>VZQC01011003.1:438391-489032 GCA_009823505.1 Rhizomys pruinosus | reverse complement strand
ATTGGTTTTGCATGAAGGATGCTTGTATTCATGGATTATCACTTATAGCTAAAAATGAAAAAAAAACTGAGAGAAAGATGCAGGACAGTTATGGCAGAATGCATGATCTGGGATGGGGTGGGGGTGGGGGGGAAAGGAAAGGGAAATAAGCCTGAACTGAATTGGAAAAAATGTATGAAATGCACAAAGCATCAATAAAAATTAAATTAAAAAAAAAAAAGAAGACCAAAAAAAATCTTTACCTTTTTCTTACATCTGGAATACAGTGAGGCAGAGGCAGGCAGATCTCTGTGAGTTCAAGGCCAGCCTGGTCTACAAAGCAGGCTCCAGGCCAGCTAGGACTAAAGGGAGACCTTGTCTCAAAAATACCACTAAATAAATAAATAAATAAATAAATAAATAGGGGCTGGAAAGATGGCTCAGCAGCTAAGAGTGCTGACTGCTCTTGCAGAAGACCCGGGTTTGATCCCCAGCACCCACATGGCAGCTAAGAACCGTCTTTAACTCCAGTTCCAGGGGAATCCGACGCCCTCTTCTGACCTCTGAGGCATTGCACAGCATTGGTGCACCAACCTACATGCAGATAGTACACTCATACACATAAAGTAATAATAAATTAAAAAATTAAATTAAATAAATAGAATATAGAGAACATAACTAAAATAGGTAGCAATGAAGATGAGCTAGTAGTTATTACAACAATGCTCATAGTAGCAAATTATTTATAGCTCCAAATTGGAAACAGTCTAAATGCTTATAGTAGTAAAATATACAGGAATAGTAAAATGGACTATGTACAGAATACTGCACAGTAATGAAATGAGCAAGCAAGGAAAGAGGGGGCAGGAGGATCAGGAGTCCAAGGCCATCCTTGGCTAATAGCAAGTTCTGAGCCAGCCTGGGCTACATGAGATCCTGCCTCAAAAAAAAAAAAAGAGTAAACTGAACAAACAAAAATTATAATCAATGATCCATGCATGGTGGCACATATCTATAATTCTAGCAATGGGAAGCTAGAAACAGAAGGATCAGGAGTCCAAGGCCAGCCTCAGTTACATACTGAATTTCAGGCTAAGCTAGGCTACATGGGACTCTTTCTCAAAAAAGAAAATAGTTTTCCTGAGCTGGGTGTGGTGGAACACGCCTTTAATCCCAGCACTCAGGAGGCAGAGGCAGGTGGATTTCTATGAGTTCAAGGCCAAACTGGTCTATGTGGGAAGTTCCAGCTCAGCTGGGACTACAGGGAGACCCNACAATGGACTCTAATTCCCTGGAACCGTCAATTGTAAGCTCAAATAAACTCTTCCTTTTATAAGTTCCTTGGTCATGGTGTTTTATCACAGCAACAGAAAAGTGACTAATATAGTAATTATCACTGATTTTAAACAACTAATCAACTATGGACTGGATTACACTAAAATTGGAAAAAGTATGGACTGTGGTGGGACTCGGGCAATGGACTGACGAGTCCATTGTTTTAACTCCTGTGCATGCTCTGCTGGACTATATTGGGCTGAGCTGTGGAAGTGGCCACTGGGTGCGGGTTGCTCTTACAGTTTAACCTTTGACCTAAAAAAATGCCAAAAAATGATTCACTCAACTAGATGGCCGGTAGTCAAAGATGGGTAAGTCCACATTCTAGACTGATCAACCTAAGACAGGACACTGACACTTAGAGTTAGGACTCTGATGACGGGTAAGACAGTCCTGAGAAGTAGAGACACCTAAGACAGGCATGGTCTATCTTGAGTGCGTGGTAGCACCAGGAATCACTCCCCTGTGTAAAACAAAAAGGGGGAACTGTGGGAGACAAAGAGTACCTAAAGTGACAAGCTAAAGAGAAATGGCGCTTGGTCCATAGCCATGGCGTTTGGTCTGTGGATAAAAGGCGCTGGCTAAAGAACATAGTGTACATGCTTCAGTAACTTTTTTTTAATTTTATTTATTTTTGTATGTGTATGAATGTACTGTCTGCATGCAAGTCTGTGCACCCATGTCATGCAATGCCGCGGAGGTCAGAAGAGGGTGTCGGATTCCCCTGGAACTGGAGTTCTCCCGGAATTAGAGTTTCAGATGGTTCTTGGCCGCCATGTGGGTGCTGGGGATCGAACCCAGGTCCTCTGTAAGAGCGGTCTGCGCTCTTAACTGCTAGACCATCTCTCCAGCCCTTCAGTAACTTTTAAGATGATATGTTATGTTACCTTGTCAATTTCATGAACATAGCATTTTACATAAGAAAGTATATCTGTGAACACAAAACTTCTTACATAAGAAACTGTATCTACATACGCGAAGCTGCTGATTGGCTCATTACTGGTATAAATATTCTTGGATTCTAGGCTGTTTTTGTAGTAATAGTAGCATTAGTGGTTAGTAGCATTAGTAATTGCATGCAATTGTTAGTAGTATTAGTTAAGATGTAAATAGTGATGTAAATAGTATCATTAAAAAAAACTACAAGGAACAAGTTAAATGAGTGATTAATTCCTGGTGTGCCTCTGATGATTTGTGCCACTGGATGGCACAGATAGTTACTAGATTCTGTTAAGGTAAAAGTGATATTATTACCAGGCTTGGGGGCACACGCACTTGATTCAGCACTCACTTGGGGTTAGAGGCAACCCGTTCTCTGTGAGTTCAAGGATATCCTGCTCTAAATAGTGAGTTCAATGATATCCTCATCTACATAGTGAGTTCAAGGCTATCCTGAGCTACATAGTGAGTTCCAGGCCAAGAAGGGGTAAAGGGAGACCATATCTCAAAAAATACCAAAAAACAAAGACCCTACTGAACCATAGGGATAGATCCTCAGAATGGTCACTCCTGTGTTTTGCAGTCTGTACAGCTGGGAAGGACTGTTGATGACTTTTATTCATTGGCAGCTTGCACAGAAAATTAAAAATATGAGAGCAAGCTGTCAGGTTTTTCAGGTAAGCAAAAGATCAATTCTTCTAAGTGAGGAGACCTAAGCTCAGCATATGGTGCCTTCCTCAGTAGTCTTGCTTTCAAGTCTTGAGATGCAATAAAGGGTGAATGCCTATAACGTTTAGAGTGTCTCTTGGACTTCTTTGATCAGAAACTTCAAGGGAGATTTCCCATGCCTGACACTGACTATGGGATCTGGTGTGGCCCTTATTTACCATCTGTAGGGTTGTATTGTTTAAAATTAATTTTTATTGAGTGTATTTCATACAACATTTCTGAATCAAATCTAGACTCATGCCCCCATTCATACCCCTTACATCCCCCTGCCCCCTGACAGAGCTCAAAGACTCTGTTATACATGTTAAGTCACTTCTTGCATCTTTCTCTCAGTCTTTTATAACCTTTTCAATGCATAATTTTACTGTTTTGGTCAGTTTTTATTATGTTTTTCTCTCTCTCATTTTGTCCCCTTTAATTTTATATTATTCCAAAATATGCATATATGCACTCCACGCATAAATTAAAATTACCTATTCTGAAATTAATCTATAGATTAATTCCTAAACACATTTAGATATGCACATTTCCACAGTAAATTTGCACACAGGTAAAAAGAATTGTGAATAGAATATGAATACATATCTTCCATTCATATATAGTAATTACAATGTGTGAATACAAGTGGTAAGACAATTCTAGAGTCCATTAAGAGGTTCACATTGGAATAGCACAGTTGCTTTCAGATACAATGAAATATAATAATAATGTTGTTCAGTTTGCCTGCCAACTGGGGATTTGGTATTAGCATCCACAAATGAGAGAAACCATTCGCCTTTTTTTTTTNTACCCACATGGTGGCTGAGAAGCGTCCGAAACTCCAATTCCAGGAGAACTCTAGTTCCAGGGGAATCTGACACCCTCTTCTGACCTCCATGGCATTGCATGACACAGGTGCACAAACCTGCATGCAGACAGTACATTCATACACATACAGAAATAAATAAAATTTTAAAAAGATTAAAAAAAATCATGCAAATAGAAGTGTTTATGAACAATTTTTAAGGTCTTGGAAGAATATTTAAATTATGTTAATACAGGATGCAAAACTACTTTAATACAGGATGCAAAATCTCACTTATTTTAAATATACATGTAGACAATTGGAATAAATATATCAAACTATTGATAGTGGTAGATGTTGGAAACTAGGAATCTGATATATATTCATAACAGTTCCAGAAAGCAAGAACAGAGAAAATGAAATGAGTTAAGTGTTTTGATGAATTATTCAAAACCATTTCCCGGAACTGAAGGAAATGAGTTGCCAGACTGAAAGGACTGTTGAATGCTTTGTCCAATGGGTGAAGGTTTTTTGCAAGAAAGCATGTCGTAGAAAAATCTCTAATCCAGTCACTAAAATGAAATGCTAGGCTATGAAAGGCAAAATAGCCTAAATTCAGAACATGGATTTTTTTAATTTTATTTATTTTTTGTGTGTATGAATGTACTGTCTGCATGTAGTTTTGAGCAGCTGTGTCATGCAATGCCTCGAAGGTCAGAAGAGGGTGTCAGATTACCCTGGAACTGGAGTTAAAGACCATTCTCAGCCACCACGTGGGTGCTGGATCCTCTGCAAGAGCAGTAGGCGCTCTTAACTGCTAGACCATCTCTCCAGCCCCAGTTGGAGATTTTTGTGTGTGTGTGTGTGTGTGTTTTCAAGACAGGGTCCCCATGTAGCCCCACCTGTCCTAGAACTCACTCTGTAGACCAGGCTGTCCTTGAACTCATAAAGATCTGCCTGCCTCTACCTCCCAAGTGCTAGGATTAAAGGCGTGCGCCACCACACCCGGCCAGAACATGGATTTAATAAAGGTTATAATATTGAGTATACTGGGCAGAAAGACTGTGGAGGATGGCAACTTTGAAGCTAAATCTGCATGTGCTTGTCATTAAAGGTCATAAAGGTCAATAAAGGTCTAGTCTAAAATGACTGATGATCTGAAAGTTAACTGTGTGAATAAATTCCTTCTAAAACAGAAATGTATCCAGGCTAGAAAAAAAAATCATTGTAAAAGATGGAAAATGAGGGGTTGGAGAGACAGCTCAGCAGTTAAGAACACTGGCCGCTTTTTCAGAGGACCTGGGTTTGGCTCCCAGCACCCATATGGCAGCTCACAACTGTAGCAATTGCAGTTCCAGGGGATCCAATGCCCTTCTCTGAAATCCCTGGGCATCACATGCATAGATGTGCTTACATACATGCAAGCAAAACGCACACACACACACACACATATATATAAATTCAAAATGATCGCTCTGGTTGGGGTCTGGAGGCATTGGGGCAAGACAATATTTTGCTGTTGTTATATATTTTCTTTTAGAACTATGCAAGTTTTTTACTTCTTTACATTTTACTTAAAAATTTTTATTATTTATTTATTTTTTTATGTGTATGAGTATACTCTCTGCATGTAGGTTTGTGCACCCATGTGGTGCAATGCCACTGAGGTCAGAAGAGGGTATGGGATTCCCCCAGAACTGGGGTTAAAGACGGTTCTCAGCCGCCATGTGGGTGCTGAGGATCGAACCCAGCTCCTCCGAAAGAGCAGTCGGCTCTCTTAACTGCTGAGCCATCTCTCCAGCCCCTACATTTTACTTTAAGAAATTAAAAATAGGGGTCTGGAGACCAGAGAGAGAGAGAGAGAGAGAGAGAGAGAGAGAGAGAGAGTTAAGAACACTTTCTGTTCATCCAGAAGACCCAGGTTCAAATCCCAGCACCCACATGGTGGCTAACGATCATCTTTAACTTCATTTCCAGGGAAACAACATAAAAACAGATTCTTGGGCACTGGAGAGATGGCCTAGTGGTTAACAGTGCTGACTGCTCTTGCAGAGGACCCGGGTTTGATCCCCAGCACCCACATGGTAGCTGAGAACCATCTGCAACTCCAATTCCAGGAGAACTCCAGTTCCAGGGGAATCCGACACCCTCCTCTGACCTCTGCGGCATTGCACGACACAGGTGCTCAAACCTACATGCAGACAGTACATTCATACACATAAATAAAAACATAAAAAAAAAACAGATTCTTCTTGGGGCTGGAGAGATGGCTCAGCAGTTAAGAGCACTGACTGCTCTTGCAGAGGACCTGGGTTCGATTCCCAGCACCCACATGGTGGCTAAGAACTGTCTTTAGTGCTGGGGGTGGTGGCGCATGCCTTTAATCCCAGCACTCAGGAGGCAGAGGCAGGTGGATCTCTGAGTTCAAGGCCAGCCTGGTCTACAGAGCGAGCTCCAGGCCAGCTGGGACTAAAGAGAGACCTTGTCTCAAAAATACAAAAAAAAAAAAAGAACCCTCCCAAAACCCAGATTCTTGTTAGTCAAGCATAGTGGCACATACCTTTAAGCTCAGCACTTGGGAACCAGAGGCAAATGGATCTCTGTAGACAAGGCCAGCCTGGTCTATATAGTGAGTTCCAGGTCAGCTGGAGCTACATACAAGGAGACCCTGTCTCAAAAAGAACAACAAAAAAAGAAACCAGGTCCTACCAAGCATAGTGGTATACATCTCTAATCTTAGCACTCAGGAAGCTGAGGGAGGAAGATTGCTAGTTTGAAGCAAGCCTGGACTACCTAGTAATATTTGACCCAATAACAACAATAAAAGGGGAAGGGAACTAGAGAAATTGTTCAGTGGTAAAGACTAATTCCTCCTCTTGCAGAGGACCCAAGTTCAATTCCTAGCATCCACATCAGACAGCTCTCAGCCACTTGTAACTCCAGCTCCAGGGAGACCCTATACCTCTGACCTCCACAGCCACCAATACTCACATAACCATATCCATATACAGACCCATGAACATATACATTGTTAAAAAGAATAGAATAAAGGACTGGAGAGATGGCTCAGCAGTTAAGAGCACTGACTGTTCTTGTACAAGACCTGGCTTTAAATCCCAGCACCAACATGGCATCTAACTGTCCATAACTTCAGTTCCAGGGGATCCGTTACTCTCTCTATCCTCTGAGGGCATTGCATGACCCAGGTGCACTTACATACATGCAGGCTCATACACATAAAATAAAAACAAATAACTGGGCTGGAGGGATGGCCTAGCGGTTAAGTGCGCCAAACGCTCTTGCAGAGGACCCGGGTTCGATCCCCAGCACCCACATGGCGGCTGAGAACCGTCTGTGACTCCAGTTCCAGGAGAACTCCAGTTCCAGGGGAATCTGAGACCCTCTTCTGACCTCCGCGGCATCGCACGACACGGGTGCGCAGACCTGCATGCAGACAATACATTCATACACATAAAAATAAATAAATAAAAAAAAATTAAAAACAGAATTCAGCCAGTATGGTCTATATAGGGAGTTCCAGGCCACCTGGGGCTAGAGGGAGACCCTGTCNAGGTGGTCCAATCCGAAGATCCTTTTTCTCTTATTTGTTCTTTAGTCCAGTCAAGTTGATACCCAGGATTAACCATCACAAGTCCACCCCTTGTCAACTTGACACCCAATAAATAGCCTCTCTTTATGTTATGCTTAAATGTCAATTGCGAACAATGGCAAGGTCATAATTCCACCTAACATGTTATAAGTGTCTCATGTGCAATAGCAAAGCATTATATCTTAGAGTAGGTGGTAATGTCCTTGAGGAACACTTAGTCCTCAATATCTAATAACCTAAATATGACAACACTTAACACTTATCTCAGTTGCACATTCAAAAGGGGAAAACACAAGTATCTGCTTATTATATATATATAATATATATATATATAATATATATATTCAAAGATATAAAGAGGATATGAATAAAAGACAAAATAAAGATCAGGAAAAGACACATATAATATTGAATGAAATAACTAAAACTATAAAAATATGAAATTAGAGTTGGATAAAGAAAGAGAAACATAAATAAAAGCCTAATTGAAATAAAACTTTAAATGAAACATTCAACAACTTTAGAAAAAAAATATAGGAAAGGAATAAAAATATAACCTGAAAGTGAAGGAAATAGAACAGGGAATATCAAATTTTGAGGTCGATTGGAGAAATGATTTATTCAACAAAGAAAATACCAAATCAAAAATAGTATATGCAAGACCACTGTGAAAACATATAACCTAAGAAATATAGCCATGGAAGTAGGATAAGAAATCAACCTCATAGGTACAGAAAATATTTTAAAGAAAATAATGGGGAAAAAAACTTTCCAAACGTAGGAAAAGAGATGTCTATCAAGGTACAATGGGGAACAGAACACCAAACAGGCAAGGAAGAAAAGAAAAGCCTCATGCCATACAGTACTCAATACACTAAATGTACAGAACAAAGAAAAGATATTGAAAACTGTGACAGAGAAATATCAAGTCATATATGAAGAAATCTAGCAGAATAACAACTGACTTTTCAATGGCGACAAGGAAAGCCAGAAAAGCTTTGAACTCATGTCCTATAATTATGAAAGAACAGACATTCCAGCCCTGGCTACCTTACCCAGAAAAACTATCAGTTGTCAAAAAAAGAAATAAATAAATAATTTTGCATGATAACAACAGATTTAATGTATACATGTCTACAAAACCTGTTCTCAGTGAACACTTCAAGGATGTTCTAGTTTGTCTTCCATTGCTGTGACAAAACACTCTGTCTGACACCAACTTGGGGAGGAAAGGGTTTATTCAGCTTACATCTCTTGGGTCACAGTTCATCACTTAGGGAGCCCAAGGCAGAAACTCAGGCAAGGAACCTTGAGGCAGCAGCTGAATGAAGCACAGGCCATGGAGGAATGCTGTTTACTGGCTTGCTTCCCTGCCCCCTGCCCAGCCTGCCCTCTTATAGTGTACACCACAACATGCCCAGGGTGGCACCACCCATAGTCGGCTAGGCCCTCCCACATTGCTCAACAATCAAGACAATATGCCACAGATGCCAGTCCAATGGAGCCAATTCCACAACTGAGGCTCCCTCAAACCANCCTGCATGTATGTGAGTGCACCTGTATCATGCAATGCTGAGGAGGTCAGAAGAGGGAGTAGGGTTCCACTGGAACTGGAGTTAAGGATGGTTCTTAGCCGCCCTGTGGGTGCTGGCAATCCAACCTGGGTCCTCTGTGAGAGCAGTGCTCTTAGCCACTGAGACATTTCTCCAACCCTGAAAAATGTAATTTCTTTTTTCTTCTCTTTTCTTTTTTATTTTTGTATCTTTTTGAGACAGAGTCTTCCTGTAGTCCCACCTGGCCTGGAACTTGCTCTGTAGACCAGGCTGGCCTCTGGCTCCTGAGTGCTGGGATTAAAGATGTGCATCATCACTACACCTAGCAAATGTAATTTTTTAATATGTGCAAAATATGGATCCTAATATTTAGAGACAAGTATCCCAGTCACCACCCATCAAAAAACTATTTTCTTTTTTTTTTTTTTTTGTCTTTTTTCGAGACAGAGTCTCCCTGTAGCCCCAGCTGTCCTGGAATTCACATTGTAGACCAGGCTGGCCTTGAACTCACAAAGATCTGCCTGCCTCTGCCTCCCAAGTGCTAGGATTAAAGGTTTATTTTCAACAGATGGAGAATATTACAAAGTTCCATAACTGGTCAAATACAGAGATTGTCTGAAATCACCTAAGCCTAAGTGGCACATCTAGGATATAACCTCCACACCTAAGGCTCACAGAACATAGAACAAGGGGTAAAGAGAACACTAATGCATTTTTCAATTCTCATCAATGAAGCTCCCTTATACAAGAGAGGGTCAGGAACACAAAAGGTCACGAGTGGCCAAAATGTAGAGAATAAGAGTCTGTAGTATGTGGGTCCTTGGACAGGACTCCTATATTAAACTCCACCCACCCAGGGCTCAGGGATCTTTTTTTAAAATAATTATATTTAATAATTTTTAAAAATTTTTTAGAAATTTTTTAACTTTAAAAAAATTTTATTTGTTTTTTTTATGTGTATGAATGTACTGTCTGCATGTAGGTTTGTACACCCATGCCGTGCAATGCCTCAGATGTCAGAAGAGGGTGTCGGATTCCCCTGGGACTGGAGTCAAAGACAGTTCTCAGCTGCCATGTGGGAGCTGGGTATCGAACCCAGGTCCTCTGCAAGAGCAGTTGGTGCTCCTAACCACTAGGCCATCTCTCCAGCCCTCAGGGATCATTTTAGAAGACTGCACAGAAATACTGTAAGAGCCATGAAGCAGATACATGACTATATGGAAACAGAGTCCTACAGGCTCCTGGACCTTGCTCATATGAACCTACAGCAATGCATACACAAATTCCATGCCAATTTAAGCATACAAAAACCCAGCACAGAACTATGGGAATGGGCAGCAGGCCCCGATCATAGTCAAAGAGTGATTACTGCTGGGTGAGGAAGAGCCGATCTTAAGAGGAAGGACTCTAGAAATGCTGACTAGATCCCAGTGGATGAACTTGCACTGAGAGACATCTGGAGACACTAATTTGACATGAGTCCTTAAAACAAATGAGAGAATATATGAACACCAGAGGAGAGGGCACTTATGGGAGGGTGTCAGTGGGGAAGAGGGTATAAAATTAAGATGTTCTGTATGAAGCCGGACATGGTGGCGCAAGCCTGTAATCCCAACACTTGAGAGGGAGTGGCAAGTGTATCACTGAGAGTTCAAGGCCAGCCTGATCTACATACTGAATTCCAGGCGAGCTGGACTACAGGGATATATCCTGCCTCAAAAAAAAAAAAAAAAAAAAAAAAAAAAAAAAAAAAAAAAAAAAAAAAAAAAAAGAATAATTTGGTTAGAATTATGTGGAGTTCTGGCTCCTGTCAATTTTTGTGCTATTATCCTGCAGTCTATATTACTGTGGCCCTGCAGTACAGCTTGAAATCAAGTAGTGTCCTTTACAGTATCACTGTAAAGGATATTTTCAGCTTTCATGTGAATTTTAAGATTTTTTTTCTTCTTTCTTATTAGGAATCTTAATGGAGTTTTGATTGGGATTGTATTGAGTTTGTCAATTATCTTTTATAGAATGGCTCTTCTACAGTACTAATTCTTCCAATCCACAAACATGTGAAGGATTTACATCTTCTCATGTCTTCTTCAGTGTCTTTCTTCAGTATTTAAAGATTTTCTTTTATTAATGTGTATGCGTGTTGTCTGTGCAGGTATGTGAATGTGAGAGCAAGTTCCACAGAGACCAGAAGAGGGCATCAGAGTTCCTGGAGCTGGAGTTACAGGCAGTTGTTTCTTGCTGATTTTGTTTTCCTGGAACTGAGCTTGCTTTCTCTTGAAGACCAGTAGGCATTTAATAATCTTTGAGCAATCACTCCAGCCAGTCTTCAGCTTCTGAAAGTTTTGATTTTGGAAGTCTTTCACTTCCTCAGTTAAGTTCATGTCAAGTTTTTATTTGTTGGTTACTTTTGGATACCAATTTTCCTTGACTCTGACCAGAAAACTACTGGTTTTGGATGCTAATTTCATAGTCTATTATTTACTGAAAGTATCTCTTTTAAGAATTTTCTGGTGGAGTCTTTAGGGACTCATGCATAAATTATACTAGTTACAAATAATGATTCCTTGATTTTAACACAAAATGGAATATATACTTATATTTTAGACTTGAAGTCACTAAAAGAATGTATAGATTTTCACCCTGGTGGTCACCTTTTGAATATGACACCAAAACCTCACACAATACAAGTAGAATACTTAAGTGTAGCTCTATCAATTTCCATAGGCACTGTAAAACAAAGTCATCAATGAAAAGAAACTAAATCAACAGAAAAGATAAAAGTAAGGTATATCTGGTTACACACCCTTGACTCAATAGGCCTTAATGTGTATGAGAGAATGCATGAAATCTGGTAGGCCAGTTTGGGGGGTTTAGGTAAGAGAGGTGTTTAAATACGATTAAGATGCATTACCATAAAACTCAATAAACATGTACTCATAAAAATGCATTTTCAAACTTTAAATTTCATTAGATTTTAGGATCCAACATATTCAAGTAATGCATACAACTGAATTGTAAGAAAATTGAATATAAAAACTCAATTGAATCACATATTTCTCTCAGGAAGGAATGAAAGATTGTAAGTAGATGAGAATATGTTCAGTATTACTAATCATCAGCAAAAGGAAACCTAATGCATAATGAGATATCAAATCCCACCTATTAGTATCAATTTTTATCAAAAGACAGGATATTAGAAAATGTATATAAAATATGTTAAAAGTAAATCCTTTCACACTGCTTTTGCCAATATAAATCAATACATCTATTATTGAAACAAAAACTTTGGTAGATTGTAAATATCCCTGGATTTGGAATTAACTAATTGGACAACTTCACTTCACCAGGAATTAACTAAAATATGAGGGATATTGTTGATCATATCATTTGAAACTGAAAGATCCAACCTTAGTGGAAGCCTGCAGAGCAGGACATGGAAGAAGGGAGCTTTTCTTCTTCCTTGTTTGCCTTCACTCTCATGGGCACATTTATATCTCCTGTTGTTGTGGCAGGCTTCTGCCAATCTCAGAATCAACTGCTTCAAATTCCAATATAGACAGAAGACCAGCAGAGTGCCAGGGACCCTCCCCAATTTATTTACTAACTAAAATTCTGGTTTAGATCATAGGTAAAAAAAAATGGGACTAGGGAGATAGCTAAGAGTTTAGGAACACTGGATCCTCTTGAATAGGACACAGGTTCAACTCACAGTATCCACATGGCAGCTATCTGTCAGTAACTCCAAATCTAGGGGAATCTGATGCAGTGTTCTGATTTGGGGGGCATTGCATGATGTCCATGCCAGCGGTGCACTCAGACACATAAAATAGAAATAATAAATAAAATATCTAAAAAGGAAAAATTATAAACATAGATATGGAGGCCTGAGTAACAAACCGCAGGAACATTGGACACTCAGTGGCTGTTGTGAAGTAGAGATAGCCCTTTTCAAGGATGGGACTCCTGGTAGGTTAAGCAGGTTTCAGTGGATAGGCTCATCCTGAAAGACAAATGGGGGCACAAATTAAATTCTATGGGCCTTGCTGTACATAAAAGAGAGAACATTAAATTGTGCAGAGGACAGTAAGTTGAAGTGTGAGTGGGGCTGGAGTGCTAATACCTTCAAATGTCACTGAACGAAATTATAAATTTCAATGAAAAAAGAAAAAAGAGTGACTTGCAACAATACAACTGAGGGTCTATTTTGCCAACAAGAATGACAATAGATTTGCATTATACAAGAGAGGTAGAAATTCTTTCCTATCTGAGCATGAAAATCCAGACATTTTTTAGTTGTTCCTTTTTATTTTTATTTTATTTATTCATTGAAAAATTTACATGTTTCCAGATTTGATCTTTTTCTTAGATCATTTTTCAGTTCAATTTAGACATATTCCCTTTTTCCTGTCCCCACCCCACCCCAATTCATACACTCTGCCAAATATGTCCTGCATCTTTCTCTCAGTCTTTTTAAAAGTTTTTCTTTGATTTTTAGACTTTTTTAATCTAGTAAGTAGCAGCTTTCTGAAAGAGAAAATTTTCTAAAGAAAAAAGCAAAAATGAGTCTTGAGAGTAAGTTCAGTTTCATCTGTAGATATTATGTTGATCACTAATAAAAATCCTCAACATAATCAATTCTAGATCTGAAATTTTTGAAAAACCTCAAAATAATGAATTTTATCTCATAATATTTAATTATATTTTAAAGTGATTTTTTTCTATAGACAGAGTAAATTCAAAATGGCTAATTCGTTCACAAATTTCAATCACATGAATTTTTCTCTCTCTGTGTGATGCTTTTCTTAACTATTTGAGATTTTTCACACAGTACAGTTTGATGGTATTTGAAATCCTCCCCTTAAACACACCACCCCCCAAATTCCCCTGTTAAATATAATGTACACTATTATACAAATATATCTATATCTATATCTATATATATATATATTTACATATGTCTATGTATATGTGTGTATGTATGTACTGAAATATGGAGTCTGATTTGTTTCTACAAATGTCCAAATATCCTTGAGTGTGTGTCCATGTACCAGAGCCTTGTTAACCTACCATATGTCCCATCCCTGTGAGAGAAACTCTCTCATTTACAGGATTACATCCATAGATATCTACACATAATATCTGATTCTGCTCATTTATCTCCTATCCTTCTCTTACAACCTTTCATCTCCCTATCCCAAAATGGTCCCTGAAGTGTGGGTGGGTGAATTTCATTATAAGTGTATTGTCCTGATCCTGGCTTCCAATGGCAGAAGCATTTCAATTATTATTGTATTACCATGAAACAAGCACAGGAAAGATCAAACAACTTCTGAATGTATTGCTGTATTTTTAGTCTACAAATCAGCCACCATCGTCTACTTTAAAAAATGTGTTTAAGGACACCAACTACACTCTCATGTTTCTACACCATTCTGAAAAAAAATACATTCAATCCCATGATATATGTTTACAGAACAAACATATCAGAGACACACAGAAAATTCCCAAATCAATATTTATCTAAGAGATGCTATTCCAGTAATTGTTGTTTTATGAAGTCACTGTTTATAAACAGTTCTATTTTTCATTACATTATATTGAAACTTATGTCTTGCAGTTACGAAAGGAAGTTTTTGATTCATTCAGCAGTTGTTTAATATACAACTCTGTCTCATTTCTGACTACAAAATGGAATTGAAATGTACAATTGAGTAGAAAAAACTAGTAAGAACTATTTGAATTTATAATATTCATATTTTGTTTGAAACTTTTATAGAAAATTCCACAAATTGCCAATTAAAATTAATATACCCCTAGGTCTTGTGGAGTCCAAATAATCACCTCACAGTATTATAAATCTGAAACCAGGGCCTGAAGAGATGGTTCAGCTGTTAAGAGCACTGGATGGGGGTTAACAACCATCTGTAACTTGAATTTCAGGCAATATTATGCCCTCTTCTGTTCTTTTGGACATTCTACATACAAATAACATTCATAAATATTNCGATGTATATAATTTATTATTATTTTCTTATTAGAGTCTTTATTTTTATTTTATGTAAATACAGCCATGTCATTCAATGATTGTAGAGGTCAGATGTGTACAGTGTCTCCTCAGTGAAAGATGTTTTTTAGGCACAATGTGTGCTACAAGAACACCCAGGGCTATTCATACTGAGCAATTTCTCCAGTCTATAATTTATTACTTGTAGATATGCTTCTCCTTCCAGGTTTTCATCCATGCATAAAATGCATTATGATCATACTACCTTTGATTCTTCCCTACATGTTTCCCAGATCACCTACAACACATACCACTTCCAACTTCATATTGTCCTAGTCATTTTTTTAGACCACCATGTCCTATTGTTACTGCTTATATGTAAATTCATGTGCAGTCATCTACTGGAGAAGGAATGACCAACCGTGACTACACATATTAAATAAAATGACTCTCTTCTGGATGCACAAGCAGTTTATAACATTTCTTAAATTAAGAGTGAGGCCATATGACCATCTCCCCCATTTGAAGGCAATCTTGGCCTCTGTGAATTATTGAGTAACATAGCCATTTCATATCTTGCAAACAGCATTTCACAGTCCTTCTCCCAATCTATCATCCTATATATAGTTTAAAGTCCCTCTACACATCATTATCTGAGTGTAGCTGAGAGGTGTTTACACAGATGCCCCCTCTAGTGCACTCACATATATTTGTTCTCAAATCTCTGACCATTTATAACACTCTGAATTAATCACTACACACTTCACAACGTAACTTCTTTGACCAATACTGGCAGCAGCTCTGTCAATGTGTACAGACATCAATAATAGAATACAAAGGACAGCAAATATTGTCCTGGAAGTGAAGCAAGGGGAAACCCTTGTATGTTCTCCATGAGAATGTAATGTAAACTAGTCTGATTTTGAAGTCAATATACAGGGTTTGCAGAAAATCCATAAAAGGATCACTGATCTGTTTCAACTCATCTACTATTGGCTGTACACCTAAAGAACATTAAATCCTACTACATGGATCTGTGGTCATCTGTGTTCATTGCTAATCTACTGACAATATTTTTCAAAGGCACATAGCATAGATATCAATCAAATGTTGAATGAAAATGAAAATCTGGGACATATACATGTAGGCAAATCCAATCTGAGCTTAGTTATGCATGGGCTAGCATTCCAGCCAGTGTGAGTCATGGGACCACCTTAGATACCAGCATGAATTGGGATGTTGCCGGGAGCCAAAGCTGTCAGACATACATGCTCGCAGAAAATTACTAACTTGCTTATCTCATGAGTTTACCAGCGCAGCTTACTTACCTCAGGAATTTACAAGCCAGCTTACTTACCTCAGGAATTTGCTTATCTCAGAAATTTACGAGTGCNTGTTTCTTGTAACAATTCATATCACCAATAATTTCACATGCAATGTGGGGAATAATATCTATACAATGCTAATCTAGGATCTAGTACCTATTTCAGTTCTTGGTTAGTCCTAGTCCAGGAGTTTAAATGCTCTTTCTTTTATCTAGTATGGAGATATAAATTTTATAATATTTGTGTCAATAGAGTAAATGCAGAATATATTTTACAATATAATTCCACTAGCTTCAAGGTACTAATTTAGCATTTGTTCAACTTTTGTGGAAATTCACCTTCTTTCTAAATCCAAGTTCCCATTTTGAAAAAGATACTTGGAATAATCATCAACAAATTCTATTTTTTTCTTCTAGCTTGTACTTGGTAATGGAGAGTGATAATGTTTTCCATGCTGTGGATGCTCCTTCATACTTCAATAACCGATGATATACATTTATTATATTTCTAATTTCGAGTCTTATTTTCTTTATGTAAACAAGCATGTCATTCCCTGTTGTTTCAGATGTGTACAGTGTCTCCTCAGTGAAAGATGTTTTTTTAGGCACAATGTGTGCTACAAGAACACCCAGGGCTATTCATACTGAGCAATTTCTCCAGTCTATAATTTATTACTTGTAGATATGCTTCTCCTTCCAGGTTTTCATCCATGCATAAAATGCATTATGATCACACTACCTTTGATTCCTCCCTACACGTTTCCCAGATCCCCTACAAAGCATACCACTTCCAACTTCATATTGTCCTAGTCATTTTTTTAGACCACCATGTCCTATTGTTACTGCTTATATGTAAATTCATGTGCAGTCATCAACTGGAGAAGGAATGACCAACCGTGACTACACATATTAAATAAAATGACTCTCTTCTGGATGCACAGGCAGTTTATAACATTTCCTAAATTAAGATTGAGGCCATATGACCATCTCCCCCATTTGAAGGCAATCTTGGCCTCTGTGAATTATTGAGTAACATAGCCATTTCATATCTTGCAAACAGCATTTCACAGACCTTCTCCCAATCTATCATCCTATATATAGTTTAAAGTCCCTCTACACATCATTATCTGAGTGTAGCTGAGAGGTGTTTACACAGATGCCCTCTCTAGTGCACTCACATATATTTGTTCTCAAATCTCTGACCATTTATAACACTCTGAATTAATCACTACAAACTTCACAATGTAACTTATTTGACCAATACTGGCAGCAGCTCTGTCACTGTGTACAGACATCAATAATAGAATACAAAGGACAGCAAATATTGTCCTGGAAGTGAAGCAAGGGGAAACCCTTGTATGTTCTCCAAGAGAATGTAATGTAAACTAGTCTGATTTTGAAATAAATATATACAGGGTTTGCAGAAAATCCATAAAAGAATCACTGATATGTTTCAACTCATCTACTCTTGGCTGTACACCTAAAGAACATTAAATCCTACTACATAGATCTGTGGTCATCTTTGTTCATTGCTATTCTACTGACAATATTTTCAAAGGCATATAGCATAGATATCAATCAAATGTTGAATGAAAATGAAAATCTGGGACATATACATGTAAGGAAATCCAATATGAGCTTCGTTTGCATGGGGGCTAGCATTCCATGCCAGGTGGGTCTGGGACCACCTTAGATACCATCATGATTGGGATTTTTGCTGGGAGCCAAAGCTGTCAGACATACATGCTCTCAGAAAATTACTAACCTGCTTATCTCATGAGTTCACCAACGCAGTTTACTTACCTCAGGAATTTACAAGCCAGCTTACTTACCTCAGGAATTTGCTTATCTCAGAAATTTACGAGTGCCAAGAATTGTGAGTGCCTGGCACTTCTCCAAATGTACCCTCTCCCTGAACTGTGCCTGCCCCCTTTCCCACCACAAATTTCCCGCTCCCTTGTCTATATAAACCCTGCACCTAATAAAGACAATGAGACCTCGATCAGATTATAGACCTGGTCTCCTCCTTGTGTTTGGTTTTTTGTCTCTTAATTCAGGTTATTCTCTCCCCAGACCCTAGCTGAAAACCCTGCCGGTCAGGGTGAATACAAATGGCGCCCAGCGTGTGGGGCTCAGGGTACTAGAGCTGACCTGAACGCCACTCACAATAGAGACGGCCCTTCACTGAATCACCACCGAACCGGTGAGTGAAGATTCGCATGGTGATCACTGCAGGAGTAACCCGCCTGTAATACAGATCAGGAGGTGAGTATAGAGCGGCGAATTACGCGGTTGGTTTTTCATTGGATCACCACCCATTAGGTGAGACAGATCCGCATAGTGACCACTGCAGGCACCTGCTTGTAATACAGGTCACGTGAAGAAAAAAAAATGGGACAAAAATCTCAGTAAACGGAAAATTGTTTACATACAGGGTCAGCGAACCCTCAAAACACAAGGACAGGGTTAAGAAACAGAATTCAGGAAAAGTTCCTCGAGAAAGAAGGAACTGGAAAGTTCAATAAAAGATTCCTTGAGAAAGAAGGAACTACAGGGTCAGTAAGAGTCCCTCAGGAAAGAAGGAACTATGGGACAGACATTGGACAAACATGGTTTATTTTTAAGGGGTCTTAAGGAGTCACTCAGGATGCGAGGAATTAGAGTTAAGAAAAAGGATCTTGAGAAAATTTTTGCCTTCATTTTTGATGTTTGCCCTTGGTTCCCCAGAGAAGGAACCATTGATGAAAAAAGATGGTGCCAAGTGAGAGACTGCCTGCAGGATTTCTATAAAACCTTTGGTCCAGAAAATTACCTGTTCAGGCCTTTTCCTATTGAAATTTAATTCATGATGTCCTCAAGGTTTCAAACAAATGGCCAGACCCCCAAGAAGTAGTTAAAGAGGGAAAAAAGGCTTTAAAAGAACACTCTCGGCCCCCCTCGGTTTGTGATTCTATTTCCATCTCAATGCAGGATCTGGGAGAGCCAGCCTCCACAACTGTGCCTCCTACAAACCCCCCTCCCTGCCTCGCACCGCTTTGGCTGCACGGAGGCACGGAGGCGGAGGCGGCTGTTCCGAGCACATCACTGCTACGGGCTCTGTCCCCAAACACCCCATGCAAAGCCTGTCAGCCCCCTTTTTGCTCTCCAGCACTCAACACTCAATCTGAGGTAGAAAAAATGACTAGACAAGCCACTGTTCCCTTATTTCAGTTACCCGATCCCATTCCAAAACCACCGAAAAAGATTTTAACGAGGCTATGCCTCCAAACACTGATAAGGGAGAGACAGAACCAGAGGGAAAGACTGGGTAAGTCGATAGCCAGGGAAAAAGAGGGAAATACAAAATCCATCATATTAAGATGCCAGGCAGCAGGCCCTGCTTAACATAACTGTTAGTTAAGGTGGAACAGGCATTTAGTGAATCAATCCAACATTTGGTGGCTTTGAGTACAAAAGTGTTTTAATGGAGTTAACTAAAAAATGTCTTAAACTCTAAATGATTGTGTGTAAATGTAACAATACAAAATTAATAGTTCCACAGCCCTGCACAGCCAAGGTGTGCAATAGATCATAAAACTAAAAACTTTCTATACCTTGACATCAAGTCATTATATAAGATAAAAAAAAAGGAAAAAGTAAATCTCTCATTATATTAAGTCATATGTCTATGCAAGCTCTCTGTGTCTTAACTGTTCTCTCATGTGTCTGAGATTTGTGTCATGTGTGTTCTTCTGTGTTGGTTTCTGTTAAAAGTGGCCACTTCAAAGTTCTTTCATTCTATATTGTGCACATAAATTAAGTTTACTTTTGGCATTCCTCTTAAACTTTTTCAAAGGCCTAATTTGAACCCGGGTTCCTAAGTTCCTACAAAAAATTCTAAACTGGTTTTCTAAAGGCTTTATTTGTTATCTGTTAAGACTGGATTTGATCTCCAAATTAAACTGTTTTAAAGTTACAGGTATTCTAACTTCAGTTTCCTTTCAAGCTGTTTTACAACAAAGTATGTGAGTTTATTCAATACAACCACTAGGATAAAAATCTCTTACATAAATGTATAGATAAATTGCATATCTATGTGGGTGATACTGTTAACAGCTCTGTAACAACATATTAGAAATTTATCAGACCATCGATGGACAGTATATGGTGTTTTTTCCAATGTGTGTATATCTATATATGATAACAATGTATGTCTGTGCCTCTGTTCAGTACAACTTTTATAAATTGCCATCACCAAAACTAAGTTCTAAAACCTTGTGTATAAGTGTGAGTATAAAGTACTGATCACTTTTATAGACTCTGTTTTACACTTAAAGTAAAACATACCTTTTGTTTTCCTTAGATGTGTTACAGATCTAGTCTTTAATTTCTTTTGTGTTTATTGTGACTTCCTGTTAGTACATTAGCTTCTATAATTCTGCTATATATTTATTATACTTGACACATGTTACTTTTAACATTTTTAAGAAAAATTAGGTTTCATTTTTAAAGACCACATAAAAACAGTCTAAGTGAAACCAATTCTGGTGAGCTTGATAGATTGTTGTTAATTATTATTAGTAATTGTTATTGATGGTTATAGTTATTGTTATTAAATATAATTATTGATAATAATTGATAAAAATTCAGTCTAATGGTAAATTGTTCACTGTTGGCTGCTTTTTTTGAACATTATTATTCATAATTATTGTTGTAACTAATAATAGTTAATGGTAATTATTGATAATTAATAATAATTAATAATAGTTATAATTGTTGTTATTATAAATAATTATTATTTTTCCAAAGTCCTTAATAACAGGACAAGATGGATCATTTCAAGACTACAAACAACTTTGGCCTGTCTACTTTAGGGAATCCTCAATCTTTAGATTTATAAATAATATAGGGTCAGTTAGGCTTAGTAAAAGGACAGCTTAGGAATAATTGACCAAAGAGACAAGATAGGGAAAAAATAGTAAACTTTAGGTATAGTTCATTAAAGACAAGTGGTTACAAATGGGCCTAAGAGGTGACATATGGATCTCAGCTGTTTTATGAGTTACTAGAACATTTATTCTAATTATGTAAAAATAACCCTATAACAAATTATAAAAATTTCAGGTTTCTCATTGGACATCAAACGATATGGCTTTCTTCTCTTACAGGTCAACCTAACAAACCTTTCTTATGTATGTATGTTTGTATGCATGTATGTGCGCGCACACGTGTGTATGGATGAGTGTACTTTTGTGTTCTAAGTATATTATGTTAATAGACATAATAATATAAAAACATTGCCTCTAAGCTGGAACTGGCCCTTCCATCTTAAGACGCAAATTTATATTAAACTTAATCAAGATGATAATGATGGTAACAACTTCTCATGGGACATATCTAGCCAATCTTTAACTGATTGATGGACATGATAACTATAAAATATATATATATATTATTAAGAGCTAGATATTAAAAAATCTTTAAAGTAGGTTTTCATGTCAGGCCTAGAAAAGGCCAAAAACTTAAAAAAAAAAAAAAAAAAAAAGCTATTATAATCCACCTTGTAAGGTTTACAGTTTAAAATGGTAATACATTTAAACTAATTAAAAATATAAGATGTTAATTGCTTTATTTGTAATCTGTGTTAAATTTCCAACAGTGGCTTTGAGATTGGGGTGCACAGATGGTCTCTGTATTTTTCTGTGTTATGCAGTATCACCTTGTAACATTTTTCCTTTGCTTATAAGATAATTTGAGGAAATTAGGTCTGAGTTTACTTCCCAAATAAACATACAGTCAAGGATAGACAGTTTGGATAAATTTGATGAAAACTTACACTTTGGTTCCTGTTTATGGGTATTTGTAATACAACTTAGACATCTATTAAAAGCTAACAATGGGAGGAGATTTGTATGTTCCCACAGGTAAAAACACCAACCTCAAATGCCTGAAAATACTACAAGATGAACTGAGAAATGCCAACAGAGAGATTGACCCATCTGAACATTAAAGAAAAAGAAAACCTCAGATTGCCTGAGTCACAGACATTGAACATTTCTCTAAATTCTGTTTGGGATAACTGTTTAGGATGTGGTCTGATAAATTTTACCTTTCAGATGCTGAGAAACCTTTCTACCTCACCTTTATATGGAAAAGGAAAAGATGTGATGGTAGTGAAGTCATTCCCCAACTGTAAATTGGAACCAACTGCTATAATGGTAAATGCTTATAGAACAGGTGTAACTGCCTTCTTTGGTTGATTGATAGACATACAAACTGTACAGAGATGGTTCTCTATCTAAAGCTAAATATAAATGTAATCTATAAGTGGTACAATTGAGCACAATGTGTTAATACAGAAGAGCTCTGATGTCAGCAATGGATTGTTCTGCCAAGGAGATGTTGGCTGGGGGAATCCAAGCCCCCCAAATTATAAAGGCCTTTTGCCTGTAAAAAATGGGATATCAGCAAGAAAAAGGTGATAAGTCCCTGTTGTTAAAAACCTGGTGTAAACATAAAAAAAAATTTTTATTTTGAGACATCACTTGCTAATGTACAGTTGGCCTTTAAAATGCCAGAGAGCATTACCAAAGGCCACTAATGCGACAAAGCAGGATATTGGTCTCCTTGAGTCAAGCAAGACTCCTCTGTCAGTATCAGCTACACCTCAAATGCCTGGAGATGCTGTGCAACAGTGGCAGCCATGTGTCTATACATATCCCAAATCTAATTGGCTATTAGCTCTCTCCTTGGAGGAATAATTCATGGCTGATGCCATAAGCTTATGTCCTCTAGTGGTTAGGAGATTATATGAGCCACAATAAGAACTTGTCATCTTTTATAGAGAAATCACAGCTTATGGATTAACATACCATCCAAACATCTGTGTCTATGCTCACAGCTTAGCTTGCCATAATAATATTGTTTAAATGCCTGTACATCTAATTGCTTGTGCTTTGTTAGTAGGATTAAAAAGGTACCCTGGATAAGCTGTCAACCCATGAAGGGAAACAACCTGACTGGAGTAAAAAATAACATCTGCAGAGAAAACGCTGCTTTGCTTCTCACCCACCTGTGCCCCTCTCCCAAAGCCTAGGGAACAACTTGCGGAAGAGGAGGCGTGGTAGAATGTAAGGGCTGCGGAGAGACTGGGGTGAATTGTGAGACTACAACATTATGGACTGGACTCTTAATTGATCAACATGCTTGTGCATACAAGCTTCTCCAATTGGACTATGGGAACCTTGGGTTGTTCAACATATGAACATAGGTACTTACAAATTGGTTTTACATGAATGTTACTCACATTCATTGCTTATACTTGACAATCAGCTTACTTCATGGTTGGGATTCTTAGATATTAATTGGCCTTAGTGTAAAAATAAAGTTTACAGTCCAATTGATTAAAACCCACATTTACAAGTGGGACTCCCCCTCTTCTTGTATAAAAGAAGGGAGGAGATGCTGGGAGCCAAAGTTGTCAGACATACATGCTCGCAGAAAATTACTAACTTGCTTATCTCATGAGTTTACCAGCGCAGCTTACTTACCTCAGGAATTTACAAGCCAGCTTACTTACCTCAGGAATTTGCTTATCTCAGAAATTTATGAGTGCCAAGATCTGTGAGTGCCTGGCACTTCTCCAAATGTACCCTCTCCCTGAACTGTGCCTGCCCCCTTTCCCACCACAAATTTCCCACTCCCTTGTCTATATAAACCCTGCACCTAATAAAGACAATGAGACCTCGATCAGATTATAGACCTGGTATCCTCCTTGTGTTTGGTTTTTTGTCTCTTAATTCAGGTTATTCTCTCCCCGGACCCTAGCTGAAAACCCTGCCGGTCAGGGTGAATACAGGATGTGATGATGCCAAGGTCTGGAATTGGACCCTGGGGGTGAGGTTACACTGTCGTCAGGCTCATGGCAGTGTTCTGGCTATAGGACTAATTCATCTTAAATCATAAGGCTTTTCAGACAGTCTTGGCCTTGGAATAATTTTTAATAATTTTACTAATTCTATAGGCCTAAAATAAAACCCTGGGTGCTATACTCAAAAACTGGTCTTGCCTCCCTGCTGTGAAAAACTGGTTTCTCAAATTGACTGAGCAAGTCAGTGCTAGTCTCTCTATTCTTTTGCAAATTCCACCCAGGATTGATCTGGTGTTCAGCTGACAGGCAATAGAGCCCAGATATTTTAATGCCAATTCAGTTAATAGCCAGCAGGGAGAGGCTAGGGCCCACATCCTTCTGATGCAAATTAAGGATTTTCACAGTTACTACACTGCAGGGACAGGAACAGCTTTTTTTTTAATAGAACAAGTTTTCCACCTTAAATGGCAAAGTTGAAAAGAGTCATGTTGTAAACATCTCTAACAGCTTCTAAACATTTTCAGTCTGTTTTGGTCTTCATTCTAACAGGTTTTATCTTTGTTTCAACCTGTTTCTAGATGGAATTGTGTTGCACTTTAGGCTTTTTGTAGGTTTCTTGGGTACCTGTCTTTGGATCTCTATGACACTTTCTACCTAACCTAACCTTTACAAAAATTTTATTTTTTTATCCATGTGTGTTTCTTTGTCAGTGTAATTGTAGATAAATCTGATCAGCAATTGAGTTCTTGGCTAGACAAACTGCTTAAAGGGTCATTGGCTCCTAGCTATTCATGAAGCTCTGAAATCAACAGTCTCTCAGGTTGGATTAAGGCTACATAGCAGGAAGCCTTGAAAGGTACAACAAAGCCTTAGGCTGAATGGACATCAGGCCTGTGAGGCTATCAGGTTCACAGTGTTGGTTTCAGAATAAGAAATTCCATATCTTGGTTGGAGGCTGTTGGAAATCCATCAGTTTTCCTTGTAAAGCCATGGGCTAGCAGTCATCATCGGCTACAGGGAAGGCCAACAGCCCCCCTCACCAGGAGTGCCTGACAAGGGGTGCCTTCATCAGCAGCAGAGCCCAGAAATGGTGCCAGCAACAGAGGCAACAAATGGTGCCTAACGTAAAAGCCCTAAGGAGTTAAAACCTCTTGGGCTAGGTATCTCCTGATAATTTTAAGCTATAGCCATATACAAGGTTTCTCTTACATTTTGTATACAAGACCCATTGTTTTTAATTCCACACTGGCAGGCCTGGTTAATATGTAATATTTTTACTTAAACCCTGGGGTATCCTAAACATCTTTTGAGTAAAAATATAGGCACAATGAATGAACTGATTCATTAATTTAAAAGTCTTAGGGATTAAAATTCATTTTGTTCTTTCAAATGTGTTTCAACTTAACAGCTTTACTCAAAAAACAAACTTAATGCATTGAAAATTTGGAGGAAGAAGGAAAACAAACTTAATGCATTGAAAATTTGGAGGAAGGAGGAAAACAAACTTAATGCATTGAAAATTTGGGGGAAGGAGAGACCTTAAGAAAAAGACATCTATTCACATACTCCCTGATGACAGGTGGATGTACTGCTGATATGTCAAGAAAATTCTGAGTTTCTAAGTGAAGTCATGTCTCACGAAACAAATAAATGTTCAATTAAAACGTAGTATATACAAATGAAAACATGCACAGTCATTTATGATAAATTCTTTGTATTTTAACTTTCTACCTTTTTGCTCTCTCAACATTTAGTATGACAGAATTAATTGATAAATCGTATAAATATTGTTAGATTTAATTCAGGTAATCTTATGTATATTACAAGTTCTTTGAAAAAAATAGATATTTTATAATATATCATCTACCACTTAAGTAGATAACATGCAGTATACAGTGTTCATCCTATATTTTGTATTAAAATAATTTTCTTAAAACCATGAAATTGGAAGTCTCTCTTAATTAAACAAATGAATGATTTAAATTATCATACTAACTTCTGAACATTTTCCTTTTTCACAAGCTTTGTACATTTCATTCTTCCTGTCTTATTTACACACTGTTTCTCTTTCCACTGGTAAAGTACTTGGTTTTTAAATTTTTTTTAATTGAATTTTTACTTTGTAGATAACTTCTCAATTAGTCATAATCGTCTTTATACCCCTTTCTCTTTTGGCATATTCCCACAGCCCCCTATTTACCTGGTGATTGTATGAATACACATTCTTTTAGTTGTTTTAGGGTTTATTGTGCCAAATTACTCTCCAAGGCAATTTCTCAGTGCCAGTTCAACCTCTGAACTCTAGTCAGCCTATTCGACTACCTCTCTTGTTTCTTAATATTTGTCTTCATTCATTTTTTCTACTTATTTTTATTGAGGAGTTGTTGCCACATTTTAATTAATGGGTTTATACTGATCCTTACCATCAAAGCAATACAAATTGAATGGAGATCCATGGATTTATATATGTAGATGTTCTTTTCCTAATAGACAAACAAAACTGTATGTATGTATTATAATGTGCCTAGTACTATAGGAATACTGCAGTTAGATATTCCCATATACTAGAAAGCACTTTTCCACATAATGTTGCAAGTATTAAATCCACAGTGAAAGTCAAGATCCTAACTCAGTTAACAACCATGCTTTTTAGCTTCTTTTTAACACTCCTTCCAATCTGTGTACCCCATTGACAGCCTGGTACATAAACCCTTATGGTGTGTTTCAAGTGTTCACAGCTTTTCTTCACTTGGTATCTTTAAAATGATTCATTTTAGAAAGAATATAGACAAGCTTCTTCTCCAGTATGTTATTCTATACGTGATAGCCAATCAGCACTACAAATCAACATTAGAATTTGTTACTTCATGTGAAGAGAATTCAAGTGTATATATAAAAATAACATTCAATTTTAAATATTAAAAGATTTCATTAACTTTTATATGTTAGACTAAAGTAGCATAGAAATAACTAATTGTCATTTTATTATTTTATTGTACTCTTTTTTCTTGCTTTGGTGTCTTTTGCATTTAAATTAGATACCCCCATGTAAAAATCAATATGACATATGAAAAGTTAGCACATCTGGCTATGTCCTGTGTAAAAAGTGGGCCATAAGTTTGGTTCAGAGTCCCAGAAACATTACTAAGGGATGAATCATTAGAATTAAATCAGAAATTGTTAGTTATTGAAATTATAATGTGGAACAATGATTATTTAATGTTTCTTCTATTATAAGGCATTCTCTTAATATAAGGGGATTATTTCTAGGAATAACATTGCTTATAATAACATTGTTTCCTCAATAAAATCATAGTAAAATGTATTTGGATAAGATATTTTGATTAAAAATTTTGAGTTTTGTCAGAAAGATAGACATATTTTAGTAATTAGGTACTTCTAATATTTAAACCAAATTTTAGTGTAGGAAAAATACAAGAACAATCAAACAGGAAAACTTTAATTCCAATATATTGAAATTCATTTCAGATAATATATATTATTCATTGAATCATGATCCACAAATAATCCTTAGAGAAATATATCTCTAGCTCTCTCTAGCTCTAACTTATTTTTATCTACATCATTCAAAAATACATAAAACTTAAAAAAATAACAAACTTCCTATTTAACTGGGCATGGTGGTGCACACCTTTATTCCCAGTGCTCAGGAAGCAGAGGCAGCTGGATCTCTATGTGTTCAAGGCCGGCCTGGTCTGCATATCAAGTTCCTGACAGCTGGCAATACAGGGAAACCCAGTCTCAAAAAGATCCCGCAAAACCTGTCCTACTTAAAATACTTGAAAACCAAATTCAACAACATAGAAAAAAGCATCTACCACAATCAAGTTTAATTCATTTCAGTCTGCAAAGATTTTTCTTAATCGTACATGCTGTGTGTGCGTATGTGTGTGCATGCGTGTGTGTGTGTGTGTGTGTGTGTGTGTGTATGCATGGCTATTTGTCATAGCACAGGAAGGGAAATGAGAGGACTCTTTTCGTGAGTCCCAGGGATAACTCAGGTCTTTAGATTGGTGGCAGGTGCCCTTACTCACCCATCTTGCGAGCTCACAATGATATTTTAAAATTTATAAATCAATAAAGATAATGCATGAAATAAAGTCAAAAATATTATTTTTTGATCATTATCATAGAATAGGTCTCTGTTAGATAGAGACATACAGACATACTCTATGATAATGTTCAACTCTAAGGAGACTAGTAAGGAATCATATCGCAAAATAACAAATGTTAAATAGAATAGGCATATTATCACTACTGCAGCAAATAAACTTTGAAAGCATTTTATTTTAGAATAAAGTGTGTTCCCTCTTCTCCCAGACTGAGGAGCCGCTCTCTATATGCCATGTATTCTGGGCATCGAGGTCTAGCCTGCTGCTGCATCTGTCGCCTGAGGGGAGTGAATAGGACGTGACCAGGCAGAAAACGCTGGAGTCACCACCATAGAGTCAACTCCCAGCCTTTGGCAGCGAGGCCCGCCCACCTGTTCGCCCCTCCCCTTGCCCCGTTCACCACGTGAGTGCGACATCCTGCCTAGGGAAGGTGGTTCAGGAGGGAGGCCGAGGCTGTGCTGGGGCTCCTAGGCTGCGGGGAAATCGCTCCTTGAACCTCCCCTATTCGGACCCTGGCAGGCTTGCCTTGGAGTGGGAGGACATTTTTTCCTCCATATGTCTGCTTCCCCCACTGCCCATCCATTCCCCAGATTCCTTGTGCCAGAAATGGCAGTTTTTCTCTTTCAGTGGTCAGCCTTCCCCACTACTCTGAGGGACTTGCCCTAGGCCCTAAACTCGACTGATCTCTTTTCCATGCGGGCTCCCTGGAGGCGTGGACCCACTTGGCTTCTTGGGTAGTCATGTCCTGCCCTCTGGGATGCTGCAACCAGACACTTGTGTGAGCCACTGAGGGAGGCCATGCCCTCACCACAACTTAACTTCCGGTGCTGGTGCCCAGGTTGCTTGCCCTTTCAGAATGCTTCCTAATCCTAGTTTCTGGAAGGAACCTTACAAATTCAGCCCTTCCCTGGCAGCAAGTAGTAGTTACTCTGTAGCAGGTAACTCTTGCACGTGTCTAGTCGCAAGATCCTTTGGATATTATTCCATAATAAATTTTAGGTGGTATTTCATTATCTTAAAAAAAAAAAGTGTGTTCATTCTTTACGGGTTTTTCTTCAAATTAAAAAAAAATCATTTTATTATTATTTTTATTTTATTCATATGAGTATATTTCCTGCATGGGTGTAGGTGGACATGTGCTGTGCGATGGCTGCAGAGATCAGAAGGGGATTTTGTATCCCATGGATGTGGTGTTGTTGACAGTTGTTAGCCACTATGTGGATGCTGAGATTTGAACACAGGTCCTCTTCAAGAACAACTGGTGCTCTTAACTACTGTGCCATCTCTCTAGCACAACTCTTGCCAGTCTTACGTGATAAAGTGCTATAAGTCAAATGATGCAAGAGGAAAAGTATTAAGAAACATAAATGTGAAAATAAATGCCTAAATGTTCAAATCATATTTAAAATTCCCCAAAGATGACACCATAAAATGCTTAGATCTGATAAATCCATTCCACAAATTGGCAGCATAGAAACTAAAGCTAAAGGTAATTGTAACATTTCTATACACTGACATAAAATTCACTGAGTAAATTGTAAGTAGAAAAATCTCATTCATTTTAAATACATGAGCCATATACACACACAAATACACACACATAAACACAAGCACAACTAGAAATAAAAACATTAACCAGATGAAACATTCTTACAATTAAAATTTTAAGTAATAAGACACTGATAGAGGGAAAAATCTCTCATGATCATGAATATTAAGAGTAAAATTTTTGAAAATTTTTGAAAATGGATAGATTCCTGAAAACAGATAGAATTCAATCTTCAGTAAAAAAATCTTCTTCAAATAGATATAGGAATTCCTAATTTTTAAATATTTTATTGAAATTTTGTACATTTCATACCTCATTTCTCAGTCCAATTTAGACTCATTACCTTTCCATGCCTCCCACCACACCTGAGTTCATGCATTCTGCCAGACATGGCTTATACCCTTTTCTGAGTCTTTTTAAAGTTTTTCAAAGAAGAGGATTATTGTTTTGGGGAGAACTTTACTGTTTCAGTCAGTTCTTTGTCCCAGTTGTTTTGTTTTTTCAATTTATATTGCTTAGACACATACACACACACACACACACACACACACACATACACACACACGTGTGCACACACACACGTGTGTGCGTGTCACACCTATACTAAAATTATGTCATCTGCTCTTCTACAGCAATTGCTCCCAAAATGCTGGTAAACTTCTTAGTTCCCAGGAAGAGCATCTCTTTCTATGGCTGTGTTGTACAGATGTTTTTCTTTGCATGTTTTGCAGATGCTGAATTCTTTATCCTGACTGAGATGGCATTTGACTGTAACACAGCCATCTGTAATCCACTTCTTTATTCTTCATTGATGTCGTGAAGAGTCTGCATCAGTATAGTTGTATCAGGATATCTTGCTGAGAATATGACTTTGCTGGTGCATATGTCCCTCACATTTAGGCTTCTGTACTGTGCTTGAAATGTCATCACTTTTTCTGTGATATCCCATCTCTCCTTGCTTTATCATGTCCAGATAACCACATCAATGAGCTTCTGCTCGCTGCCTTGCGCGGCACAATTCAGACTACATTTTATTGTCATTGTTATCTCTTACACCTGTATCCTCATTACTGTTTTGAGCATCAAGTTTTCAGGAGGAAGAAGCAAACCTTTTCCACCTGTGCTTCCCACCTCATGTCTGTCACCTTATTCTTTGGAATACATCTCAAGTACTTGTGTCCCACCACCACATATTCCCCAGAAATTGATAAGGTTGTTTCTTTGTTTTACACTGTTGTTTTTCCTATGTTGAACACAATGATTTACAGCTTCAGGAACAAGGATGTGGAAAATACCATCCAAAATTATTTGAAAGAATGTGGATCCTAAAATGAATAAGAATTTAAGTTGTGAATGCATGTCCAGGCCTACCTTGATTCTATAGTCATGTCTTCTCATTTTTATCAGTACAAATTTTTGTCATGAATACCTTTATTGAAAATGTTATAAATTTATGACTCTTGACTACTTTGTGTTATGTGAACATTTGGCATTATTAATTCTCCATATGAATGATCATGGGGTACCTTTCCACATATTTACGAGTTCAATTACTTTTATCAGTATTTAATTATTTCAAGTTAAACATTTTTTACCTTTGGTCCAAATATTTGGCTATAATTCCACACACATTTTTCCTCAAATCTTCTTGTAATTAGTTGGAATCTTTTACACAGTCTCAAATATATCTATGCAGAAAATCAAGGCTTTTTTTTGGACTTTTCAAGACAGGGTCTCCCTGTAGCCCCAGGTGTCCTGGAACTCACTCTGTAGACCAGGCTGGCCTTGAACTCACAAAGATCCCCCTGCCTCTGCCACCCAAGTGCTAGGATTAAAGGTGTGTGCCACCTTGCCCCGCATGATCATGGCATTTTTAAGGAGGGATTATTTATCTTTCACCTTTCCAAATGGGGTGTTTTTTATTACTTTCTTTTATAATAACTCCGGCATTATTTACACTACTCTATTAAAACTAAAAGGTAAATATAGTTGGCTGATCTTCTTCCAGATATTGAAGAAAAACTGATTTTCTATAAGTAGAATATCAGATATTTCTTTGTTATATATGGTTTTACTCTGTTAAGACATTTTTTAATCTGATATTATTCACCTTTATTTCATTGTGTTTCATTTAAAAGTTCGTTATGGTAAATGGATGAAAAAGGTCAATAATTTCATTGTCTATTCAGAATCTCACCTCATTAATTCACTTTGACACTCACAAGAACAGCTCGCCCACCAGAAAATTATTTATATTTGTGTGGTTTGAGTATTTATTACTCTTATGATTATTTTTCAGCTGTCATAATTACAGTATAAAAAATAAAACATTTGTAAATTTAATTTTCTTTACAACATTTAAATTTTGAAATCTGTGGTGTCCAAAGTTCTTTTATGAAAATTGTGAGCTGGGTTTGGTGGCGCATGCCTTTAATCCTAGCACTTGGGAGGCAGGGGCAGGCGGATCTTTGTGAGTTCAAGGCCAGCCTGGTCTACATAGTGAGTTCCAGGACAGCTGGGACTACAGAGAGACCCTGTCTCGAAAATACCAAAAAAAATTGTGAGTATTGTTAAGTGTCCAGGTGCACATGCATGTGTGTGCATTGTGTACACATTTTGTACACATGTACAGTTTTTCAGTGTTCAATGTCAGGTGTCTCTTTCTTTTTTTTTTTTTTTTTTTTTTTTTTCTTTTTGAGACAGGGTCTCCCTTAGCCCCAGATGTCCTGGAACTCACTCTGTAGACAAGTCTGGCATTGAACTCACAAAGATCCGCTTGCCTCTGCCTCCCAAGTGTTATGATTAAAGTCCTGCACACTACGCCCAGCAATCAGGTGTCTCTTTCAATTGTGATTATCAATTTCTCTCTCACTTTGCCTGAGTGATCACTAGGTCAGCTTCCTTACTGACCAGAGTGTACCCAGACCCTGCTCTCTTCATCTTGCCAGGGAGGGGATGATGGGTATAAGCCCTATGCTCACTTTTTGTGGATGTTGGCAGTCAATTTTAGTTCTTCATGATTTTCCTTCAAATAATTGCCCACTGATTACATAGTTCCCAAAGCCCTTTATGAATCCAGCCCTCACTTTTTCACAAGCAGCATATTAAACAGATAGTAGCCAAATATCTTTATAATTATTCATAAATTGAGTCAAGGTATTAAACTTGAGAGATTGTAAACTTTACCCATTGAATCATCCCCCTAGTCCTCAAAACCTTTATGAATATAGAGATGCCAAAGATGTGGCCCAGCATATTAAAGAACAAACATCACTTTGAGATTTCTAGCCATGATTTTATGGTTTTGTTTATATTGCAACACATAAGTTCTCTACAACTAAGAGGACTTTACATCCAATTGTATAGCTATTGATTGCCCTCAAGATAAAAGTGGCAATACTGTACTATTATAGATTGTTATGCCATTTTTGTATTTACTATAATGTAAGGCACAGGTTGCACAATGGGTTTTCTATTTGTGCAATTTTCATGGTGTCCTGGAGAAATATGAGAACTAGTCTAAAGGGAAGAGGTTTCCATGTAACTTGCAGCTTCATTGATCCAAGTCCTGCATCCAAATTCAGTCCTGTATTCAGAAACCAGTAATTAACCATCAGAGATTATGTTCATGGAAACACTTCTTTCACTGTGGACCAGAATGATGAAATATGTAGGAATAAATGTATCCAAATATCTTAAAAATATCTGTACAATGATAATTTAAAATCTTTGAAGGAAGCAACTAAGGGAAAAAAAGGAAATTCAAAGAAAAATTTTGCTCGTGTATTGCTTGAATTAATGTTGTTAAAATGAATAGCCTTCCCAAAACAATTTGTATATATCAAGTAATCCAGTTAAAGACTGTCAATTTCATTCCAGAGAGAAATAGAAAAATCCATCATAAAATTCATAGATGATCCCAGATAACAAAAAGTATCCCTGTGAAGGAAGAGTAATAAACGGTAGATTAACATAAATGGAATAATGTTGGCATAAAAACAGATGTGTAGGGCAATGGAAAAAAAGAGAAGACCCAAATAAGAGTGCAAGCAATGAAAGCCATACTATATTTGACACGGGTGCCAAGAACACACACAGGAGAAAAGACAGTATCTTCAACAAATGGTTCTTCACATGCATAAGGGTGAAATTTGATGCTTCTCTATTACTTTACATAAAACTCAATTTCACATGTATCAGAGATCTCAGTGTGACATCTGAAACACAGGAAATTGTAGAAGAAAATATAGGCAGAACCTTATAAGATATAGCCTATCTGGCTACTGTAAGATGAAGATGAAATCTTAAAGTTGTTCTGGGGCTGGAGAGATGGCGTAGTGGTTGAGAGCACCAACTGCTCTTGCAGAGGATCCGCGTTCTATCCCCAGCACCCACATGGAGGCTGAGAACCATCTGTAACTCCAATTCCAGGAGAACTCCAGTTCCAGGGGAATCCAACACGCTCTTCTGACCTCCTCAGCGTTGCACAACACGGGAGCACAAACCTGCATGCAGACAGTACATTCAAATAAATAAATAAATAAATAAATAAATAAATAAAGATAAAAAACGTTGTTCTGATGTGCATTTCTCTACTGAGAATGTTCAGCAGCTCTTAAGGTATTTCTTAACCCATTTTCATGTCATTTGAGAACTTTCTGTTAATGTTCTTAACCCTTCTTTTTTTATTGTGTTATTTGTTTTCTTGTTTCTTCTTGTTTTATTTGTATTCTCCACATATTAATACTCTGTCAGATGTGTAGCAGGTGAGGATTATTTTCCCACTCAATGGGTTTCATTTTCACTTCCTTGGCAGTTTCTTTTGCTAGAAAGCGCCTTTTTATTTCACTGATGTCCCATTTATTCATAGTTGACCTTAATAACTGAGCAACAAATGTTTGATTCAGAAGGTCCCCTCCTTCACCTATATCTGGGAAGATACTGCTGAAGTTTTCTTCTAGCAGTTCAGTAAGCAAATAATCAGGCTTCATATTGAGTTCTTTGGGCCATTTGGAGTTGACGTTTGTGCATGTGAAATATATGATCCAATTTAATTCTACAGATTGAGATGGAATTTTACCAACACCATTTATTGAAGATACTGTATTTCCTCCATTATGTTTTCTTGTCACCTTTGTAATATCTCAGGTGGTTCACATTGCTTGCACTCATGTTTGGGCCTTCTACTGTGATCTATTAATCTGCATGTCTGCTTTTGTACCAGTAGTGTGTTTTTTAATGACTCCAGTTCTGTAATATATTTAATATAGTTTTAAATTGGAATGGTGACTCCCGCAGTATGGTTCATCCTGGTCATTTCCATGGTGTGCGAGAACATGCAGGAACCATGTGTGTGAGAAAGACAGCATATAGACACATGGCAGTATGAATCCATGTATAGAATTGTGCTTTATTCAAATGTAAGGACCATTGTATAGGCCGTGTGACTTCACCTCCCAGGGTCCAATTCCAGACCTTTGCTCATCGCATCCCAATTAGTGGGTATAGCTAGGGAGGTCCCATGACTCTGACTTGTGCCTCCAAGAGGCACTGGCCAGAATGCTAGCCCATGCATATGTAAGTTAAAAATGGATTCACCTACATCTCCCCACTTTTGTACTAACATCCACAAGGTCAGATCATATTTTAGTAATTGTGGTCTAATAGCCATGATTGCCTGGTAAAATACTAAGACCAATTTATGTCCAAATAAAAGCTTAATATAAAGAAAACCAACCAGTAAATACAAGTGACATTTGCACACACCCAATTAGCAAATGCCTGTCTCATATTTCAAACTGATAGACAATTTGGCTGTACCCCAGAGCTTCAAGTCCAGGTGGAAAGGCCTGCACATGTAAGTATGTTGACCAAATGAAAGCCCAGTATGTATTTGCTGTGATCTCACCCTGGTGTCCTCAGCCCTTACACCATGATACACACCCTCTTCTGTGAGTGGCCCTAGGCCTTGGGGAAAGGGGCAGGAGAGGGTGAGAAGAAAAAGCAGTCCTTTTTTCTTAGAAGTGACACATTGGACTAGGGTATATCTGATCTTTGCTTTACACGGGTTTGCATCTCATACAGGAACTGTTGCTTTTTTTAAATTTTTATTTATTTTCATATGTGTATGAATGTACTGTCTGCATGTAGGTCTGTGCACCCGTGTAGTGCAATGCTGTGGAGGTCAGAAGAGGGTGTCGGATTCCCCTGGAACTGGAGTTAAAGACAGCTCTCAGCCACCATGTGGGCGCTGGGGATCGAACCCGGGTCCTCTGCAAGAGCAGTCAGTGTTCTTAACTGCTAGGCCATCTCTCCAGCCCCGAACTGTTGCTTTTGTGCCAAGGGATGACAACAAATCTCTGGTGTGGCGTACAATGTGTCTTTTTAATAGAGGATGCAACCTTATGGTATCAGCTGCTTGGTAGACCTCAAGGGCACCACAACAAATTAACTCATTTGGTGAACTAATATCTGGCTGCCACTAACTGTTGCATTTCCCAGGCAAGTTAGGAGTGAGTCTTGTTTGATGCAGGAGACCATTACTATTCAGTGGTCTTTGTGGTGTTCTCTGGCACTTTGGAGACCAACTCACCGTCCATTTGCAGGATGAGGTCTCTAAACACCGTTTTATGCTAACACAATGTATACCCAGTAAAATATTTAATTGTTATTAGACATTTGTAACTTTACCAGTTACCCTTAATAAAGATAAATAAATGACAGACAAATAGCCATAAATATTGTTGAAGTCAATGTATCTGTTAACTGTTTGATTATAATAACAATTCTGAGTCTGAGAAGGAAGGGCCAGAATCAACCCAGAGTCAGCCATTACTGAATTTAAACAGCATGCAAATGCATACAAAAATACATAAAGCCAATTAAAAATTTCAATACCAAAAGATATAAAACGAATTGTTTGATGAGTTGAATCTATTTATCCTTGTTTATAGTTGACTTTCATAGACATACACCTGGACTAAGGATCTGCTTTCCAGGAATCCTGATAAGTGCAGTGTGATTTTCCTCTTAAGTAGTTGCTAAATACAAAGAGGAAACTTTATTATGTAGCAACAAATCTCATATGATCTTAAATGGCTTTAAGTCTAATATTCGGAAGCACAATCTCTGAGACTTTAAAGAAAGTATAATGATTACTTACCTTTTGGTTATACTTTCCTTTTGGGTGTTTAAGTCCATACAGTTAGCCCAAATTAACCAAGCTTTGTTTTCTCAAGTTCTGTTAAGGATCTGGTCCTCAAGGGCCACTCGGGTTTTGGGGGGAGCCTCGAGCTCCTTTTGGCTTTTCATTTCTCAGTTCCATCCACAGGAGGACAAAGTCAGGTCTTGCAGGACCAGGCTTCCCTTTTGGAAGCATGAAGAAATTTTTGTCTTTATAGACTGGACAGTGGCTAGAGCCCCATTAGTGGATCTTTAAGACCTCTTTGCACAGGAAGACTGGTGACTCACAGTTGCAAGACATTTTAAGAGATTCCTTCATACGCAGTCCCCTGGGACTTAGTTGACCTCAGAGGGCAAGAAACAAAGTCATTCCTTAAGTCCCTCACCCGAATTGCAAAGGACATTAAATATGGTCATCATCCATCCAGAAAGGCAACGTTATACCAGACTGATAGATTTAATACTGTATAATATTTTAGATAAGGCGTAGACAATAATTCAATCAGCCTTGTATAACACTGACTGTAAGAGGGATTTAACACTATAGGTTAAGCAGGCATAGCCCAGGAGAGAGAATTAAACAATGTCGTGCTTTGCTGGGAGCCAGCTAATATAGATTCAACTAACCTTTGATTACATAAGTAACATTTTGGCTGGCCTTTAGAGTTACATAATACTAGCCGATAGATTTAATTAACCTTTGATTATATAAGTAATATTTTGTCTGGCCTTTAGAGTTAGACAATAAACACATAGTGTAACCATAGCAAATAGGTCACAGTTGGCTAGATCATAGCAAGCAGGTTGCAGTTGGCTAGACCAGCAACTTAGATATACATCATGTGGTTAAGTTGCTAAGCAACCCTTCCTCCTTTTACTCATTGCTAAACTTTTCACCCTGCCAACATCCTTCCTTCTCCAGAACACTTGCTGCCCTGAGATCTAAATATCCTCCCTTCCAATATCCTGCTTTTACCATTATAAATGCTAGCCTGAGAAAAATAAAAATTTGTCAGCTTGATCAGAAATCCTGTCTTGCTGTCTGATCTTTGTATCTCTTGTCCCTTCATTCTCTCCTCCAGGCCATTGACCACTGAACGTCCCACTGGATGGGAAAATTGGCGCCCAACGTGGGGCTCAAAGGGTTGAGGAGAGAATGTCGTTCACATAGGAGGGTGGGCCCACTGACCCATTGTCATTTGAGATGTCCGCGACCATCAGCTGATTGAGACTCTCACTGGAGTTGCCATGTTCCAACCCGGCGTGAGACAGACTTGTGTAAATCATTGAACAATGCAATACAAGGTAAGTTATGGGACAAGCATTTTCACAGGGAGATCAGTTCATTATAGGACTTAAAGAGTCTCTCAAGACACGGGGAACTAGGGTTAAGAAAAAGGATCTTAAAAAAAATTCATAGCTTTGATCTTAGACATTTGCCCCAGTTTCCCCCAGGAGGGCACTATTGATGAGAAAAAGTGGAAAAGAATAGGTGATTGTTTACAGAAATACTATGATATATTTGGCCCTGAAAATGTCCCTGTGTCAGCTTTCAGTTATTGGAACCTCATCAATGATGTCATTCATATTCGTAAGGACTGGCCAGACTTACAAAAAGTCATCTCCAAGGAGGAAAAATCCCTACAGACACGGGCCTCTTGCCCTCCCTTGGAGGCTTCCCAACCACCCACCCCTCTTTCACCAAAACCCTGTCAAGATAGCCAGGGAGGGACCAATCCCAATCCGTCGGAATCAGTCACAGAAAAATTGCCTTTACTGCTGACAATAGAGTCACTTCCACTTTCCCAGGTGGATGATATTCCACCAATAAACCCCCTCCCCGCTATCAAACCCAGAAAACTTTACTCCAGTCTAATAGACCTAGATGATAATGAACTCTTATACCCCTCTGCAGAGGCTACCCTAGAGGTAGAGGCCACTCGTTATCACAATCCCAATTGGCCTCCAAAGACTGCCACCGTGGTGCTTGCCTCCACCCCTACAGACACTGGCCCAGTGATATTTCCACCCTTTGCTCCACCTCCCCCCTATCTCCCTCATTCACTTGATCAGGTTTTTCCTTCCTTTTCCCCCTCTCAAAAACTCGCTTACAGACTGTTGCTGGACTTACTACCCTGTGACAGATGGTCCAAAATAGAAAAGAACAAATTCAACATTCACAGGCCATTCGCGCATTAGACTGTGAACTCTCAGCTCTCACAGATCCTGATTCCCGCCCTAAATTTCCCTCAAAGAAACATCAGGCCAAACTGCCCCAAGTTAAAGTCCCCAAACCAGCTCTGGCCTTCCCCCTCTCACTGCGGAACAGTGCCACCATTCCTCATTGAACACCCACCCTTGACAAAAACAGACTCTGAAAAGAAGGAGAAGAGATTAAGGATAATATAGATGAGGAGCCGGACAGTGGGGCTTCCCCGCAGGAACAACTATTTGATTATAAACCCCTAGACATTAGAGTCCTTGAAAAAATTAAAATGGCTGTTTCTAACTATGGGCCTACTGCCCCCTTTACGCCCACTCTGCTTGAATCTATGACAGAGGGCTGGCTTACACCAAATGAGTTTAACCAACTCGCTCGTGCTGCTCTGAGTGGCAGAGACTTTGTACTTTGGAAAGCAAAACTTGCTGAACTGGCCAAAGAAATCGAAACCAAAAATCTTACCCACACAGACACTCAAGGCTGGACCACTAAAAGGATTTTAGGAGACTCTCCCTTTAACACTGTGACAGCCCAAAGACATTTTTCCATGGGTCTTCTTGCCCAAGTCAGACAGGCTGGTCTTGGAGCCTGGAGAAAACTACCCCCTAAAGGAACCACTACTGCATCCCTAACTAAGATCAAACAAGAGGCAGATGAGCCTTATAGCTCCTTTATTAGCCACCTTACTGAGGCTGCAGAGTGAATGCTTGGGGTCCAGGAGCCCAATAACCCCTTTATCAAACAGCTTGCTTTTGAAAATGCAAATCCTGTCTGCCAAGATCTCTTGTGACATCACCACAAAGAGTCCTTATTGGACTATGTCTGCCTCTGTTCTGGCACTGGAACCAGCCATGCTATTGGACTAGCTATTGGGATTGCCCTACAAAAGGCAGGTATTGGCACTTCTCAAAAAACTTGTTTTAATTGCAAACAACCTGGCCATTTCTCCAGGGATTTCCCATACCCTTGGGCCGCCTGATCCTCTCCTCTTTTAGGAGACACTTGGGAGGCCCATTGATCCCTTTCCCAACGACCCCCTCCCACTACCCTCTGCCCTAGATGCATGAGAGGACGTCATTGGTCCAGTGAGTGTAGATCTAAGACAGAAGCTCAGGGCCGCCCTTTCCCACCACGAAATCAGGGAAACTCCTTCAGGGGGCAGCCTCTGACCCCCCCTCATGGGATGAGCCCCAGGGCGACTGGGTTCATCCTCCCAATGGCCACTCACTCATGCCTTCACAACCCCTCAAACAATCCATTTCATATCTCTGGAGAGTTACAAAAAACCGTCCAGGACTGGACCTCTGTTCCCCCACCAGCACAATACTGAACCCCGAAGCGGGAACACAGCTTGTACCATCAGGAGTATATGGCCCCCTCCCACCCGATACCTTTGGCTTAATTTTGGGCCATGCTTCTGCCACACCCAAGGGGTTACAAATCTATCCTGGAGTCGTTGACCCAGATTTTCAAGGGGAAATACAACTCTTAGTCTCCTCTCAACGAGGCCTCTTGTACATCCCAGCAAAACAAAGATTTGCACAGCTAATTTTACTGCCCCTCACGGTTCCCCACAATAAATAATTTAAGAACACTGTGGCACCAGTAGTATTGGCTCATCAGAGGCCTTTTGGGCACAAAAGATCACCCCTTCCTGTCTGATATTAACTCTTTTCTTAAATGGTAAACCATTCCATGGCCTCCTTGATTCCAGAGCACATGCCATAGTCATTGCTAAAAAACACTGGCCATTATCATGGCCCCTGACAGATTCTCTCACCCACCTCAAAGGAATTGGACAATCAAAAAATCCACAAATCAGTTCTCAAACCCTTCAGTGGGCTGATCAGGAAGGAAACTCAGGAACTGTTACCCCCTTTGTCATTTCTGACCTCCCTGTCAACTTTGGGGGTGAGATGTTCTCTCCCAAATGAATATTATCATGTGTAGCCCAAATGAAGTGGTTGCAAAACAAATGCTGACACAAGGATACTTACCAGGCCAAGGGTTGGGAAAATATGCTCAAGGTATTAAAGAACCCATATCAGTATCCCAAAAAACAGATTGCAAGGGATTAGGCTCCCCTTTTTTCTAGAAGCCACGGTCATGCCTCTACCCCAGAAATATGTTGATAAAATCACATAGAAAACTACTGACCCTGTCTGGATTGATCAGTGGCCTCTAACCCAAGAAAAACTGATGGCTGCCACACAGCTAGTACAGGAGCAACTAGAAGCCAGCCATATTGAGCCTTCTAACTCTCCATGGAACACCCCTATCTGAAAGTGGAGGCTCCTTCAAGATTTTCAAGCCATAAATAAAGTTAAGGTACCCATGGGGGCCCTACAGCCTGGCCTCCCATCCCCAGCCGCTATCCCAGCTAATTATGTTAAGATTGCCATTGACTTACAGGACTGCTTCTTTACAATCCCCTTACATGCCGAGGATTGTCCCCATTTTGCTTTTAGCTTCCCACAAATAAATTTTCAGGGACCTATGCTCAGATATCAGTGGTGTGTCCTCCCACAGCGCATGGCAAACAGCCCCACCCTATCTCAAAAATTTGTTGCTCAGGCCATACTGCCAATAAGAAAATGCTAGCCACAGGCTTATATCCTCCATTATGTGGATGATATACTCATTGCAACTCCTGAAAAACAACAAGGAATGGACTGCTTCCAACTCCAAGAGACACTCAGATTTTACAAATTGCAAATTGCTCCCGAGAATGTTCAAATTACTGACCCATACACATACTTGGGCTATGAACTTCGACTTCAACAAGTCATTATGCCAAAAATAGAATTCCATCTCTCCTCTCTTAAAACACTTCACGACTTCCAAAAGCTCCTTGGAAATCTTCAATTCTTAAGGCCGTATTTAAAACTGCCCCCCGACATTCTAGTCCCACTAAATGAGTTGTTAACAGGAGACTCTCACCCCCTTTCCCCTCATTTTCTGACACCCCAAGCAATAGATTACCTAAAACCAATTAATCAGGCTATTTCCTCACAAACCACCTTTCAAATCACCTATTCCTTGCCCCTATATTTCATTATCTGTGCCACTACTCATGCTCCGGTGGGGGTATTCTGGGTGACCAAGGAGCCCCATGGGGAAGGTGGGAGACCCCTCCTTCCGGTTTACCTCCAGTCCAACCCCTCAAAAATCTTAGCAACCTATTTTTGTTTAACCTCCTCCATCATTATTAAGGAAAGAAAAATGTCTAGACAATATTTTGGAAAAGAACCTGATACCATTATAGTTCCCTGTACTACAGACCAAATTGACTGGCTTTTACAGACCAATAATGATTGGGCCATTGCATGTGCCACGTTTTCAGGAAAAATAGATAATCATTATCCCAATGATCCCTTCATACAGTTCATCAGGATACACCCTTTGGTCTTCCCCAAGGTTACATCCCATATGCCCCTTAAAAAAGCATTCCTTGTCTTTACTGATGGATCCTCGACAGGACAAGCAGCCTATATTATACAAAACAAGGCCACTGCATTTTCTACCCCCTTCTTCTCGGATCAGCTCGTTGAGCTCTTTGCCATTCTTCAGGTTTTCCAACAGCTTCCCACCACTCCCTTTAATCTCTATATGGATAGTGCCTATGTTGCCCACTCAGTCCCACTCTTAGAAGCTGTCCCTTTCATAAAACCAGCCTCTAACGCATCTAATCTCTTCATACAGATTCAGGCTCTTATAATCAAGAGGTCAGCTCCCTTCTTTATTGGCCATTTACATGCACACTCCAGACTGCCTGGTCCCTTGTTGTAAGGCAATGCCCTCGCTGACTCTGGTACCCGTGCCCCCCTTGCTTTCTCCCTTATCTCCCTGGGGGCTACGTCTATACCAACATGGTACAGACACAGGAATTACTTTCACTATAAAACTCCTTAAAGAGTCCCTCTATCAGGATCTCCCATTGCTTTGGGACCTAACACCACCTTGGGAGGAAGACATAGACCTCACCCCCTGCAAAAAACCAAGACCACTCAAAAGAACCTTACATCACTACTTTCCAAACTTCCTACCACAACACCCCCCCATGACCAGGTGGGCTCCAAGGACCTTGTTCTTGCCTTAGTAAATCAAACTTACCTGACTCTCAATATCACAGACCCCAGCCTCACAACTGAATGCTGGTTGTGTTATCACTCTTCCCCTCTTCTATGAAGGTATAGCTGTCACTGGGACATACTCTGTATCCAACACCTCTGACATTTGTCACTGGAGGATATCTAATTGGGAAGGTCTTACATTGTCCCAAGTGGTAGGAAAAGGACTCTGCATTATGCCTACTAAGACCACTGTCCCCTCAAGTTACATACATCTCTGTAACAAGACCATTCATCCTGACAACTCTCATACTTAAATTATCCCCCCTAATGACACCTGGTGGGCATGCCTAGATGGCTTAATTCCATGTGTATATAACCCCATCCTACAAAACAAAGGGTTTTGTGTCCTTGTCCAGATCATCCCACGATTAATCTACTATCGCCCTGAAGAATTTTTTCACCTATGGGAACAGTCATCTGACATCTCCTCTCTCTCTGCCACTCCCGCCGTGAACCTATAACTTTTATTACCCTTGTTGTTTTGCTTGGCCTTGGGGCTGTGGGTGCAGGCACAGGCATTTCCTCCCTGGTCATTTCTAACTCCTGCTATCAGAAGCTCAGTGCTATAATAGATCAAGATATCCAAGACTTACAAAAAGGGATCTCCGATCTCACTGATTCCATCTCCTCACTGGCTGAGGTGTTCCTCCAAAATCGTAGAGGACTAGACCTGCTCTTCCTACAACAAGGAGGGTTGTGTGCCGCCCTCAAAGAGGAGTGCTGCTTTTATGCTGATAAGACAGGAGTAGTTAGAGATAGTATGAATAGGGTCAGAGAGGGCTTAGAAAAAAGAAAAAGAGAAAGAGAAAAAGATGAACATTGGTTTAAAAATTGGTTCTCAACTTCACCCTGGCTTACTACCTTGTTGCCCTCCCTCTTCGGCGCCCTTGAAGGATTGATTTTACTTGTTTCCTTTGGTCCAGGGGCCATCAGTCCCTTGACAAGCTTCATCAAACAACAAATAGATTCCTTGGCGGCAAAATCCATTCAAATCCACTATCACAGGTTAAATCTCGAAGAAAACGATGAGGCTACACCAAGCCAACCCATCTCCACTCAGCCCCACAAGGGCCATCCTTGTCCATGGACAAAATAATTACCAGCGCGGCTCCCCCAGAGGCCCACTGAGTACGAAAAGGCACCAAAGGGAATGTGAGACAAAGTACTGCAAAGGAAAGGCAACAAAACAAAACAAAAAAAAAACAGCCTGTTCTGGGTTCCTTGAGGGACACGCCTGATTGCATAGAGGTTGGTGTTGTAAAAAGCTGTCCTCTCCTTAGGAAAAGACACCCTGGGAGGCTGGAAGGTTCTTCAACTAGCCAAGTCTAGGGATGGACCTTTTCAGCACAACACCCAAATTGAAAACTGAGGATCAGGCCTCTATCCCGTCCCTTGGCCTTGTCAGTTCATAATAAGAAAGGAGGAGATGCTGGGAGCCAGCTAATATAGATTCAACTAACCTTTGATTACATAAGTAACATTTTGGCTGGCCTTTAGAGTTACATAATACTAGCCGATAGATTTAATTAACCTTTGATTATATAAGTAATATTTTGTCTGGCCTTTAGAGTTAGACAATAAACACATAGTGTAACCATAGCAAATAGGTCACAGTTGGCTAGATCATAGCAAGCAGGTCGCAGTTGGCTAGATCAGCAACTTAGATATACATCATGTGGTTAAGTTGCTAAGCAACCCTTCCTCCTTTTACTCATTGCTAACCTTTTCACCCTGCCAACATCCTTCCTTCTCCAGAACACTTGCTGCCCTAAGATCTAAAGATCCCCCCTTCCAATATCCTGCTTTTACCATTATAAATGCTCACCTGAGAAAAATAAAAATTTGTCAGCTTGATCAGAAATCCTGTCTTGCTATCTGTTCTTTGTGTCTCTTGTCCCTTCATTCTCTCCTCCAGGCCGTCAACCACCAATGAATGTCCCTCTGGATGGGACACTGCTTATCTTAAATGTAAACACGTTACTACAATTTACTACAAACAGGAATAGACTCTTTCTTTTCCAGACCCCCTATCACGATTTATAGTTCTCCCAGAAAGGTAGGAGTTGTATCACATACCGGGAGACAGGACGTAAGATGATAAGGATTACCAAGCCCATCCAAATTTTCTTCTTCTTGACTGCATGCAGCTGGTTCAAGAAGGTAGAACCTAGATTTTTGGACCAAATTATCTTGTTAGGACAAAAAAATTATCAAAAGTAACTCTTGGGAGAAACAAACAATACATCTTTCAGTAGCCATAGATAACCTACTATTTTTCTGTGTCCATTTAATCCAAATATGTAACAGGGAGTCCAGTGCAAGCCAGGAGTGGACTGAAATTTAACAACTCTATATTTACAGTCCTATTTGGGCCATTAGTAAACTAGCTTGAGTGGTTATAAAATTTAATTTAATACAGGTATCTTATCATTTTACTATACATTGAAATGCTATGTGATATGTGTAGTTTGCAATCCTGATACAAGCCTCTTGAAGGTGGGAGTAGCAAGGCACAGAGTCAACTACACAGACCCCAGGAGCCAGGTGAAAGGAAAAATCAGGCTTATTTATTACAGGAATCTGGCAGACTTTTATACCCCCTCCCTGCATCCCATTGGTCCCTAGCAGGTGTCAGTTAGTGTGTCAGTTGGGTATCTTTTCTCCCATAGGTTCGGTATGAGGCTGCATCATCTGTTGCCAGGCTGCTAGGCAGATTTCAAGTTGGCTCCATGGGAAATTACAATTGAGTATGCTCAGTGTATGTTGAGCACAAGGGCTTACTACTCCTACAGATATGCATATAAAGCTTGAACAAAAACTGGCTACCATTAAGTAAACCTTGACTAGAGATACACTTTGCTTCTTAAACTACTTGACTGAACCTTAGGAAATTAAGCTTATTTATACAGTCTCATCTTTTTCTTTCCATACCAAGCCCCTCAGACTTTTATTACTTACATAGACTTTCTCATCATCTTTATATAAATGCTTCCTAAAATATCTCCATATCTTTATAAATCCTTCCTAAAAATACCTGTCTAACATTTTCATGTTTTTATATCCTTTCTTTATGTCATGAGACATAACATCATTAATAAACAGATTGATTCTTAATTGTGAAGATTTACAAAGTAATTAATATTTATTTCCCTTATAATGAGGTGGGACAGTTATCACAAATACACTAGTATAAACTGTGAGATATTCTTGCAAGTCTGGGAACAGGTGTTGAATGACCAATATTCTTTGAGTGCTTAGAGGTATTTTGTAGAAATAAAATGTAGAAATAAAATGCATCCTAGAACAGAAGTGATCATTCATTAATTTTATTAAATTTTTTATGTGTATGAATGTACTGTCCGCATGTAGGTTTGTGCACCCGTGTCATGCAATGCTGCAGAGGTCGGAAGAGGAATGTCAGATTCCCCTAGAACTGAAGTTAAAGACGGTTCTCAGCTGCCTTGTGGGTGCTGGGGAATCAAACCCAGGTCCTCTGCAACAGCAGTTGGTGCTCTTAAATGCTTGGCCATCTCTCCAGCCCATGATCATTCTTTAAAATGAACTACTGTTCTTAAGGACCAAGGACTATAGTGTAATTTAACAGTTTTAGCTCACATAACAACTTAACAATGAATCAACTTGATAATGAGTAAATTATTAGCATTAGACATGAGCCTATACATTTAAACAGTCTCATAAAATAAATACTGTGGTTAGACACAATGTCAGGATAAATTAGTTTCAAACCAAAAACTATAACACTTTGATGAAAACTCTTAATCAGAGTAAAATATGACTCTAAATTTATAACCATCAAATTAATAGCATTTTAAACTTCACAGTTTACACAATGCTTATGTTGTATAGATGTGAGGTAAATTTTCCTATTTTTAATTTAAGATGAATTGGATTTTTGGGTCAGTTATTTGTTTCTGACTTAGAAATTGTACAGTACTGATCTTTATGTTTTAGAACCTTCTGGTTGTTTCTATCTTTTTGAAAAAATTAGGTAGTATTGCTTGTAGTTCTTCTGGAATTCTGGAAAAATTCTGCTCTAAATCCGTCTGGGTCTGGGCTTTTTCATTCAAAAAGTTTTCTATGACTGTCTCAGTTTCCTTAGATGTTATACATCTGTTTAACCCATTGATCACTACTTGGTTAGCTTTGGTGATTCCCAAGATTGAGTTCGTGTGAGGTTTTACAAGCTACTATGACAGTTTTACCAATGTAGTGGTAAAAAAGAAAAGTCAGGGATGGGGCCCAGCACGTTGTCTTGGCAAATTGTCAGTTTGATTCAGCGGCCAATTCACCAGGTTTGTAGCTGCTTTTTAGTAATTTAAAGTGATTACATATCAGAAAGAATTTTAACTTAACCCTAAGCTGTGTGAATAGTTGTAGAGACTATTTTCTTAGATGAACCTCTTCTCATTTCTAAAGGCAAGCTAATTAATATCAGTTTAGATTCTACTATTTAGTTATTCCTTTCTATTATTTTTACTGCTATTATTTTAAACATTGGCACACAAGCCCCACGACAATACAGAAAATGTTTTTGGTAGACTGAGTAGCCTTATTCGTGCCACTAGTGTGTGTGTGTGTGTGTGTGTGTGTGTGTGTGTGTGTGTCCTGCAGCTGTGCTATTCTCACACAACCACTTACTCAGCCAGTTGTTGCAGTAGATTTTGGATGTATTGTGTAAAAGATAACCTCTGTGTTTAAGGGATACATGGTTTGGAGGATATTATTTTTAGGAGTTTATGTTCACCTGCAAAGTTAAAACTATGGCTCCCTGAGGGTTGAAGATACTGTTAGAGTACCTAATATCATTTTCCTCTGAAAATGCATTGCCAAAGTAGATGTTTGGATCATGATATATATATTTATCAACCATTTTGACTACCCTATATTGAGCTTATGGTTGTAAAAAAAAGACTACTCAGAAAATGTTTTCATTAGTTTGAGTAGTGGATTTTGTTTGTTTGTTTGTTTGTTTGTTTGTTTTCTCTCTGTCTCTCTCTGTCTCTCTGTCTCTCTCTGTGTGTGTGTGTTCTAATTTTAAGCCTTAGCCCAAGCTCTGGGGCTCAGTGTTGCTGGCCTAGGCAATTAGAAGTTTAGTCCTCTGGAACTTCTGTCCACTCACGGGGAAGCTCTGCAGTGGGGGTTGTCCTTGCTCTCACGGGAATGAGCAGTTGGCTTCTCCTCTGAAGCTGCACAGATGGAGTGGGGCTCAGAGTGAGGCTGCACTGTGTTGCAGAAGATCATCAGGAATTACAAGAGGCCCTGCCACACCCAGAGAGGGAAGCCAGGGCACAAGAGTAGGCAAAGGAAGCAGACCACATTGGGAGGACATGTTCTCTCTGTTACTGGCAAGAAGGTATGGAATTGAGATTTCCCATAGCAACTCATATAGGGTTACCCACATGCTCTGACTGCTAGCCACCTCTGTAGCCACAGTAGACATGAGGGGATTGGGAATAAGTCATCCTGAGAGCTTGATGGTTAGGCCACTGTGGAGCCGCAAGATTTGCACTTGAACTGCATCCATGGAGATGCTGCTTCATTGTCTACTGTGACTGATGGCCAGTAAGTTCTTCAGATGTGTCTGGCCACCTTTGATATTTTATGTTCTCAGTCCCTTGTGTGTGGTGAGTATTATGTGACTGTATATAAAGACCTGGAACAGAGCTCTGACTGTGTGAAGATGTTCAAAGGAGACCCCAGGGAGAAGTTAGAACACAGACAGATGAGGATTGTGTCAGCTGCTTCCAGTTCCAGAGGTACACACCAGCCTTTCTCCAAATTCAGCAATGTCTGAGGTGCTTCACTAGATGATTCATTTTCATTATCTCCTTTACTTTTCCTTCCTGTAATTATTCTTTCTTAACATTTTGTACATGAGGACTCTGCAGCTCTGTGGGTACCTGAGATAGCTCAATAAATAAACCATGGAAGTTGGGGTTCCTATTAAGAAGGAGTCTTTCTTTCAATAACTGCCTTAGTCCCGACCTGTCTCTCTGACTTCCAAGGGCTGCTCCTTGCTAGCTGCCTCCATAGGAGACAAGGACGTTCATAGCCATGACTTTGGGGTGGTGAGAGCTACTTCACACACTCACAGAGTCTTGTGAGAAAGAGCAATGAGGGAGATGTTTTCCCTCAAGGAAGACTAATAAAGAGACCCCCCCACCTCCCACCATAACCTTATGATTGGACACAGCAGTAACTGGATGGATGTAAAACAAACTTTTAGGTTTTAATCCGTTATTTATTTTTTAAATCAGGCATATGTGCAGTGTGTCTGTGTGTGGATATGTGCACACAGGAATGCAGTTATTATGAAACTAGAAGAGTGCGTATATGCCCTGGACTCCTAAGTTTACAGGTCACTTGGGAGTCTCCTAACATGCGTGTTAGACGACCCTCAGTTCACTGCTAGAGGAGAACAGCTCCTACCTCTTGAGCCAAGGTCCTCCTGGCTTCATTAAACGTTTTAAAATTAATGATCGTGGGGCTGGAAGAGATAGCTAGTGGTAAGAGCACCTAATAGCAACCGACTGGCTCTGGCAGAGACCCAAGGTTTGGATCCCCAGCCCCATATGGCGGCTAAGACTGTCCTGTAAATACTCCAATTCCAGGAGAACTCCAGTTCCAGGGGATCTGAGACCTCTTCTGACCTACGCAGATTGCACGACACAGGGCACAGACCTACATACAGACAGACATTCATACCCATACAAAAATAAATAAAAAAGTAAAATAATATAGTGATCTCAGAGGCTAAACAGATAGCTTTGGGGTTAAGAACGCTGGGGATTCTTGCAGAGGAGATTTTTTCAACTGCCAACACCCACATGAGAGATAACAGTGGTCCATAACTTTCTGTTTAGGGAAGCCACCTGCCCTCTTTCTGTTGTCCAAGGCACTGAGAGACTGGAATGCAATATAAATATATATATATATATATATATATTATATATATATATACTCATACACAGAAAATAATACTAAAATTAATGGTTACTATTAGGGTGGATAAGTGGTTCAGTCCTGGGGTTGGATCCCAACCCCATGTGATGCTACCTAACAAACATCTGTAGCTCTAGTTTCAAATCATTCAGTTGATGAGGTGCACTGATGTACATGTAGGAAAAACTCTTATATATAAAATAAATAACTTTAAGACAATCTCTAGAACATAGGAAAATAAAGGTAAATGAAAGAATGGACTTTTGCCAATCTGCACTTTAAAAATATAGGCAAATAGAGATGGGCGTGTCAGAGCAATCCTTTATCCCAGCACTCAGGATCAGAGGTAGGCAG
>VZQC01011003.1:383865-438104 GCA_009823505.1 Rhizomys pruinosus | reverse complement strand
TATATACACACACACACACACACACACACACACGTGTTTAGAAGACAATACAATGGAAAATTACGCCAGCTTTTCTATGGGTCTCAATATTAAGAGTGATTTAAATTTTAATGTTTATTTTTTTCCCAATTTTTGGCAATAGGCACACATTACATTTAGGATAATCATTTATTCAAATAAACTTGAAGTATTCTCTCACTATGTCATGGTCATAAGGAATAGAATTGAATTAATACAGTTTTTAATATACCCACATGTTATATAACTGCATATTTTTCAGACATGGAGGGAAGTCAGGTATATGAAAGCCTTCACTTTGGGTGTTGGATTATAGGGGGACCTTTCTTTTGCGTCAGTTTACATTATTGTTAGCTCTGTGTTCCGTGTTGAAGTGTGTGGGGTTAGAGTTTTGGTTTCTAGACAGAAAAGGACAAGCATAACTTTCCCATTCCAAGGATGTAGTTTTTGAACAAAGATCATGAAAATAGGTCAGTACAGGTTTCCCAGGACACAGGAAAGCTTTGAAATCCTTTGAATATAGATTATTTTACCTCTCTCGACCACTCTAAAAAGATGACCTTAGGTGAGGAGGAGTTGAATTCGTGATTGCATACAACTGGAAGTATAAGGAGTCGAGGAATATTGCAATAGAAATGGAAAAAACACTGAGATCTCCTGAGGCCAGTGGAAGGAAGAGCAGGAGACAGGTAGGAACTGGGTGCCTCAGCAAAGCTGATTGTTGATTCCTTGGTCCAGCTGTCTTTGGCTTGATTGGCGTTTGTGGCTGTGGGGTCAGAGTTATCTTCCCAGTTGGGATTAAAGGTGTGGTCTTTGGCTTGATTGGATTTTGTGGCTATGGGGGCGGAGTTATCCTCCCAGCCAGTATTAAAGGTGGGCTTCTGTGACTCTTGAGATCTGAGATCTCCTGAGGCCAGCAGAAGGTACCAGGGTGCAGGCTGAAGAGCCACCCTCCCCCTGCCAACTGGGATTACGAAAAGGCATCTGAAAGAGGCAAGCAAAGCAAGCATTCAACACAGTGAAGAGGCATTTAGTATTCACATTGGAATACAGGCAAGGAGAAGCCCACATGCCAGGATCACGAAGAAGAGACAACACTGGAAAGGGGCAGTATAATCCTGCGCCAAGCTTTACCAACCCTATGGAAGACTCCNCCTGAGCTTTTGTCCAAAGCAGTTGGGCGTAATGCATATTGGAAACAACAACAACAACAACAGCAACAACAACAACAGAAAGGACTGCATCAAAGAACTAACCTAAACAGTGAATTTCTGCTCAAAACAGTCAACTTCCTCATGGAGAATATTGAGAAAGACTGAGAAAGATGAAAAGCATGTTTGGCAGAATGCATGAGCTCTGGCAAGGTGGGGGAATGGGCAGGAACATGGGTCTAGATTTGTTAAAAATATAAAAATAAATTTATGTGAAAAAAAAATAAAAAAAACACGTGGAAAAGACAGATAAGTACTTAAGTGTCTTTGGTTCCTGTTTCTATGTTGCATGAGCCTTAGGTTTAGAGGTTCCATTGTAGATTTTTCGCTTAGGCTTGCAGAATTCAGACTCTACTGTGCAACAAATAAGCTATGAAGAATGTGGATGTGAGAGCACTTCAGTGAATCTAGGGGACATACAGAAGAGAGTGCAATTCTGATTTATTCAATACAACAGGTCATTGATATAGGTAGTGAGACAACATTTCCTAGCAGCCAATGCCAGATCGCACATCACTATGTCCCTCCTTGTTGGTATGGTGGACCCAGAAATATACATTTGAGAGAACAGTTAAGTTCATGGTGACAAGCAGGCCAGCTGGCACATACTCAGTGCAGCCTGATTCCAGGAGTGCTGCCCACATCTTCCCCTTTTGCGTTTTCCCCCCACAACCTCAAAGAGAATTATAGAAGAGATGGTCTGTTACCTTCATCTGATCTGAATGTCCAACACTGTGTATAAAAGTCCAACAACTAATCAATGTCCAAGTAAGAACAATACACAAAAAACCAACCAGTAACCATAAGGAATAAACATAAGGAATACTCACTATCAGTTCTATACTTTTTCTTTTTTTTTTTATGTTTGTGACTGGGGTGCACTCTCATACATGAGGGCGATATACTCATATACTCGTACATATGCATAAACGTAATAGATTACTGAAATACTCCCTATGGAGACAAACCAGGCTGAGCTCGAACTCACAGTGTTGGGCCTTTCTCTGCCTCTGGGTGCTGGGATTGAAGGAAGGTATGGGCAACCACGCCCCCAGCTATGGCTTTTTTAATTTTTTTGGGTCCTTTTGAAAAGTGTTTTTCTGTAGCCCCACCCAGCTGGCCTGGAACTCTCTAAATTCTAAATTAATATAGTTTGAATCAATTTTAAATGATTTTTAAACTTTATTTTTTTACTTACTTATTTATTTATTTATTTATTTATTTATTTATTTATTTATTTATTTAGTCTTTTTGCCACAGTGTCTCCCTATCGCCCCATCTGGCCCAGAACTCACTATGGAGACCAGGTTGGCCTTGAACTCACAAAGATCTGCCTGCCTCTTTCTGTCTTCAGAGTGCTAGGTTTAAAGGCCTCCACCACTATGCGCCCTGCCCAGCCTTTCAGTTCTAAAGATGAGCTGCCAGTTTTAAACACCAACTCTAATTTTAGCTCTTTGCTAAGGTGGGAGTTTTCATTGTAATAATGCAGAGGGAGGATGGGTTTTTTTTTTCTTTCAAATCTCTTGTCTGAATTAAACATACAAGAACATAAGTCTCTGGAGCGGGGAGGGTGTGGAGGTGGGAAAGAAAGGCGAATGGCTTCCCTATAGTAGCCCCAGCTGGTCTGCTGGAAATCCCTATCAGGGCAGGCTGACCTTGAACTCAAAGTGAAAGACCCTTCTCTGCCTCCTCACCCCACCCCACCCCCACCCCACCCTCACGGCAAGCTTCCGTGCCCAGCCTGTAGCCAGTGGGACAACACAGCCATCTTCAGTTCTAAATTAGAAGCAAGACTACCGGCCTTTCGCATCTAGTTCTAATCAGAATCCATCCGATTTGATATTTAGCCTTTCTACTTTGAAAAGTTGTCTCCGGACTAGAGAGATGGCTCAGCTGTTAAGAGCACCCACTGACTACTCTTGCACAGGACCTGGGTTCGATTCCCAGTACCCACATTGTGGCTAAGAACCGTATTTGGCTCCAGTTCCAGGGGAATCCGACGCTCTCTTCTGACCTCCTTGGCATTGCACAACACAGGTGCACCAACCTACATGCAGACAGCACACTCATACACATAAAAAATTAATAATAATAATAATAATAATAATAATGATAATATTAACAAAGAAAAAAGAAAATAAAAAAGGAAATCCCTGACAAACCACTGTCATTTTCTTTTTGGGAATAGACAGCTTTATGATGTATTGTCTCTGTAAGGTTCAGAATCTGCAATACAGTTCACCACAAAACTGTTGGGATTGCAAAGGTATTTGAAGGACTGTGACAATAGCCTGTGTTATTTTGGGAGTCTCTTGCACTACCCTGACCAACAACCTGTATGGAGGTTTCTCCTGTCTGGCACTGTATTTCTCCTATAGCCTTCAGCTAGACACATGTGCTCATGTGTAGATACTCTATGTGTAGGTTTTTATGCTTAATAATCCATTTCTGATGATATGCTTATTAAAATATTTCTTTTTTTTAAGGATTTGAGGTCTTTTGGGGGGGTTGTCTCTTTTTTTTAATTTTATTTATTTTTGTATGTGTATGAATGTACTGTCTGCCTGTAGGTTTGTGCACCCGTGTTGTGCAATGCCGAGGAGGTCAGAAGAGGGTCTCAGATTCCCCTGGACCTGGAGTTCTCCTGGAATGGGAGTTACAGACTGTTCTCAGCCACCATGTGGGTGCTGGGGAATGAACTCGGGTCCTCTGCAAGAGCAGTCGGTGCTCTAAACCACTAGGCTATCTCTCCAGCCCCATTAAACTATTTCTTAAAAGCTGGGAGTGGTGGTGCATGCCTTTAATCCTAGCACTTGGGAGGCAGAGGCAGGCTGATATTTGTGAGTTCAAGGCCAACCTGGTCTACAGAGTGACTTCCAGGACAGCTGGGGCTCCAGGGAGACCCTGTCTCGAAAAGACCAAAAAAAATTAAAAACATGTTTAGACATGAAAAAATTAATATAATTATAATGAATTTTAAATAAATAAAAATAAAACCTGTTTTGTGTGTATTTCTGCCCTATGTTCAGATTTCTAAGTTTCGTACAGAAAGATTGTATCTATGAACACGTAAGAAGGATATAATAGCAATAGCTTAGCCTACATGTATTTAGGTAGGTCAGCTTCATATTGTGCTGTTCCTGGAGTCCTCCTGTATGTTCTGCTCTTAGAATCATTGATAAGAATCGGAAGTACCATCCGTGCTTTAACAATGGCCTTTCTTTTTTTAGACTTTGGATTTATTTATTTATTTATTTATTTCTTAATTTATGTATTTATTTACTTACTTTCATATTTATCCATGTATCCCCCCTTTTCTTATTTATTTATTTATTTATTCATTTATTTAGGTCTCCCTGTATGTAGCTGTTTCTCTGGAGCCCCAGCTGGCCTGGAACTCTGTATGTTAAGCAGAATGGCCTGGACCTCAGAGAGTTCATCCTACTATCAGGGGCGGTACGTCCCTTGTTCATGGTAAACATCTGAGATTTTCCCTCTCATGAGGAAAAAGGGGCTAAGAGAGAGACAGCCTGAGAAAAATACCTTTTTGTCCCCCTTCTTCTTTCTCATTTTTTGGTGGAAAACCAAGCCCCATGTTGTTATCACAAGTTGTCAGTCATTTCTATCGTCTGTTGGTCCTTTAGTCACATGAGGCTGCAATCCACTTGATATTCTTCCCTCCTAGAACCAGGCTGGCAGTTCTACTATGCTGCAAGCTTTGGAAGCTGTCTGCTGCTGGCAGGCTAACAGTTCCTAAGCTGAGCTCTGGCAAGGAGAGGGGAGGGGACTGGGAGGAAGTTACCCAATGGGAGAAGAAAGACATAGACTCAGAGAATGCCCAGGAGGAAGACTCAGTTTTATTCATGCTAGCAATGTGTTTATATACTAAATGCTACTGTGCTCTGGGCAAGGAATTAGGGGGCAGGCAGAAGGGAAGGGAAAGCCACCTTGTCTCCTGCCAGGGGGGCTGAAGAGCTTCTATTTGTGCAACCAGTAAGCTAGAGTTGACATTTTTCTCAATACCTCAAGGGAAAGGGCCATATAGCACTGGAACTTTGCAGAGATATTGAGGCAGGGGAAAAACACTGCAAAATCCTGACCTTACAGAGCTATTAATATAGAGATATCAGATAAATCTCAGAGGTTCCTTGGGACAGGTTTTACAGGTCCTTGCTGTGAGCCAGACAAAGTTTTATTCTTACACCCCCCACCCCTGTCAACTGGAATTCATACATTTTTTTCATCTGTGTTCAGGCCTGCCATGTAAAGTTAATGTTCCCAGACATCACCCATTGTAAGTTCATCCATTGAGGTCTAGTCAGTCTATCTAGAGCCCATCCCTTTAAGAACATCAGCTCTTCCTCACCCAGCAGTAAGCAGCTGCTAATAATTCTTCAACTAAGATTGGAGCCTGCTGCCAATTTCCACAGTTAAAGTGACTTTATTTCAGACAGCATAGGGTTGAGTCACTTCTTGAAAATCTACACGTCTGCTAAGCTTGGAAAGAATGAGGAGTGAGAGGGAGGAAAAGGATGAGATTTAGTGCTAGGAAAGCACGTGTTGGAAAGAAATCCAGGGTGTCAAGAGACAACAATTTACTAATACTGAAGAGATCCGGACTCCCAAGACAGCTCTGTCCTTAAAACTGCTTGCTGATCAAGCCTGGCTGCACAAGTTCAATCCTGAAACCCATGTTAAAAGCTGGCTGTGACCATGTGCATTATAATCCCAGTGCTCCTATGGCTAGATGGGAACCAGAACCCTGCAAGCTGTCAGAGCAGCTGACATGGAGTATGCAGCACTAGAGGAAAGAGGAAGGATGCTGCAGAAACTAGGCAGAAGAGACAACAGATTCCTGCAAAATTATCATCTGACTTCCATACTTGTTCTGTAATATCTGTAGCACTGCGTGCATGCATGCACCTGTGAGCATGCACACACACACACACACACACACACACACACACACACACACACACATACACACAAATCTGGGTGTTTGGCCATTAAAAGTTATTCACAACAATGGGAGAAAAGGACAATGAGAAGTCGTCTCACATCACAGACCTGCCTCCCACCCCAAGCCTAATACTTGTTTACCAGGTCAGAAAAGAGACACAGTTGATTCACAAGCTGGAGGTTTGAACTTGAGTAAGACACTTATAAAAACCTAGACAGGGGCAATGTCCTCCCCAGCCCAGGTGTCACTAGGCACAGCACAAGAGACTAAATTCAACAGGGGGAAGGCTGGAAACTAAGGGTTTGGAGGTATAAGCATCCCACTTCTGGCTCAGGGATTTGGGGAGTAGGAATAAACAAAGCCTAGGGGGCCGGGCATGGTTGTGCATGCCTTTAATCCTAGCATTTGGGAGGCAGAGGCAGGCAGATCTTTGTGAGTTCAAGGCCATCTTGGTCTACAGAGCAAGTTCCAGGACAGCTGGGACTACAGGGAGACCCTGTCTTGAAAAGACCAAAAAAAAAAAAAAACCTAGAAAGAATTGGGAAGAAAACCAGCCATTTCCTTAGGCAAGTGGGGCAGCAGGGAAGGTGGGACAGGAGCATTTCACATCACTAACTTAACTTGGGAAACTGCAAGGGACCATCTTTCAACTGGCCTTAAGAGGAAGACCAGATGATTGATGGAAGAATCCACAGGAGGGAGAGGAGAGGGAACATGGCTGGGAGGAGGCAAAAAAGAGGGTATGTTTTAAAACATAACAAAACCCTCAGAAATAATTTAGGTTCTCTATCTACTATAAGTATTTAACAGAAGAGGTGAATTAGGCTTTCTTCCAAGGCCTGTGGTCTGTCTTGCTTCAGGTTCCAGGGTCTGAGAGCATTGTCAGTTATGGACTGTATCTTATGACATGGGCCTTAAGTCCAATTAGAAAATAGTTGATTAAACAAACCTGAACAGAAAAATATCTGTGGACATAAACCTGAATACTATAGGCCTTAATACTCCACATATATTAGAGTACAGAAATTTGGTAGGGGGTGAGAGAAAGGGTGCAGAGACAAGATGGGATCTGAGTATGAGCATATATACATATATATATATATATATATATATATATATATTAATCTCAGAAATTTTAATAGAAATTAGCAAAGAAGATAGCATATTATCGAGAGTATCTGTGCCCTTGACCTATTCCTTGTCCTGTATTGCCTGAATTTATACTCTGTAAAATATCTCTATTCAGAAGAATCCATAGTTTTGACAGGTCAAAATTCCTTTTAGTCATTCAAGAATTTATTATGTTTTAAATTTAATTTGATTTGGATTAAAACTCATTTAGGTCTAAGATTTATATGAAAGAGAGAGGAGATGAAGATTAAGGTATTTTTACCATCTATGTGAAACTTTTAACATTGCAGAAAAATAAGTGAGGAAGGAGTAATATCACTATAATGTGCCCATAAAGTGAGGAAAGGGTAATGTGGTGGTTTGAATGAGAATGTCCCCCGTGGGCTTTAAGTGTTCAGGTACTTTGTCCCTAGTTGGTGGCACTGTTCTTGGAGGTTTTAGGAGGTGTGGCCATGCTGGAGGAAGTACATTATTGGGGGCAGACTTAGTGAGTTTAACAAGCCTTGCGATATCCAGTCTCTCTCTCTCTCTGTTTCCTGTGATGATTGCGAGATGTGACCCTCGGCTTGCTGCTCCAGCCCTGACCACCATGCTTCCCACCACAATGGACTCTAATTCCCTGGAACTGTCAATCATAAGCTCAAATAAACTTTTCCTTTTATAAGTTCCCTTGGTCATGGTATTTTATCACAGCAATAGAAAAGTGACTAATACAGTAATTTGGTACCAGAGAGTGGGCTGTTGGCTGTGAAGAACCTGACCATGTGGACGTTTGGAGAAATGTGGAAGACTATGGAACTTTGGGCTAGAAAAGCTGTTGACTACTGTAAGCAGAGCTTAATGGGCCATTCTAGTAGAAGCCTGGAAAAAGAAAGCATTGCTGCAAAAAACGTAGTTCCTGAGGAAACTAAAGAGTTATACAGCAACTGGGATTTTTATCAAAGAGTCTGGCTACAGTTTGCCCACAGCCCAAATGCTTGCCTGACACTAAGTTGAAAAGCAATGGACTAATGTCTTTGGTAGAGGATATTTCAAGACAGTCTAACGTAGAAATGGTGGCCTAGTTATTAACGGTGAATATTGTGCTGATCTACAGTGAGAAGGAGCAAATGAGGCAGAAAGAAATGCAGAATGTACAGCTTGGATCTGAAAAGCGAACTAGGAAGATTAAAGTTGGGACCGAGGCATGTGAAGGAGAGAGTCCCTTTCATAAGGAGATTAAAGTGACTAAGGAGAGGCCTAGATATTTACAAGTAAACAATGGAAAAAGTGTGATTAAGGAAGGACCTTGAGATTTACCAGTAAACAAGAGAAACAGTACTTTCAGGGCAAGACCACACCCAGCTAATCCTCCAACTTTTGAAAGGAAAATACTGAAAAGATTTTCTGCTCCAACAAGTTCAGGGCCAAGAAAAGTTGCAAATGTGGTTGAAATAGGTCAGGGTCCATCCCAAACTTGCAGCCAAACTTGGCAGTTTAATTCACGTGGTGCTGGCTTTAGAGGCATGAAGTTTGCAAGAGTGAAGGAGTCATCAGTTCTTCCTCCATGGTTTCAGAGAGCAGCTGAGGCCAGGCAGAGTGCAGCAGGGCATCCCTGAATAAAGAAGGCCCTGATAGGCCATTGCATGAAACTGTGAATGTGAAGCCTGGTTGGCAGCGGAGACCCCAAGAAGACAATTGAGATGCCAGACCTGTGAGATATTTGCCAAGGAGAGCTGCATACAGGGAGTGGTTCCAGCCTAAGGAAGAGATGTGTGTTGCAAGCAAAGCTGGAAGAGCTGAGCCATCTAAGCCCTTTGGAAGTAAAGTCCCAGTAGTTGCACATGGAGCTACTGGACTTGGTATTTGCCCTGCTGGTTTTTGGTCTTGTTTTGGTCCAGTATTTCTTCACTATGCCTCTATTCCTCCCTTTTGGAATAGGAATGTGTATTTGGTTCCACTGTATATTGGGAGTATGTAATCTGCCTTTTGATTTTACAGGAGCTTACAGTTAAAAAATTGGCCTGTGTCTCAGAAGAGACTTTGGACTATATACTTTTGAATAGAATTTAGACTGGTAAAGTCTATGGGACTTTTAAGGTTGGACTGAATACATTTTGCATTTTATATGGCCAGGAGCCTATGGGGCCAGGGAGTGGAATGTGGTGGTTTTTAATGAGAATGTCCCCCATGGGATTTAAGTGTTCAGATATTTTGTCTCCAGGTGGTGGCACTGTTCTTGAAGGTGTTAGAAGGTGTGGCCCTGCTGGAGGAAGTACGTTATTGGGGGCAGGCTTAGTGAGTTTAACAAGCCTTGTGATATCCAGTCTCTTTCTCTCTCTGCTTCCTGTGCTGATTGAGAGATGTGACCCTTGGCTTGCTGCTCCTGCACCGGCCACCATGCTTCCCACCCCAATGGACTCTAATTCCCTGGAACCGTCAATCAAATAAACTCTTCCTTTTATAAGTTCCCTTGGTCATGGTATTTTATCACAGCAACAGAAAAGTGACTAATACAGGTAATATCACTATAGTGTGCCCATAAAGTGAGGAAGGGGTGATATCACTATAGTGTGCCCATAAAGTGGGTTGCACAGTGGGATCATGGTGTCGATGATTGGATTTGGAGCTTCATAGAGGGTTCTCTGGCCTCAAACATGTACAGGTTAGAAGGTGCAGCCTTATCAGAGTACTACCCAGGTAAGAACTGAGTGTGGCAGGTAGATGTGTTGTGTGAGGGTCCTGAGCCAGCACAGAATGAGGGAAAGTTTAAAATAAATAATGATAAATTCCTAGAGTTTATCTTGTCAGAATTAAAGAAGAAACACCATGAGAGATGAAAAGAAAATGGCTATTTTAGCTATTTTTCTCATTGCTCTGTCAAAAGACTTGGTTTCATGGCATAATGCACCATGACAGGGAAGGACGATCATGTTTGTGAGGCAGCTGGTCATATTGCATTCATAGCCAGAAAGCGAGCACTGAATGCTGGTGTCTACAACCACAAGAATGACCTTTTTAGCCTAATTCTCTTTAATTTCCAACATTGTATATTAAATTTATTTCTTATTTTTGTCATTTCAAACATTTTAGCATTATGTTTTGGAATCTTTTTTTCCCAGACTGTGAGTCCGTTTCCTTTTAACTCCAGGTAATTCTCACCGTTTCCTCAGGGGTTTAAGCCTAGGAACTGTCAGCCCACTGGTTAGGGACAATTCCAAGACTTGAATCTTCCCAGAGCTGTGAGCCCTAGTCCAGGGAGGAAGAACATATCATGGGTTGCAGCACACGCATAATGAGAATTTAAAGGACTACTGGACAATTATATTTTAGACACATTATGTGACATCCCTCTCTGTATGTCTCTTGAAATCTTTCCTTGAATTCTACAGTGCTGAATATATAAAACAGCTTCCAATTTTCTTTAATGTTTACATGTTACATCATTTCCTGTTTAACTTTCAATGTCATATCATATTTGTTTATTAGACTTTATTTAAGATAGCGTAGAGTTAAACCATTTATAAAAATCTGATCTTCTGATGATTTCAGAAGGAAAGATGTGTGAAATGTATTCAAATTTCAACATTAAGTATTAGAAAATCTTGCATTTGAGGGAAAGTACAGGGTGTGGCTGGACATTTTACTTATAGCTAAGAGGTGAAAGCTGGAAAGATGGCTAGTGTGCAAAGAGCTTATTGCTAAAGCCAAACAACATGCATTTGACCCTTAAAACCCATGTGAAAGGCTGGATGTGAAAGTGGACATCTGCATTGCACTTATGGCTGGATGGGAGGCAGAGGCAGGAGAATTCCCTGGAAGCTGCAGGGTCAGCTAACCTGGAGGATGCAGTGGAACACAAATGAGAGAATCTGCGCCTAGAAGGAAGGCAGGGAGAGAACTGACTCCTAAAAAGTTATACTTTGACCTTGACGCATGCACTTCAGCAATCATGGAGATGAATACACAATATTTAAACCAAACAAAGTAAACAACAGAAAACCAGATGGAAGTAAAAGCCTTATAACCCTCAATTGGGTTTCATGATTATTGGTTGAGAAATTGTCATTCAGACTGATTTTTTTCCTTTACATGAAAAGTCTTTGCTGCTTTCAAGATTTTTCTATCTTTTGATTTCAAATTTTAATTAAGATAGGTCTTGCTCAGGATTTCTATGTTTTTGTTTCAGGTAGAGGTTGTACAAACCTTCCAGAATCCGAAACTAAAGGGATACGTCTAAGTGTGGGATCTAGTATTTCATTTAGATTGTGATAAAATGTTTCAGCTATGACTCCTGCTCTCCATTGCATCAAGAAATATTCACTGTTCATTTCTTTCATTAATATTTGGAAAAATAGTGATTACTTAATGGCATGTTTTGGTATATGCCTTCAAACCCGTGTTAGCTAATTCAACATCAGTTTTATCTTACTGCTGACATCATTTTCTCATTCAGTTTGTGATTTTTTTGTTCTTGATTTTGTGAATTTAACTATAACATAGACATTTTGGATATCATATTATGAGATGCTGGGTCAATTTCTTTCTTTGATCAGCAGAGAGTCCTGGTCTTGAGGTGAAGTTACAAGTGCCAAGCGAGTGTCTGTGTGCAGCTTCTTCTGAAGCTCCACTGACCAATTAATGCCAGAATACACAATGCCACCATGTCTAGGACTGTAGTTTGTAGTTTAGGTCTGGTGGATACTTAAGTGTTCATTATGCCTGTGCCACCTTCCATTAGGTGTCCTTCTCCCTGGACTAAGGGCCACAGCTTTGCAATGCTGCAAGATTCAGGAGGCCGGCTGACAGTCCTAGCTTGAGCTTTAGCCAGGAGGCTGAAAGACATGAGAAGTAAGACCCAGAGAGAAAAAGAAAATGGACTCATAGAGACTGGGAGTAATTCCATTAGGGGGAAAAAATCGGTTTTTTTAGTGTTATATCTCAGATTGTTTTATACAGATCCTTGCCAAGGAGGCTGAGACACACAGAATTGGGTGTGGGAGAGGTGACTGGGACAAGCAGGACTTTAGGCCATTTGTTCCACACCAATGCTTTGCCCCAAGGCATCAAAGACAGTCAGTACTGGTGTAGGTTTCATGGGTTTAGCAGGATATCAGCAGGGGTCCAGGCTTGGAGGATGCTTGCTGACTCTCTTAAGTGCTTCTGCTAAAAGAATGCCTATATATCCCCATTTTTATTTATTAAAAAAAAGCGCAGTTGTCACATACTCTTATTATTTTTCTATTGGCAACACTCTCGAAAGTGCAGCCCAGCATGGCTCCCACTGCGTGCAACAGAATCTGGGTGTGTGTATAGTAAGCTGGAAGTGTGATGTCTGCTTGGTGCATCAAAAGAGAGAGCCCTCAGGATCTGGAGCTTTGCTGAAGCAGGCGAGGCAGGAATAATGCATTATCCCAACCCTACTGAACTACTAGATAACCCATGGAGCCTACTAAATGCCCACAGAGACTATTAGATAACCCACAAAGGGTACTGGGACAATGTTTTGCAGATTCCTGCTTCAAGCCAAAGTCTCAATCCTACAGCTAGCTCCCTATATTTTTAATTAGAATGGAGCAGTGTTGTTATTCTTTTTTTCAGAGAACTTTTATCGATGGCTTGATATTAAACTAAGACACTCTGGGGTGTAAAACTGTAAACCAGGATGCTGACCTCCTAATGTAGGAATTATTTTTAACAAAAAGGATAATCTAGGTAGCCTAGAGAGACTTGGATTGCAGGTAACATAGCTTTATCAACAAAAGGTAACATTTTTCTCCCCAATACACACAGGCATCCTGTGGTTTTCCTCTTAACAGAGATGTGGCAAAAGGCCACAGGGCAGCTGACAAAACTTTCAAAACCTCAAGTGCTTCTACACCTATTAATTTAAACACAGAAACTGGTGCCAGTGTATCACCAACCGACCATGTAAAGAGACTTACTAAGTATGTAACTTTTCCCTCAAGTGGTAGAACTCTAAAAAATGACAAAGCAAAAGTAATACCCTTTTCCCCACCAACACATAGAGGTATGTGAGTGACATTTTTCTTCTAAAAATAACATTTTTGTCCTATACATGAACACAACATTTTTCCTATGACATAGACATGTGAATGACATTTTCCCTCTAAAAATAACATTTTTTGTCCTATACATGAAGACATATAGATATTTGATATATCTTTTTACATGGATAGTAGTTTTACTTGTACCTCCAGTCTTAATTGTGGCTGGAAAGACCTGTATATGTAACTATATCGATGGAACAAAGTCCAATCACAATTGACCTTTTGGTCTCCTGTAGGCTTTTTCTTTAGCCAGCAGCTCCTAAACTTTGGAGAGGAGGGGGAAGAGCAGGTGAGAATAGGGGCAACCCATTCTTTGTTGCTGAAGGTAGCACCTAGGCTGTCTCAGCATTTTTTCCCAGCAGGAGGGTGGCAGCTAGGCTCTGGCTCCAAGTTTTCACCAGAGGGCAGAGGGCTGGGTGTTGGCCTGGAGATGAAGCAAGGTGGGGGTCCAGCAAGTGGCCTCAGGCTGAGCTGCAGTCTAGGCTTTCAGGGGGTGCCTTCTGCAATTTACTGATGAATAGTAAAATATAGGCAGTTAAGCAAACATTTATTATACTAGGTTGTGCTGCTGGCATGACACAGGTGTTTAGAAAGACCATACTTTTATGTTACTGTGGGTATTTATAGAAAGTACCTCGTTTATCATTTCAGAATATAAATGGATGAAGGCTAAAGTTCTTTTAAGAATGAAATATATTAGCCCTTTAACATTAAATTTGAAAAACAAAATAATATACCAGTCGAGGTTTACCCATGGACTCTTAACCTTGATAGATTAATTGGGCCTGATTTTTAGCTTGATAAAGGACAGCCATAATATTTTTACTGATATAATTGGCTGTTGGTAGAAGTCCCAGCCAGTACATTACCTGTCTTTGATACACATTTAATAGACTTTTTCCAAAAACTAGAATATCCCTCCAAAACACTGTTTATGAAGAGGTGAAATGCAGTCTTTCAAAGCTAACTTATCTTGTAGATAAAAAGGGGGTGTTACAGATAACATCATAGGAAGACACTTGATATACATTAATGCCAAGTCTGTTACCTGGAAATCTAGTATGGATTAAGAGTAAAAGTAATAACAACTTGTAAATTACACAAATTTAAGTGTGAACAATTTTTTGTGTTGATAGTATTAGACCAATTTTTAAAGAACATAAGTAATTTAGCTTTTCATTATATGATATGTGAATAAACTTTGGATAAAAGTAAAAATAGGTCAGAGAGACCTTGATTAAATATACGTTGTGATCTTTAAGTTACCTGATTAAGAATTGACCCTGCAGAAATAAAATATATATAACGACACTTAGATGCATAACTTTAAGGTATAAATTTTATAGAATTTATTTTACAGATACTTATTGGGTGTTGGTGGATCGTATCCAGCAATTGATAGTACATACTCAATAAACCATTGAACTATCACATGTGTAAATTTATATTTACCCTTAATAATTAATTCATTATCTGTTTAAATATACTGGCAGACCAGAGCTAGGCAAAAACGTCAATCTTGGTTTTGAGTTAGTCTTCACTGAATTTAAAAACTAAATTTATGTAAGCAGTAAAATTACAAGTTAATTGGAGAACAAAATGTTAATCTTAGTTTTAGAGTATTTTAAAATGACCTATGGTTGATAAAGAACATTTTATTAGCTTTAGCTTTTTGTTAGACCAAGCTGGCTTGAAAATCTCCATACAAAGCTGCCTTGTTTTGGTTTCAGGATGTTGAAATTTAAAAAAATAGTGTTAATTTTAGGTAGGTAAAGACAGACATTAATCAGGATAGCTTGTTATTTCTGCGAGGTGGTAGGTTACAAGCCACGTGGTCTGGGAGCCTGTGAATTTGAAAGGGTGAAAACAAATCTAAAAGAATCCAAAAATTTCCAGGACCTTTTTAATTAATTGACTTCAGAATGGTGTAGGAGGCTTTTAATTAATTGACTTTGAATTGCCTACACTTATTAATTGATTAATTGTGCACAATTTGTTTAAAGATTTTTTGGGTACCCATGTATTAGATTTAGAAACTAATTAACAAGCATGCTTGAGATGGAATTTAACTTAGCAGATTTTGAATGGACATATTATAAAATTAATATCTCCAGATAAAATTGATGTGCAAGGAAGAGTACTATTACCTCAATTTTGAACAAGCATCAGAAAAAAATAATGTTTAAAGGTACATTTTCTCTGTGTATTTTTTTGGAAACCTATTTTAGAAATAACCCAGACCATTTTGCAGTTGTTAGGTTGTTTTTTTTTTTAATCTGTCTGGCGACAGGCCTGATATACTCTGGAAATTGTAGTCTGGTGGCTTGGAATGTTGAAAAGGAAAGGAATTTAACATGGCCAAGACAGGAAGTTAACATGGCTGTGACAGGCCCGAAGAATTCTGGGGTTTGTAGTTTCCTGCACTTGATCCTGGTACATGTGGTCTGCGAAAGCCACATTTCTCTTTCCTGAAAAATTATTTTTGTTAGTATCCCTGCCTGGCTTGGCCTGATGGGAGGAGCCCAGGCATTGTCTCACTGTTGCTGAGAGTGGCAAGAACTTGAAAGATACAGGCATGTCTTTATCCTCCTCCCTGCCTAGCCCCCTGTGCCACAAGGGTCCAAGATTTTGGATCCCATAAGTCCACAGAGGACATCCATGGGGATATATTAGGAGTTTCACTCCAAAAGGAAGCAGCTTCCATCATGGAAATTTTAAATCCTTGGCTCATGATAAGCATTAATTTTTTTTAATTTGTGGGTCCTTTTGGCATGCTTGCTTGTTTCCTATGATAGAGAAGGATAGGAAATGCCAGTGAGTAGAGAAATACTTAGGAGCAGAGGGTTTGCAGCTGTCTGGTCCAGCAGGCAGAATACCCTCTTGCCTGCGGGAACCAAGTTAGAGAGAAGAAGCTAAAAGACAGATTAAATACTTATCCTACAGGAAAATGGTGTGGTGTGGATTGACCACAGCCTGTCCTTAGAAAAGAGATGCAGATTAAAGACTTATCCCACACAAAATGTGTCTCATGGGGATGGGCCGACAGCCCAGCCTCAACGCTGAACCTTCCTTTCAAGGGAGGTTTTCTTCCCTACTCTGAACCCTCAGAAATTTTTCCCACTAATGAGGGAAAGGTTGATCTGATAGAGACAGCCCAAGAGCCCAAATACCTTTTTCCTTCTTCCTTCTTGTGAAAGGTCATGCCACACATCTTGGGGCCTGTTGTCGTCTGCAGTTTATGTCTGGTGGTCTTTTAAATGTTCGTTATGCATGTGCTCCCTTCCACTAGATGTTTTTCTACCTGAACTAGGGCTTCCATCTTTGTGATGCTGCAAGTTTCAGGACTGTCCCCAGCTGGCCAGGTGAAAGTCCTAGCTTGAGCTCTAGAGGCAGGCCAAGGGATGTTAGAAATAAGACCTGGAGAGAAAAGGAAAATGGACTCATAGAGACAGGGAGTAATTCCATGAGGGGAGAGAAAATTTGGTTTAATGTAGCTCAGGGTATTTTATACAGATCCTTGCACAGAGGGCTGGGACACATAGAATTTGGGGTGGGAGAGGTGGTTGGGACAAGTGGGACTTCAGGCCATTTGCTCCAGATCAATGCTTTGCCCTAAGGCATCAAAGACAGTCAGCGCCTGGGCAGGTTTCACAGGTTTAGCAAGATATCAGCAGGGGTCCAGGCTTGGAGGCTGCTTTCTAACTCTCTTAAAGGCTTCTGCCAAAAGAATGCCTACATAAGACTGCCAGTTGGCAAAGCAAGCTCATTTCACCAGAGAATTGCCATTCAAAATAGAAGCAAAGCCAATCAGGGTGAAATCACCCCCTCCCTTACACCCTGGAACTCTATGGGGGTGGAAGGGTACTAGCCTTTCATTAATGTTTGTCCAGACTGGCTAGTATGCTCCAAGGAATTTCTGTTCTGCTAAGACCATCCTTTCTCATATTTTCTCTTTGCAAAGCACAGGCTTTTCTTAGACTTTGTTGTCTATATTTGTTGAAGGCCCTGGGGTAGATGTTCTGTGTTATCCTCTTACTAAGAGAAAGAATAAGCAACCCAAAATTCACCACTGTGTTTGCCCCTCACATCCAGAGCTGATTAAATGGTGCACCTCTTTTATCTCTCAAAGGCCTGCAATACTTTTTTTTTGTTACATTTAGAAGTGTTGGGGAATGGCCAGTATTTTTTGAGATAATACATCTCCCTTGATCAGTATCTTCAAAACTACATTTCACATCTGGCTTTGGGCTTTTATGTTGCTAGCCTATGGTGTCTAGTAGGTGCAATGTCTATCCTATGGTACTGTGTTATAAGTTGACTGCCTTTAATTTATTCTTATAGTGTGTGTGTGTGTGTGTGTGTGTGTGTGTGTGTGTGCATATATGTATGAAATTTAAGAATTTTCTATGGTGTGAAATTTCCATATGGGTTTTTCAAAAGGCCATTAAAGTTAGTTATTCCCACCTAAACTGCCTCATCTGCCTTGTCCTCCCACTCCGCACTCAATTGGACAGTGCCTACTCTATTATTCCCCTTTTCCCTTTTGATCATTGCATTCTAGCCTACCTCCCATGAACCCTCCCAAACATGAACTTCTATTAGTTTCCTGTCTCATTGGATTTTCTGGTTGCAATATGAATATCTAAAAATTCAAAGGTAGCATCCAGCTGTGAGAGAGGAATGCAACATTTGTTTTTCTGGGTCTGGACTACCTCACAGAGAGTGATTGTTTCCAGTTCCATCTCTTTATTGCTGAATTTTATGTTTGGCTTTTTAACAGCTGAATAATATTCCAGTGTGTATATACCATACTTTATTCATTCATCAGTTGAGTGAATGTAGGTTGTTTCCATTTCCTTGTTGCTGTGAAAAGGGCAGCAACAAACATAGATATACAGGTATGCCTGTATTAGGATATAGAGTCTTTTTGGTATATGATTATAAAGCAATGCCTGAGTCATGTGGTAGATTAATTCTGACTTTCTGAGGAATGGCCACTCTTGGCCTTCATAGTGGCCTCACCAGTTTGCACTCCTCCCAGTAGTGGATAAGAGTTTCATCTTCTCCATATCATCACCAACATTTATTACAGGCACTTTTTTAAGAAATTTTAGTCAGTGGGGTAAGATGACATCACAAAGTGGCTTTAAATTGCATTTCCATAACTAAAGATGTTGACTAATGTAAAACTATTTCTCATTATTTTGAATTTCATCTTTAGACAGCTACACATTCAGATCCTTGTACCAAGTTTTAATTGGGTTGTTTGGGGTTTTAAAATACTTAAGTTTTGAGTTCTATTTAAAAAAAATATTTTATTGAATTTTTGTGTATTTCATACATAAGATCTCAGTCAATCTTAATCACCTTTATAACTCCTTCTCCATTGGCACACTGTCACAGCTCTCCACCAATGGAATTCATCATGCACTCTGACATTTGTGTTAAAACTGTTGTGGCAAATTAGTGACTGCTCCTCAGCACATGTTCATCCAGTGAGCTCTAGTCAGCTTATCCAGACTCCCTCAAATTTAAAAAGACCAGATTTTCCTTACCCAACAGTAATCAGTTGCCAATATTTTCTTCAGTTAAGATTGGATTCTGCTGCCTATTTCTCCAGTTTCAAGTTGGGTTTTTCTCTACTTGAATCACGTAGGTCTTGTATATGCTGGCACCATTGCTGTCAATTCATATGAACAGGGTCCTGAGAGATTTTGTGGGTTCTGTTTCCATGTGGTCATGCATCTGAACTTTCCTGGCTCTTACAATCTCTCCAGCCCCTCTTCCACAACAGTCCCTGAGGCCTAGGTGAATGACATTTAATATAGGAGATTTGTCCATGAACCCACACTCTGCAGACTCCAAAACTCCATGGTTTGGCCATTTATGACCTTTTGAGTTCCTAAAACCTTGATATCTGAGGGTGTTTCCTTAATTAGAAGAGATTCATTAGTCTTCTAGGCCCTTTGTTCTGTGTTGTATGAGGCTTAGTTGTAGAAATTACATTGTAGATGTGCTACCAGGGCTTGGGAAATTTACAGACAAAGCCTATGTGTGATCAGTTGTGGTACTCTGTAATAGTATTCATCTGGTGCAAAAGAAGGTTACTTGATGAGTGGTTTCTGAGATATCCGTATATAAGGATTTGGTGCTAGGCTCCACTAATGAGGGAGAATATATGTTGTCCATTTTTTCTGAATCTGTTTTACTTCATTTAGCATAAAAATTTCTAGCTCTATCCATTTACTTGCAAATTTCATGATGTCTTTACCACTGAACAGAATTATATTGTGTAAATGCACCACATTTTCATTATACACTTGTCAGTTGAGGGACACTTGGGTTCCTCTAATGCATGAGCATGGGACGTCCTTCCATCTTCTACTGTCTTCGTTAATCTCTTTCTTTACATGTTTAAATTTGTCATTGTAGAGGTCCTTAATGTCTTTTTTCAGGTTAATTCTGAGTTATATTATTTTATTGAGGTTATTGTGAAGGGGAGGGTTTCTATGTACTATTTCTCCAATTACTTGTTATTAGTATATAGAAAGACAACTGATTTTGTAGATTTTCGTACACTTTACTGAAAGTTTAGATCATTTCTAGGGGGTATTCTGTTAGAATTTTTGGCATCACTCAGGTATAATATCATATGATCTGCAAAAAGTGATAATTTGACCTCTTCTTTTCTAATCAGTAGTCTTTTATTTCCCTTCTCTTCTCTTATTGCTCTAGCAAGAGTTTCAAGCATTATATTAAAAAGAGTGGAGATAGTGAACAGCCTTGCTGGGTTCCTGATTTTAAGGGGAATGCTTTCAGTTTTTCTCCTTTTAGAATGACGTTGGCTCTGGTTTTGTTGTGTATAGTTTTAATTATGTAGAGTTATGTTCAATCCAGTCTAATTCCCTCTAGGACTTTTAACATAAATTCATGTTTAATTTTATCAAAGGCCTTTTCTGCATCAATCGAGATGAACATGGGAATTCTTACATAATTTATGACATGTATGTCAGTACATATATTGAAGCATCCCTGCATCTCTGGAATAAAGCTGACTTGATGATAGTAGATAACCATTTTGAGGGGTGCTAATATGTGGTTTGCAAACATTTTGTTGAGGATTTTTGCATTTATGTTTATTTATTTTTTTAGAAGAATTTTTTTAATTTAATTTTTTTTATTGATGCTTTGTGCATTTCATACATCATTTTCCAATTCAGATCAGGCATTTTTCCCTTTCCCTTCCCCCCCCCACCCCCACCCCATCCCATTTATTAAGGATATGCTATATAGTTTTCTTTTTTGGCTGTGATTTTTGTTATTCACCCATTGCTTTTAGTTTGCCCTGTAACAGGTTCAGCATATGAGGTTGTAAGTTGAGGTCCTTGATCCATTTAGAGTTGACTTTTGTGCAGAATGAGAGACACAAATTTAATTTAATTTTTATGTATGCAGCTATCCAGTTCAATTAGCAGCATTTGTTGAACATTTTATCTTTCCAAAGTGCATTTGTGGCTCCATTTTTTAAGAACCAGGTGTCTATACATGTGCAGGTTTAAATCTTTATCCTCAGTTTTATTCCACTGATTAATCTCTCTGTTTTAATGCCTGTTCCATGCTGTTTTTATTATTATGGTTCTGAGATTAGGGATGGTAATGCCTCTAGTGATTTTAAAAAAATATTTTATTGAAGTTTTGTGCATTTCATACATCACTTCTCAGTTCAATCCAGACTCATTTCCCCCTCCAATCCCCCACCCCTCCTGAGTTCGTTCAGTCTGCCATATATGTCCTGTATCCCCTTCTGAGACTTTTCAAAGCTTTTCAATGCAGAGGATTATTTGGGGGGGGGAGAATTTTACTGCTTCATTAAATTGTTACTTCCAATTAGTATTGCTTCAACATATGCATATATATGTCACACCTTTACTAAAATCATGTTGTCTGAAGACAAACTGTATGTTATTTCCAAATCATATTTCAAGATGCACATTTTCCCTTTTAATTTTATATTACTCTAAAATATGCGTACATACCCTCCACCCATATACCGAAATTATAAAGTCTGAAAATAAGTGGTAGGTTAATTCTAGATCCTGTTAAAGGATTCACATTCTAAGAGCACAGATGCTTTTAGATAAAGAGAAATATAACACTAATGTTACTCAGTTTGCCTTACGAGTAGGTACTAGCATCTACGAATGAGGGATACCATTCATCATTGTTTGTTTTTCTGGGACTGTGTTACTTCACTTAGTATAACGGCTCCTAGTTCCATCCATTTACCTGCAAAGTTCATCTTTCTTTACAGTTTCTTAGATTGTGTAGATGTACAACATTTTCTCTATACACTCATCAGTTGAGGGTCACTTGGGTTGGTTCCACTTCTTAGCTGGATGTATCTCTGCTCTGTGAAATGTATCAGTGGTGAAGGTTTCCTCCCAGGCATCTACTGAATATTCTACCCAAACACCAGAGAATATACTTTCTACTCAGCACCCCAAGGAACAGTCCCCAAAATTGACCACATACTGGAACACAGAAAAAAAAATCTCAACAAATACAATAAGATTGAAAAACTTTCATGTATTCCATCAGACCATAGTGCAATAATCTCAATACCAGGATTAGCCCTACTATCTATAAAAAACACATGGAAACTAAACAACACACTCCTGAATATTGAATGTGTCAAAGAAGAAATAAGGAAATGAAAGCATTCCTGGAACTAAATGAAGAAGACAATACAACACAACAAAACCCATGGAAGCATTCCCAAGAGTTAAGTTTGTAGCCCTGGGTGCCCACATTAAAAAAAAATAACACAGAAAGAGCACAAATAAACAATCTAACACTGCAGCCTTAAACACTTGGGAAACAACAACAAATGAACCCCAAACCAAACAGACAGAAATAAGTAAAAAGAATCAGAGCAGAAATCAATGAAATAGAAATGAAGAAAACAATACAAAGAATCAATGAATCCAAAAGTTGGTTCTTTGAAAGGATAAACAAGATAGACAAGCCTCTAGCCCAGTTAACCAAAAGAAAGAAAGAACAACTTCAAATCAATAGCATTAATGATGAAAAGGAAAACATCGCAACACACAATGAAAAGATCCAGATTACCATACAGGAATACACCAAAAACCTCTACTGTGCTAAATTTGATAACTTAGGAAAAATGGATGAATTTCTGAAATCCTAGAAAGCAACAAAACTTAGCCAGGAAGAGACTGACAGCTTAAATAGACCCATAATATTTGAGGAAATTGAAGATATAATAAAAATTAACTCCCAACTAAAAAAAAGTCCAGGCCCAGATGGTTTCACAGCAGAATTCTATAAAACATTTAAAGAGGACTTACAACCATTACTATGCAAACTGTTTAGAAGGATACAGAGAGAACTCTCCAAAATTCCTTCTATGTAGCCAGCATCATCCTAATACCAAAACTGGCAAAGATACAACCAAAAAAGAAAACTATAGACCCATATCATTAATGAACATAGACACAAAAATACTCAACAAAATACTTGCGAACTGTATACAGACACACATCAAAAATATTATCTATCATGACCAAATTGGATTCATACCAGAGATGCAGGGATGGTTCAACATAGGAAAATCAATAAATATCATAAAATACATAAATGGACTGAAAGACAAAAACCACATGATCATCTCAATTGACTCAGAAAAAGCCTTCAACAAAATCCAGCATCCCTTCATGCTTAAAGTCCTAGAGGGAATTGGACTGGAGGGAACATTCCTCAATGTAATAAAAGCCATATACAACAAACCCACAGCCAACATTATCCTAAATGGAGAAAAATTAGAAGAACTCACCTTAAAGCCTGGCAAGGCTGCCCCCTATTACCACTACTCTTCAGTGCAGTGCCTGAAATGCTTGTTAGGGCAGTAAGGAAAGAAAGGGAAATTAAAGGAAGTCAAGCTATCCCTTTTTGCAGATGAAATTATAGTTTACCTAAGGCATGTTAAAAACTCCACCAGAAAACTCCTAGAAATGATTAAGATTTTAAGTAAAGTATCAGGATACAAAATTAACCTAGAGAAATCAGTAGCCTTTCTTTATACCAGCAACAAGCACCTGAAGAAAGAATATAAGTAGACCTTTTCATTTACAATAGCCTCACAACCAATAAAATATGTAGAAACAAACCTAACCAAAGATCTCTACAACAAAAATTTTAAACCCCTGAAAAGGAGATTGAAGGAGACATCAGAAGATGGAAAGACCTGCCAATACTCATGGATTGGAAAAATTAATATAGTAAAAATGTCCATTCTACCCAAATTAATATAAAGATTCAAGGCAATCACAATTAAAATCCACAAGACTTTATTCACAGACTTGGAAAAAATCCTTAAATTCACATGGGAAAAAAGACCCCAAATACTCAAAGCAACCCTGAGCAAAAAGAACAATACAGGGGGATCACTATACCAGACTTCAAACTATACTACAGGACTATAGTCATAAAAACAGCCTGGTACTGGCACAAAAACATATCTGTATACCAATGGAACAAAATTGAAATTCCACACTTGAGCCCATACAATTTCAGCTATCTCATATTTGACAAAGGGACCAAGAAGACAGAATGGAGGAAAGACAGCATCTTCAGCAAATGGTGTTGGCAAAACTGTACCAACACTTCTAGAAGAACAAAATTAAACCCCTACCTCTCATCCTGTACAAAAATCAATGCATCTAGTGATTTTTATTGTTCAGGATTGTTTTGGGTATCCTGGGTATTTGTGATTACATATGAAGTTTGAATTTATATTTTTCAATTGAGTTGGAGTATTATGCTTATTGTGTTGTAATTATAGGTTGCTTTTAGTAAGATGGTTATTTTCACAATATTATTCTTATCAAATCTTGAGCACTGAAGCAAGTTCTTTTCACCATTTGGTATCATCTTCAGGTTTCTTCAGTGTCTTAAAATTTTCATTTACAAATCCTTCATGGCTTCCTTCAGATTCATTCCAATACATTTTTTTATGTGTATGAGTGTCCCAAGTCATGTCATGCAATGTCATGGAGGTCAGAAGAGGGTGTCAGGTTCCCCTGGAACTGGAGTTAAAGATGGTTCTTAACCACCAAGTGAGTGCTGGGAATCAAGCCCAGGTCCTCTGCAAGAGCACTCAGTGCTCTTAACCACTGATCCATCTCTCCAGCCCCATCATTCCAATACATTTTATAGAGTTTTAAATTTTTAATTTTATTAAATTAATTTTTTTTTGGAATTTTCCTATATTGAGTTGGTATTTAGATCCCCTCCCCTATCTGCACATTCCCCTATTCCTCTGCTCTTAATTTAATGTAGTCTCTTACTTTTTTTTTTTGTTTTGGTCTTTTTGAGACAGGGTCTCCCTGTAGCCCCAGCTGTCCTGGAACTCACTCTGTAGACCAGGCTGGCCTTGAACTCACAAAGATCCTCCTGCCTCTGCCTCCCAAGTGCTAGGATTAAAGGTGTTCACCACCACGCCTGCTATCTCTTACATTTGTAATATGTCGTATACAGTGCAATTTGATCCCCACATGTCCTTCAGTGTGTGTTCATCCACTGAGTCCACTAGAATCCCATTCCTGTTAGATGGTGTCTCTCCCCCTCCTAGCAACCATCAATTGACAAAAGTTCCTTGTATTTGGTTGGGATTTCTTACCTACTTTCCTATGGTTATGTTGAAATTTTGTCTGCTTTGAGCTTGCATAGAATGAGTTACCATTGTTGTGAGTTCATATGAGTAAATGTTCTCGTTCACCTTCAATTCCTTTGACAAAACACTCTGATTAAAACTTGGAGAGGAATGGTTTTATTTATCTTTCATCTCTTAGGTCACAGTTCATCACTGAGGAAGTTCAGGGCAGGAACCTGGAGGTGGGGGGAGCCGAAGGACATGCCATGGAGGAATGCTGCTTACTGGCTTGCTTCCCAGGCCTGCTTTCTTATAAAATATGGAATATAATACAGTGGCCTGGGTTCTCCCACATTACTGAACAATCAATAAAATACACCACAGACATGGCTACAGGCCAGTCCATTAGAAATTCCCCAGTTGAGGCTCCCTTACCCCAGGGGTGTCAAGTTGACCCTAATGCTGTCAGGTACAGTAGCTGATCAGCTTTCTTGGAGCCTGTTTCCTTGTAATCATCTACCCCCTCTGGCTCTTACAGTCCTTCTGAGTCTTTTTGGACAATGATTCCTGAACCTTGGGAAGCACAGTGAAAAATTTATTTTTACTTTTCATCTTTGAGTGTTTGTATGTGTGTATGTAAGTGCAATAGTGTCCTGGAATGCTTGTTAAGGCCAGAAGAGAGGATCAGGTCTCCAGGAACTGGAATTATAGAGGGTTGTTAGCTGCATGTTGGTGTTAAGACCCTTTCTTATTTGGTGGTCAGACAGAATATGGAACAATATTGTTGCAGTTCTCATAAATTTTCGCTCTCCTTGTCGCTCTCTGTTCCCAGCCAGCAGGAAAAAGGAGAGGACACACTCTTGTTCTTCCAGACACAGTTTATTCAGGCAACTCTTACATCAGTTCTCCTTTCCCCATTCCAGTGTCCCCTCCTCATATCCCCTCTCTCAACCCCGCCTCCTGCTAGGGTGCGAGCACCGTGGCGGTCTCTCATTGGTCTGTAAGCGGTATGCACAATATACGGAAGTCAGCAGACACGCTAATGAGGGTTCAGGTTTGGCGTTCTCTTATTGGCTGGGGAATGAGCTGGGCAGTCAGGCCACAATCAGGCGATAAGACCTGGCCAGTGTCCAAAGTGCCATTTTGGCCAACGCCCGCTCTCCACATCTCCCCCTTTCTTTTATAATATGGCAGAGAGAATGCCTGTCTTAGGTTGCCCCTGCAGAGGTATTCCTTACCCGTCATGGGGTTAAACAAACAGCATAGGTTTGTTCCCTGTCTTAGGTTGGTAATACATGCAGTGAGTCTTACCCGTCTTTGACTACTTCTCTAGCATGCCAAGCCAAACTTGAGGTGAACTGCCCAGTTCAACAGCGGCAAGAGCCTGCACGAAGAACGCTCTTTCTCTGCGCTGATTGTTCCGCATGCGCATCAGACACCACAGACACAATGACCCACACAGGATTATACTGCAACCCAAACCCGCTATTCTAGCCCACTGCTCTAGGTGAGACACCACCTTCGACATCCAGGAGATAACACCCTCAGACATGGACAGGTCTACTCGTGTAGAGTCGATGTACATGATGGACGAGCGGAGTTCTTCCAATAGAGAGTCGAGTTCACCAGACCAGTTTCCTGTTAAATGATGTGAGAGACTGCGTGATAGATTAGCTGCATGGTTCAGATTCTGAAAAGGTACAGAGGTAATACAGAGCCCAGAATGTCTCCATTCACACCCCAACTGTGCTATCTGTATAAGCACGTCGAGCCGATCCTGCACCAAATCAACCCTTTGATTGAGTGACATAATGCCTGTTTTGAAATGATTATTAATATTTTGTTGATTGGTCATAGCCTCAGCAACACCAGCCAACAAATTGTTAAGTGCAGCCACTGTCTGAACAGTTGACGTCAGGAAAACTGCCACAGCTGTAGCCATGGCAGCTGATGCTACGATTGCCATGAAATACCACCGCTAGAGGAAAGGTGGTAGCATTCCAGCATAAAGCATAGAAACAAGTCCTTTTACCACAGGTGACATTATTTCTTTCATAGCTTCCATTATATACAAGGAACACAAAGGAGGGCCATACGCATACAGGCACAGGTTTGAAAGTGCCAAGCTCCCCTGAGCCATGTGGCATTGGACCAGCTGGTCCCCAGAGGGGGTGCATTAAACCAGCCTCCTGTCTGGTTATGCATACGTACACAATCACTGTCCTGGGATATGTTAGTAATCAGTTGGAAGCACAGTAATCCATTTAGGGGCAGGTGTATGGTCTCTTGTACTGCTGCTAATGTGTCATCTAATGGTAAAAAAGGGACCTCCATGTTATCATTGGTTGTAAAAAAGTGGGGGAATACTTGCGCTGAATGGGTGACTGGGATAGGTTTAGGGAACACTGTCATCAGCCCCCAACGAAGCTCTTCCGTCATCGCCATGGGCCATGGCCCCATCATCACGAGTATCCCACACTTCCACATCTTGAACCACTCGGGTGAAAGGAGCATTAAAGGTCTGAAACACTGTTATGACTATAGAGGGGACAGTGACAGCAAATCTTACCGTGTCTTGAGAGTGAAGGGGAATGGAAAAGAAGCAATCTTTTATCTATAATTATAATGGGCCAGCGTCTTGGAATTGCTGAGGGCAGAGGAAGCCCCCGCTGCACGGGCCCCATAATTACCATTTGTTTAAGCACCCTCGCCGCCCCATTCCCATCTGCCCTTTTACCATTTGCATGACTGTAGCCGCTAGGCCAGAATTGGTAAGAGGGCCGCCTAATTCCCGACTGACCTTTATCCACACTTCAAAGCCTTTATTTTTGTAAGGGTTTATTGCTTGCCTACACTCCTTTGTACATTGTTCAAATACCAATTGTTTAACAAGCGGCATGGCAGTGTCTGGGTCACCAAATACTTTTCCTGCTGCCTCCACCATTCTTGCCACAAAATTTTTTATGATTTTAAAATCGAGTGGCTCATGATAACTGTTATTGTCCTGTTGGTTTTGGAAGACTGGAAAACATAGGGCTGGATTTTGAGCGGCTACCTCCCTCCAGCACTCCAGATGAAATGAAGTGCCAGGTACCGCAAAAGGCGGAGGGGGTCCCGGGGCCGTCGGCTGTAACGAAGGTCCCGGGCCTGCTGGCTGTATGCTAACCTTCACTTGCTCCATGCTTTCTACCAAACTCTCCAACTCATCAGCCGACATATCCTGCTCTTCGTCCTCAACCCCCTTGGGTGGCGCCTGTTCCTCTTTTAGCTGCTGTAGAAGTTTTTCGCCTTTTTTTATTTCTGATGTGCAGCTCCCTTCATCGCCCAAGCAATTTCTTATTAATTTCCAAATCAGAATTACACCTCTCTGCAGAATTCCCTGTTCCTCAGCAAACATTAGGTCCCTCCCTAACTTTTCCCAGCAATGTGGCATGAGGTTTCCAGTCACAAGAAACCAGGGCGCGATCTCATCTACTGCTCTTAAGAACTCATCTAAAATTTGGGTCTTTATGCCAATTCCTTTCATTTTCAGCAGTTCCTTTAAGGTATCGCGTATTGGCCGCATTGAATTTGAATTCCCCATGGTCTCTACTTCCGAGAACCTTAATTGTCCCCTTTCCCGGGGAACTTTATTGTCTCATTCCGAGAGCCTTAATTGTCCCACTTACCTGGGAGCTTACCGGCTAGCCCACCTGCCTGCATCTGGTTCTGAACCGTGCTCGCACCGACGGAGGTTCCCCGTCCGGGCCACCACTTGCTCTCCTTGTCGCTCTCTGTTCCCAGCCAGCGGGAAAAAGGAGAGGACACACTCTTGTTCTTCCAGACACAGTTTATTCAGGCAACTCTTACATCAATTCTCCTTTCCCCCTTCCAGTGTCCCCTCCTCATATTCCCTCTCTCAACCCCGCCTCCTGCTAGGGTGCGAGCACCGTGGTGGTCTCTCATTGGTCTGTAAGCGGTATGCATAATATACAGAAGTCAGCGGACACACTAATGAGGGTTCAGGTTTGGCGTTCTCTTATTGGCTGGGGAATGAGCTAGGCAGTCAGGCCACAATCAGGTGATAAGACCTGGCCAGGGTCCAAAGCGCCATTTTGGCCAACGCCCGCTCTCCCCAATAAATTTGTGAAGACTGCTTTGTGTCCATATTAGTGGTCAATGTTGGACTAAGTTCCATGGGTTGCAGAGAAGATATATTCTTTGGTGCCTGGGTGAAACATTCTGAAGTCTGTTAGATTAAGTTGATTATTGATTCCATTTAACACGAGTTTCTCTATTTAGTTTTTGTTTGGTTGACCTGTCCATTGGTAATAGCATGGATGACAGGTCAGGCTGAGAGAGATCACAGGTCTGGAACATGCAAGGATCTTTGGAGCTGAGCAGGCCTGAGAGCTGAAATGGTGAGGTTTGGAGAGGTCGCAGGAGAGGGAACCTGCCATCACAGTTATGGGAGAGCTAACAGGTCTAAGGGGTGGAAGAGTCTTAACAACCTGAGGTGGCCTGAGAGCTGAGATGTCAGGATTTGTGGAGGTCTCAGGAAAGGGAACTCAAGACCGTAGGTCTGGAGAAGCTCACAGATATGGGTCCTTGCAACTGAAGTAGGACTGAGGGCTGAAGTGGTGGGCTGGGAGTAGGTACAAGAAAGAGAGCTCTCCATGACAGGTCTAGGAGAGCTTGGGTACAGGCCTGAGAGTGGAAGTATGCCAATTCCAAAGTATGCCTGATAAATGAGATGGCAGGGTACAGGAAGGAAAAGGAAAGGGAACTTACCATTGTAAGTCTGGGAGAGAAAACTGGTATGGGTGTACAAGGATCTTAATGACCATAGCAGTGCCAGACACTGAGATGATGGTATAGGGGAGCATATTGCTCTGCCTCATGAGGTACAGTCCCTTTCTACAACATTGGAGGTGAAGGCATGATCTAGTCTGCACCTCCTTGTTCTTATGACTTCTCAGAGTCTTTTGGACAATGACTGAAAACACAGCCCATACAGGAAACAGTTCTGTGGGTGGTGGGCCAATGTGTAGCTTCTGCTTCTTCAGAGATCACTTTAGAAACAGGCCTCCAGCTCAGAGAAAATGACATGTATAGGACCAGAGCACAATAGAATGAGCCTTCAGCTTCTGTGAAAACAGAGATTCCAGTAAGTCCAGGCCTCAGGCTACTGCAATAACAGAGACCACCTCATGTCCAGCTCTCTAGCTCAAGTGGGAATAAAGAGCACCAAGTATCTAGGCCCGTGACTCTGGCAGGACCAAAAACTGTGCATAGAAAAACTGTGGTGGTGTTGAAAACATCTTTGAACAGCTAATATAGCAAGTACTTTCCCAGGGGAGTTTGGCATGGTTGAGGTTCCATAATGTACAACTGAGGCTTTTGGATATTCTTGAGCAGAGACAGAAGTAGAGATGTGCATCAAATAGGCATTTTTATGTCCGTTTATGGCTCATACCTCTGCTCTATGTCTCTTTTCATGATAGGCCATGTTATCTCAGGAAATTTCTTCCTGAGTTCAATCACTCATCAAAGATTACAAAGTAGCTATCTCAGGTGTTGGTCCGGACATTGGCAGCCTTTGGATCTATAGCTATCCCAGGATAATTAAGCTAGGAATCTGTGAAAGGGGCATTGCTGTTTAATAATGTTAGTCACGTTTTGAGCTACACTTTACTCCAACTAATTGAACCCGGTGTCCCAATGAGCCATTTGGTGAACTTTCTAATGTTAGTTTTACATCTTTATCAACAGTTAGACAGAGAGAGTGGAAAGTATCACAGATTTTCAAGATACTATACAGTAATAAATCATCTCCATCTAGGGAAACATCACAGAGCAATGAAACATAGCAAAGCATCTGGGGTTACATTGTACGGTATCTTCCTAGCACCCTACAATGTAACCAAAGTAAAACCAAGGAAACTTCAAAATTGTTCAAGTTTAAAATTTGAGATAAGGTAAAAAAAAATGGTTAAAAAAGTTAATGCACAATTTCTTAGTAAATAAAGGTGTAGCTGTTAAATGAAATATCCAAATTCACATGCTGGTATTTTAAAAACAGCTCACGTGGGGGCTGGAGAGATAGCCTAGCGGTTAAGAGCACCGACGCTCTTACAGAGGACCCGGGTTCGATCCCCAGCGACCACACGGCGGCTAAGAACCGTCGGTAACTCCAATTCCAGGAGAACTCCAGTTCCGGGGGAATCCGAGACCCTCTTCTGACCTCCGTGGCATTGCACGACACGGGTGCACAGACCTGCATGCAGACAATACATTCATACACATACAAAAATAAAAATAAAAAAATTATAAAAAAAAAAACAGCTCACGTGAAAAACTATGTTGTGTTAATTTGTTTTAAGTTCATACCATTATTAGAGTTCTATGTGGGTTGATGATTCTTTTTTTCCCTTAAGGATAGTTTATAATAGTAAGAATTGTCACTTATGTTCCTGGGTTATGTATGTACAAACTGAAGCTACAAATTGTGAACACTAAAAAGCACTATTGTGACATAAACATCATAATGATATATTAAAGGTAAATATACATTTCTGTGAAACTTATCTTCTGACTCTTTAAGTTAAGCTTTAGAGATTTACGCCAATGGGTAACTATTGAGTTTTGAGAACATTGCACATTTTTGTGAATGAAAATTATTTCCTCTGTAACTTATGCAGCTTGGCAAGTGCTTTTGATCTGATGTGGTTAATAGCACGAAATAAAATTTTGGGGAAGCTTTAGGTCCTTTAAAAAGAATTAATAATCATTAGCTTCATCTATGATAAAAGTGTTTATTCTGGTTTGCTTACAAAAATGCTACAGTTAGCAAAAATGATAAACAAAGTGTTAACACCCTATGGATGAAGTGGATGGATAGAATGAACGTTTGATAAAAATCACTTGGTAAGGATTATAAACTCTATTTTTTGAATTTAAAGTAAAACATACTTTTTGTTTTCTTTAAATGTGTTGCAGACCTAGTCTTTAGTTTCTTGTATGTTTATTTGTGAGATGTTGTTGGTACATTAGCTTCTATAACTCTGCTATATATCTGTTATACTTGGCACATGTTACTTTTAATATTTTTAAGAAGAATTAGGTTTCACTTCTGGGGACCACTTGAGAACAGTCCGAATGAAACCAATTCTGGTGAGTTTGATTTAAGCATTTCCTGCCTTCTATAGATATGCCCTCCCCTCCCTTTTCTTCTCAAAGCTGTAATTCAAAATCTGGGGACAAGTAACATAGCCATCATTTGAGAAAGTCCTAGAAGGTATTGCTTTTAGCCTCTTTATTATCTTGGGTTTGTTTCCTGGACTATGCCAAATAACAAATTGTGTGCTTTACTGGATAAGTTTAAAGTCAACTTGACACACCTGAGCTAAGAAACCTCAATAATTACCTTCATTGGACTGGTCCGAGCCCATTGTGGGCAACGCCATCCTTGGCCAGATATTTCTACGTTGTATACAATAGGTAAAACATGAGCCATCAACACAAGCCAGTAAGCACCATCCTTTCCTAGCCTTTGCTGTAGCTACTACCTTCAGACTCCTGTCACGACCTTTCACTATTAGTCAGAATGTTTTGCAACAGCAATTAAGAATTTATGAAAAATATTTAAGTCAATGTTCAAGCTTTATTTATGTGTTATATAGGAAAGCATTAAACTGACCCTCTTGGAGGTTTAACAACCATACTTAAAGCTCCAATCTGATTTGGCAAAAGGGATTTGAAGGGACAATCTTTTGGCCCTTACCCTCTAAGGTCAACTTAAGTCCTAGGGTCTTGCATTGGCAACTTTGTACATGTCCTACGGCGGTGAGTCACCAGTCATCCTGAGCCAGGGAGATCTTGGAGATTCACTTTAGAGGACTTCTTGTGGCCAGTGTCCAGTCAAAGGAGGAAAGTTGGTATAGAGGAAAAGCTTCCAAGGGAAGCTCTGGTCAAGCAAGACCTGACTTTGTCCTCACACAGATTTAACTGATGAAGAGAACCAGGCACAAGACCTGAGTAAACCCTAAGGACCAGAAACTCAATTGACCTTAATACCAAAACTAATTTAATTTATCTGAGCTAACTGTGTGGTTTTAAACACCCCAACAGAAAACTATGATCAAATAAATACCATAGCGATAGGTAAAATATCTACAGCATCATGCTAGAAAATAACTCAGAAATAGGTCATGGTTAAGCTGGCTCTCATTCTGGAGCCCTGAGTATTAAAAATAGTTTGTTTCAAATTCCTCAGAATAGAGTACAGGTCGTCTCTTCTAGGCAGGGAAGTTCTAGGCAGGGACCCTCGAATCACTAATGCACCCACTAGGCCCCTTGTTGGTACTGTGAAGTCTGTGCACTGATACATTCACATAAGACTTAACCAGCTTCTCTTTTCAGTTGCAGAAAATCTGTACACTAACTACTGGCCACTATTGATCTGGACCAAAATACCTGGCAACAAGAACAGCCAAGATGGGAGACCGGATTCTAACCCTCCAGTCTGAAACCTGTTCCCTCAAGACTTCATCCCTCCTCAGTTCTGAAGCAGATACAGAAGAGAGAACAGTGTCCCATTCCCTTATAATCAAAAGACTGGAATGTTAGGTCCGAATTTCCCAGAATTCCAAGGGATGCACAGGTGTCCACTTCCTCCAGAGGCTGTCAATCATATGACCATTTCCCCTTACCTGAGGTTCCACCCAGGCCCTATAAAGGAATGTACCTTAGTAGCCATCTTGTTTGCTCACTGCCCCACCAGGTGCCCAGAGATGCCATGCCTCACTTAATGTCTGCAGTCCAGCTCATAGTCCTTGAACCCATTACTACAGATGAGTCCATGATTTGACTCATGATCCTAACTCAAAGGGGGGAATGTTAGGACTAGGTCATAAAGAGTTAAGCAATTCTCTAGTTGAAGCAGGTCTAGTTCCCATAGCTACCTGAGGTCAGGATGAACTTTCCCAGCCCTGTAGGACTGCTTCACACCCCCTAAGGAGCCCATTGAGCTCCAAGGGGTTTCACACTGCTAAACACAACATTGTTTCAAACAAAGGGGTGTGGAACAGGTGGACTGATCCAATAAAAAACTGCCTGGTTTGCAACCACCAAGACCCCACCAATCAGAGAAAGGGTCACTGTAACCGCAGTGGAAATCCCCTAACTGGGAATAAAAGTGGGAGAGGATCGGACCTCGGGGCTGCTGCCCTCCAGTCCCATGGGAGTGTGCTCAGCCTGACAGGTCGATCTGTCTCTGTCACTGTCTCTGTGTTTTGTTCTGTACATTTTCCTTGATGTAATGTTCTTTTATTAAAGCTTTTCCTCCACAGTTTTTGGCCTCTCAAGAGATTCTTTGGTAGAGTGGCATTTCTACCTCATCTCCTCATCAATCATGTCTGCACAATAATGGTTGGAAGAGACCCATCTCCCATAGGCAAAAAAGTTTTGGGTTTGAAAATCTTTTTAATATAGAGGTTGGTGTGTGGGTTTCTCACAGAGGAAACCTTGTTAAGGAATGGTTCTGGCATTCATCCCACATTTATGTTCTTGATTGTTCACTGTAGTATAGCCAGTATGCTGAGAATTACACATGACAGAGCTTGTCCCTCATCAACCTAACCTGCAGGTGAGATCACACAAGCAGTGTTGCAGACCTGGGCCAATCAGAAGACAAGAGGAGAGCGGGAATATGAACAGTACATAACCCCTAACCCTGACCCCAATAAACGAATCCGCAACAGCTCGCACTCTGTCTGCATTCACCCAACTCCCAGGGTCTGCATTTTGACTCTGCGCCTCTCACCCCCATTCCTTTGGTCGGATCCAGAAATTCCCCAGCAGGGTTGGGGGATTAACTACATCTGTCGCCCAATGTAGTTTTTCGGACACCCCCCCCCACGTGCTGGTGAGGCACCCCCTTCCTTCATTGGTGAGTAGGCCCCATTATTTGTTCTTTGCTCTTTCGGTGCGTTAGGGTGAGCGCCTGGCCCGCACACTCCCCCCCCCCCAGACCCCTCTCTCCCTTACCATTTCCTGACCTCATGAATAGTATTCCTCCACACATTCAGGAGCTGTGGATGTCTGCCCCACTCCTCCAGACTCGTGGCCTTAAAGTGAAATCCTGGGACTTGGATTCATTTGGGGAGGTTGTTTGCTTTGCCTCTAATCGCCATAATTGCAAGCTTTAAGTGCTCCTCAGCAGAGGATGTTCTCTGTGAGCATAACTCAGCCTGCTACAAGAACACCTAGGAGAAGTTGGCACTGCTTTGTGTCCCTGACTTTCACCAGGACGAGGAAGGTCACCCCCATCCCCACCCCCACCCCAAACTCCCTTCAGCTGCCCCTGCTAGGGATACTTATTCACCCCCCACCAATATTTCCTTGGAGGGGGGCCCAGGAAGCTCTCTCCCACTGGAGGAACTAGAGACATCTTGTTCAGCTGGCTGTGTCTTTTGGGTAAGAAAAAGCTCAATTTTTTTTCTTTTTACTTCCATTTTGTTTTGTTTTTTAGACTCAAGTTTCTGGTCTGGGGTGCTTGATTAGGAGAAACTGGATGCAGTATTGCTTCTTGAACGCAGAGATGGGGGATGCACCAACTCTCCACTGGTAAAGTGCGAACATGTGGTTCACCTCAATGATTTGGAATTCAGACAAGGGGTATGATTTATGGATTGGCTCCATGTGCACAGCGAATTTCCTCTCTTCTTTTGACTATGTCTTTGTTTATGGTAACTTCTGTGTGTCTAAGCGTGCGTCTAAGTTTTTATGAGTGTTTGTAAATCAGTAATTATAATTGTCTCATTTTGGTTCTGTCAAACAAAGTGACCACTTCAAGTTTCAATACTTTAAAGTGCCCAGAATCATTCATTTTGGCATGCCAGACTTTAAAAATTGATATTTAAAAATGCATTTAAACGCCTAAAATTTGGTTTGTGTCTGCTTTCAAAAGGGATTGTGTGAGGTAACTTGCTTTGGAATTACCTATTTTTTTTTGAGACCTGCAGGCCAGATTCTCTGAATGGATGTATCCCTGATTTAACATTAACTAGCCTTCTGGACCGGAAATGAATTCTAGGACTGGGTGTGGTAGCACACACCTTTAATCCCAGTCCTTATAAGGATGAGGCAGGCAGTTCTTCTGTGAGCTCAAGGTCAGCCCTTCTGGTCTGGTTTGGTGAGTTTCCTCCACTCAGTTGCTACCTCAAAGGACCAGAGATAATCTGCTTCTTACAAGCTTGTAAAATTTGTATCAGCAGTTAGTCAGGAATCCTGGTCTTCATGCTTTTAGTCTCCTTGCCAGTCATAGTGGTGCATGCCTTTAATCCTAGTGCTTGGGAGGCAGAGGCAGGCAGATCTTTGTGAGTTCAAAGCCAGCCTGACCTTCAGGACAGCCAGAGCTACAGGGAGACCCTGTCTCAAAAAAGACAAAAAAAAAATATTGTGATCACTTTAAGATGATAGAGCAGCCCTCTTGCCCCAGGCTCTTGATGTTTTGAATGTATGTGTTTGAGTCTTTTTAAACTATGGAAGTTCAATTCAGCTTATGGATAACAACCTATTTGGAGGGTGTAAGTGCCTTAAGCCCTCATACATAGTAAAATCTTATTCAGAAATATAAATATTATAGTGGTATATCTTGGGTACTCTTTAAAAAATCTTTCCTGGAGCTGGAGAGATAGCCTAGCAGTTAAGAGCACTGACTGCTCTTGCAGAGGACCCAGGTTTGATCCCCAGCACCCACATGGTGGTTAAGAACCATCTGTAACTCCAATTCCAGAACTCCAGTTCCAGGGGAATCCGAGACCCTCTTCTGACCTCTGTGGCATTGCATGACACGGGTGCACAGACCTACATGCAAACAGTACATTCATACACACACAAAAATAAATAAAATAAAATAAGAATATTTCCAAACTTTCTTCCAGCACTCGGGAGACAAAGGCATGTGGATATCTTGGTGTGGTTTGGGTGGAGAACTGATACCAGAATGCTTTGGGCCAGCCCTCTGTCTTGTCTCCAGGGTGGGAGGGCTATCCCTCCTGGGGTAGCTAATGGGTTTTATTATGTTTCCTATCTGTTTCCCCCACCCCGTTCCCTTCCTCCTTTTAGGAAGCAAACATACATCCCTGGCTTTCAACTGGTGCCCTGCTGGTCTGGCCACTCCTGGAAGTTCCCCAGCCAGGTGTGGTTGGCCACACCTTTAATCCTAGCATGCCTTTAATCTTAGCACAGCCAAGGTCTTTAGGTGTAGAGATCATTACTGTAGAATTTCTGAGTCAGAAACAAATAACTGACCCAATTTAATCCTAAATTAAAAATAGGAAATTTTGTCTCACAGCTAGACGACCTCAGTACTGTATAAATTGTGAAGATTAAAGTGTTGTTATGTTGACTGTTATAAACTTAGGAGTCATATTTTATTCTGATTTAAGTTTCCATCTGTAATTTAGAGTTTTCATCAAGGTGCTGAAATTTGGGGTTTGAAACTAGTTAAACATTTGTTTTATGGAGCTGTTTAAATGAATAGGCTTGCATCTAATGCTAATGATTTACTTGATACCAAGTAGATTCACAAGTAAACTGTCATGCGAGCTAAAACTGCTAAATGACACTATGGTCCTTGGTCCTTATATTTTAAGTTCTTTATAAGGAATAATCACTTCTGTTCTAAGATGCAAATTATTTCCATACGTTACACATGTGGGGACATTCTCCAGGCCTATGTAAAGAACCTCTAAGCACTCAAAGAAAATTGGTCATTCAAAACTTGCTCCCCAGCTGGCATGATCATCTCACCGTTTATACTAGTATATTTGAGATAACTGTCCCATCTCATTACATTAAGGGTTAATCTGTTTATAAATGCTACGTCTCAAGGTAATAAAAGGATATAAAAAGGAAAATGTTAAAAAGGTATTTTTAGTAAGGATATATGTGAAGATAATGAAAAAGCTTATGCAAGTGATAAAAGTCTTAGGAGGTTTGATGTGACAGGTAAAAGGGACACTATATAAATAAGTTTAAATTTGTAAGGTTCAGTCAACTAGTTTGAAAATCAAAATGTATATCTAGTTAAGGTTTGTTTAAGAGTGTTCAGTTTTTGTCCAACCTTTATATGCATATCACATGGCTCTTCAATGTATAGAAAAATAATAAGATTAAATTAAATTGGTATAAACACTGAAGCTAGTTTACTAGTGGCCTGAACAGGATTGTGAATATACAGAGTTCTTAATTTTCAGTCCTCTCCTGGCTTGAACCTGACTCCCTGTTACAGGTTTGGATTAAATGGGCACAGGCAAATGGTGGGTTACCTATGGCTACTGAAAATGTACTTTATGTTTCTTGCAAGAGTTGCTTTTGAGATTTCCTTTGCCCTAACCAGATAATTTGGCTGAAAAGGCTATATTCCATTTTCCTGAACCAGCTGCATGCATTCCAAAAGAAGACAGTCTGGATGGGCTTGGTAATCCTTATCAGTTTATTTCCTGTCTTCTGGTATGTGTTACAACTCCTGTCTTTTTGGGAAAATTATAAATCAGGATAAAGGATCTGAAAAAGAAATAGATTGTTCCCATTTGTAGTAATTGTAGTGAACAGTTTTACATTTAAAATAAGCCTGAAATTGTTTAATTCAATCTTGCAGGTTATGCCTGCTTAACGTATGGTGTCAAGTCCCTCCTCCAGTCAGTATTATACAAGGCTGCTTGAACTTTTGTCCAAGCCCTATCTAGAATATTATACAGTAATTAAAGGTGTTATGCTGGTGTAATTTAGCCTTTCTGTATGGATAACCACCATACATAATGCCCATACAAATTTGGCCGAAAACAAAAGTTGGTTAATCTGGGATAACTGTATGGACCAAGAGAAAACTATAACCAAAAGATAAGTAATCATTATATTTTCTGAAAGATTGTGCCTCCAAACACTAGATTTTAAGTCGTTTAAAGTCATATGTGATTTGTTGCTGCCAAATAACAAAGTTTCTTCTCTCTATTTAAGCAACTACCTAAGGGAAAACTCACACCCACCATGACTAGTGAAATTTCCTGGAAAGCAGATGCTGAGTCCAGACATGGACAAATGAACAAAAGAAACCCAATAATGGATTTTTCAGAACACCTGGTTGAGAAATTCTAATGGACTTTTAATTTTTTTTCACCCTGTTCCTCTCTTGGTTCTCTGTCTAGAAAATGTATGTAGCTACTCTCTCCCTCACAGACACTAGTCAAGGATTTTGTTCTCTCTGTAACTATCCTTTGGGGGTCTTTTAGATAGATCCACTGAGCAGTGGTACCCCAGTCACCACCTCCTACAACCCTTTTCAGCATGGAAAAAGTCAAAGCGGTTGGCGCCCCAATTCCCTCTTGGCAATTGGGGTAACCTCCTCAGGGGGTAATGTGATAAAAGCAGGAGCTAAAAATTGGCTAGGCAGTTTAGGGTCAAGATGCCCTGCACCAAAGAACCAGTTTCTTTCTCAGCTGAGAGCTGAGGACTTCCTGGATCTGCCAGTGGACTCCTGGTTGCTCTGACTCCTGGCTCATGAATCCCTTACTCACTTGTCAGATTTATTGACCAGTAGGTAAATTCCATTAAAATCATGGTGCTAAGGATCCAATACAATCCCCCAAGCAGAGATCATTCCATCTTAGAGACACCAACTGTGGTTCACTCTTGTGAACTTCCTTCAAGGATTTGAAGGCCACATAATGAGAGGGAGAGATGAGCTGTGGCCCCAGGGTTTCCTCATTCTGCCTGACCCCCTACCAAGTCCTCAATATTACACATCTACATTGTGAACTTGGTGACATTATTAAAGGCCCCTGGTCGCAACAGTTTATTAACTACACCTTGACCGTTGGTTCTCAAGTTGTCTCCTTTAACTCTATCTGCCCCGAGGACATAGCATTTGATACTAGCTTTGTTTCACAGGTATGGTCTAAGCTAAGGTCCATTTTTGATCTTGCTACATTGGTCACCTGGGGCATCCTCTACCTCCTGGCCTTTCTCAGCCTTTTTCTCTTCAGGTGTCTGTTTTGCTTTATCCACAGCCAATGCCAGGTCAACAAAACAACAACCCAGGTCCTCTCAGCAGTGGTCAATAGGGACTCTGCATGCACTCCTCCCAATGAGGTGATTCACATCTGGCTCTCATCCATTCACAATTCACAGGAATGAGCTTGTCTCTCGCCTACCCAGTACCGCTCCTGGCCTCTTCCCTCAGTGGCTGGCCAGTCAAGGATGGGTAAGACCCCATAAAACCAGGGCAACCTGAGCCAGATGCAGTCAAATTTTGGTATGCCAGAGGTGGGGTCAACAAGGTTTGGGGATAGCACCCGAGCTCCCACTGGACTGTACCTGACACAAAATTAAATACAAAGGGTGGGGATGTAGTATAGCCAGTATGCTGAGAACACCTAGGGCTGTGTTTTTCTGCACATGAAGAGATTAAAATCCCATTATATTTGGTAGGCCTAATGCTGGGACACTTGTTGGGAGTCTTTTTATCTCTTTAAAGACTGCCTTTGCTCTGGCCTCCATTTTAGAAGGTTCTTCACAGAGTCAGTTGTAACTTTGTATAGTGGCTTTACAATTATTTCATAGCTTGGTATCCAAATCCTGCAGAACACAACTGTCTCAAGGCATTCCCAGACCTGATTCTTGGTCTAATGTTGAAGTTCTGAACCGATAATCTGCATTCTCTCAGGCCCAAGGGCTTGGGGTCCTTGGAAAGGGATTTACTTGTTGTCTACAAATTTGGGCATTCTAACATTATACCTTATATCCTGCATCAGAGAGCACAGGCTGAGTTTACAAGAATCTTCTCAGGAGGGGCTGGCTAACAACAAGTCATCTATGCATTGCAATAATACAATTTAGACCTCCCCAGAGAAAGCAGCAAAGTCAACAGTCAGTCGCTTACCAAACTGAATGGGTGAGTTTTTAAAGTCTGTGGTAGTCTATCCCATTTTAATTGTGTTCAGCTTTCCCTCTGAGTGTCTTCCCATTCAAAGACAAGTGGGTTGATTTACAGAAAAAAGGTGTCTTTTAAATGAAGAAAAATGAACCATTTCACCCATAGGGAGAGTAGAATTAGAAGTGTGTAAGGATTTGGGACCACTGGGTGGGTGGTAGTTAATACATTACTGGCCTAGTAGAAGTTCTGGGAAGGTCTGTAGTCATTTACTCTTGGGTACTTTATTGGCAATAGTGGAGTGTTCCATGAGGATTGGCAGTTTGCTAGGATTTTGGCATTGTACAACCTCTGGATATGATCTCTGAGTGCCCAAATGAACCTCCTGAGACATAGGGCACTGTCATTCTGGCTGGAATTTCTCAGGTGGTGTTTTTTGTTTCTTTTTTAAAACTGTTATCAAACTTTTTCCATAAGTTTTACATCATTTCCAGCCAAATCTAGAGTCAGTTCCCTTTCCATGCCCCCCACGCCACCCAAGTCCCTGCACTCTGCCATACATGTCCTGCATCTTTTTCTGAACATTTCCAGAGTTTTTTTCCAGTTCTTTTGTTGTTGTAAAGAGGGACCAGTTATAAGGGAACAAGATTGTGCTGCATTGCTTTAGTGTCAACTTGACACACATGGATTGAGGGAGCCTTAATTGGGGAATTGGCTCCATTGGACTGGCCTGTGGCCACACCTGTGTAGTATTGTCTTGATTGTCGAGCAATGCGGGGAGGGCCCAGCCCACTATGGGTGGTGCCACACTGGTCAGGTTGTTGTGTACTGTATAAGAGGGAAGGCTGGGCATGGTCCAGGGGAGCAAGCCAATAAGCAGCATTCCTCCATGGCCTGTGCTTCAGCTCCTGCCTACAGGTTCCTGCCCACAGGTTCCTGCCCTGAGTTCCTGCCTTGGACTCCCTGAGTGATGAACTGTGACCCAGGAGATGTGAGCTGAATAAACTCTTTCCTCCCCAAGTTGGTGTCAGTCAGAGTGTTTTGTCACAACAATGGAAGAAAAACTAGAACAAAGATAAAATCCATTTTGTGGAAATACACCATTTCCTGAAAAACAGTCCCCCACCCTCAGATTCGATGAAAAACCACAGAATGTCTCAATAGCTAGCAGGGGAGGACCAAAAGTTGTTTGTTGAAAATAGCTAACAGGGAAAGACCAAATGTTAAAAAAATGTTTGTTCTTCTACCAGTAAAATCTCCCTCCATGGTGCCACCAAAGCCAACCTATCAGTTTTAAAAAAAGATGCTTCCTCAGTCCCTATGAATCAATAACCAAATCCCAAAACTGAAAAATTCCATGTTTGTGGTTTTCCCCTTTTAAAAACTCAACTCCCCTAGACCAAGGGCTGCTCTTTCCTCTCCACTGTGTCGGAGAGGATTGCAGCCCAAACTGGAGCTTGAAATAAAGGCTCTTTGTGTTTGCATCGGAGCCGCATGTCATGGTGGTCTTTCGGGGGTCTCTGTATTTAGGCATAACATATGGGGACTTGTCCGGGATCCCCCAGACCCCCAGGACCCTGATCCCTGCCCACGTTAACGGGGTCTTCAACAAGGACCTGAGGGGAGAGTAACCTGAATAAGAGACAAACCAGACACAAAGGAAGGAAACCAAGACAGGAATCTGATCAAGGTCCCAAAGTTTATTTTTTGCAAGGCAGTTTATATAGAAGCAAGTAGGGGGAAACAGCCCCAGTTGGCATAGTTTAGGGCTGTTAGGTTGCTAGGGTACCTAATTGCCTAATGTTTTTTGGGAAAGGTAATGGGTAGGTGAATTCCCAGAAGAAGCAGGGCATTCCACTCAAAGGAGGAATGCTGTCCTGATAAGTATAAGCTTGGTCAGCTGACTAGTGCTAATTAGATGAGCCTTGGGGAAACAGAAACCTAAGTTGACCCTAGAAGCTGTGGCAAGACCGTTGCCTGCTGGCCATGGCTCCCAATATCTCCTCTCTTCTTTTATACAAAAAGAGGGTGAGCCTGTGCTGGATAGCTTTAGTGTCAACTTGACACACCTGAGTTGAGGGAACCTCAACTGGGGAATTGGCTCCATTGGATTGGCCTGTGGCCATGTCTGTGGAGTATTGGCTTGATTGTCAGGCAATGTGGGAGGGCCCAGCCCACAATGAATAGTGCCATCCTGGGCAGGTTGTTGTGTACCGTATAAGAAGGCAGGCTGGGGGGGCTGGAGAGATAGCCTAGCGGTTAAGAGCACCGACGCTCTTGCAGAGGACCCTGGTTCGATCCCCAGCATCCACATGGTGGCTAAGAACCGTCTGTAACTCCAATTCCAGGAGAACTCCAGTTCCAGGGGAATCCGAGACCCTCTTCTGACCTCTGCGGCATTGCATGACACAGGTGCACAGACCTGCATGCAGACAGTACATTCATACACATACAAAAATAAATAATTAAAAAAAAAGAAGGCAGGCTGGGCATGAGCCAGGAAAGCAAGCCAGTGAACAGCATTCCTCCATGGCCTGTGCTTCAGCTCCTGCCTCCAGGTTCCTGCCCTGAGTTCTTGCCTTGGGCTCCCTAAGTGATGAACTGTGACCCAGGAGATGTAAGCTGAATAAACCCTTTCCTCCCCAAGTTGGTGTCGGTCAGAGTGTTTTGTCATGGCAATGGAAGACAAACTAGAACAGAAATTGGTACCAGAAGAGTGGGGTATTGTTGTGACAGACCTGACCTTGGTGTTTTGGGGAAGGATTGTGGAGGCATTTGGAACTTTTGGCTGGGAAGATCATTGAATGCCTAAAGATTGTTGCTGTGGAGCTTGGAGCAGTTTTGCTGAAGGAGTTGAAGATGGAGGCCTGGCTTGTGAAGTTTCTAGTTTCAAAGGGGAGCAGAGATCATCAGGACTGTGTAATCTGTGGGTTCTGGTCAGCTGGGGCTGTGGAGAATCAGCTGTAAGTAACAAGAGACCAGAACCTGAAGTGAAACTTTTGTGGTACTGGGGCAATTGATGCTGGTTAGCTGGGGCTGAAAAATCAGCTGTAAGTAACAAGAGACCAGCATCACTGAGGTGAAATCTTCTGGGGAGAATATCTTCAAGGTCAGCACACAGAAGCTGTGACCCAGAAAGGGCCTGAGCCTCCATCTCGAGCCAGAAGCCGGACTTGGTAACGTGTAAGAGTCTCCTATATGGTTCCGGTGTTGAAATTTGAGGGGGTCACAGAGAGCAGCCGAGGCTTGGCACTGTGAGAGGTCAGGAAAGACCATTGGTGGAAGTGCACCTCGGTTGCTGTGAAGACCCCAGGATTGCAGGGGTCATGGAGAGAAGCTGAGGCTTTGCACCAGGAGAGGTCAGAAGAGACCATTGGTGAAGGTGCTGCCTCAGTTTCAGTAGCGACCCCAGCTTTTTGGAGATGCCGGTACCCTGGGACGACCACCAAGAGCAGCGGTAGGTGTAGAATGGAGTCGGCCTGGGCCTGCGAGATGAGTGTGCCACGGACGGCAGAGTCGGAGAGGGGGAGCTGCCGAGACCCTTTGGAGCCCAGAAGATCGTGAGTGAATCCCAGGTGTCCAGCCTTGAGCTACTTTGCTGGACTTAGGTTTTGTTTGAGAGTGCCTGATTCTTCCCTTTGAAATAAGACAGTACTTGTTTTGGATTTTACAGCAGCCCACAGTTAAGAGACTTTTAATAGACTGTGAACTTTTAAGTGTTTGGACATTTTAAGGACTGTGGGGCTTTTAAGGTTGTACTGTCTTAGGTTGTGATTAATGTTAACATCATACTTTGGGGATAAGAACTGGAAAGGTGGTGGTTTAATAGTGATGTGTTTTGTGTGTCAAGTTGACAAGGGGTCAATTGTGCTGGATAGCTTTAGTGTCAACTTGACACACCTGGGTTGAGGGAGCCTCAATTGGGGAATTGGCTCCATTGGATTGGCCTGTGGCCACACCTGTGGAGTATTGTCTTGATGGTCGAGCAGTGTGGGAGGGCCCAGCCCACAATGAGTGGTGCCACCCTGGGCAGGTTGTTGTGTACCGTATAAGAAGGCAGGCTGGGCATGAGCCAGGGGAGCAAGCCAGTGAACAGCATTCCTCCATGGCCTGTGCTTCAGCTCCTGCCTCCAGGTTCCTGCCCTGAGTTCCTGCCTTGGGCTCCCTAAGTGATGAACTGTGACCCAGGAGATGTAAGCTGAATAAACCCTTTCCTCCCCAAGTCAGTGTTGGTCAGAGTGTTTTGTCACAGCAATGGAAGACAAACTAGGATAGAGACCCACTTGTAGTGGTCGGTTTTAACCAATTGGGGGAGAAGGGACCTAGCTCCTCCAAGGTTTTAACATCATTGGCCCTTGATATCTTTTGTAGAGGGGAGGAAGGGCGTCTTGGCAATTTATTTTTTGATATCAACCTCCATGCAAGACAGGTATTCTCTCAGGGAATTCAGAGGTGGTTCGTGGACTGTCCCTTGTGGTGCTTAGCCTCGCACCCACATTGGTGCCCATATCACACTCTATTGTGGGAGTCAATATACATAGGTCTGAATCCTATGCAGCTCCTAAAGGATAGGAGTCATTTGGCCTCACTAGCATTGGTCTGCTAAATTTAAACTAAAAGTAGTGGGTCTATTTGTTGGCAAAAGAAGGGGGGAGAAATTCTTTGGTTGATCCTGGTTCTGCCAGTCTGCGGTCCATGAGATCCAGGTGATGGTAATGAACCTGAATAGATCTTTCGTTATAGAGTCAACCTGCTGTTTGATAAAAGATATCAATTTGTTAAAAGCAAAATGTTCTAGGGTTACCAAAAGTAGGAGGACAATGAGGGATCCCAGGAATGGCATTAAAAGAGAAATCATGGAAGATTTCCACCATTCATCTGCTGTAGAGGAAAATCTTTGTTTATGTAGCTCATTGCTTAGTTGATTAAGTTTTGTGACCTGAGTTTCAACTAATCCAGACTCATTTATGTAAAAACAGCATTCCTAGTCAAGAAAAAGGCAAGTACCTCCTTTTTCAACAGTAATAAGATCTAAAGCCCTTCGATTCTGAAGAGCTACTTGGGCAAGGGAAGTAATCTGTCTCTGTAGGGAAGCTAATGATTCGGTGGAGGTATCTATTGCACTTTGGAATTGCTAAGTGTAGCTACAGAAGTAAGGGAATGTCCCAGGGCTCCGGCGGCCAAGCCTGTTGCCACCACATCAGTGGCAAGAGAAATTCCTGCAACAACTGGAAGCAAGTCAGCTCTTTTACAGCCAGGATGGACATAGAACGTTTGGCTTTGAAACTCTGTGGGGGTAAGAATAGTTAACTGAGGTATTAAAGTGATGGGGAGGCACAAAAGATTGTTTTCACGGGGGAGGGTCAGGTTTTTAGAAAGAGTACCATTACACCAGAAAACGAATCCTTTGGGAGCATAATGAGTGGAATTGGGTGTCTGAGTCTAGTTACATAGAAAAGTATTGGCATTACTATAGCAAAATGCAAATTGTTCCTGTTCAGGGAGGCTGAACAGCAAAACTCCTGTGCAGATAAGGTGTGTGATGAAGGGCTAGTAGAACTATTAAGAGGTTTAGGGTAGGGCACAGAAACAAGTGGAAACATTTCTTATTCCAGAAATATTTGCAGTCATTAAACCTTCTCTGAAAAGTGTAAGCCATGAAAATGGGTTTGGGGAACTTAATGGGGTGAGCTGTTTATTTACCTCTTTTTCTTTATTTTGGATAGTCTGATGAATAGTTGATTGAACCTGAACAAGGGCACACCATATGTACTCTTTGCTGCTAGGGTAAGTTTTGATTTTGTTTGGGTACATAGCTCCCTTAACAGGTGAGGTCCATCTAGTATCCCAAGGGTCCCAAACGACGAAGGTAAATCCTTGACTTGTTTTTTTTTTAAAAAGGGAGGCCCTTATATGGGTGGCTGACAAGGGGTAAATCCTTTTTTGGCATTTGAGCAACATGAATTTTGCAGTACCTATAGGCACACCCAACATTTTTATCAATGTAATAGTTTTTGCAGTTGGGCTCTGTCTGGTCAAACAGGAAGCATAAGGCTGGAGTAATTTTTTTTTTGGTCTTTTCGAGACAGGGTCTCCCTGTAGTCCCAGCTGTCCTGTAACTCACTCTGTAGACCAGGCTGGCTTTGAACTCACAAAGATCCGCCTGCCTCTGCCTCCCAAGTGCTAGGATTAAAGGTGTGCGCCACCACGCCCGGCGGCTGGAGTAATTTTTTTAGGTGATCTTTTGAAGTCAGTGAAGTTAAGTAGAATTGCAGTCTGGCATCCCACAGGGGGGCAGTCTGCGGTGGCTAGGAGGTGGCCATAATTTTCTGTTTGGGTATAATTAGTCCAATTTTCAGTCATGTAAAACCTCCATGCAAATGGAGAGGTAACTGCCTTTCCTTTTGATGTGAGGAGAAGGTGGGGGAGACTTACCAAAAGAATCCACAGGTAAGGCATGCTACTGGAAGCCATGTCTATAAGAAAAGATAGAGAATTGTTTTCTCAGGGGGATATTTATCCCCTGGAAGGGTTATTATTAATTTTTCTAATCAGGCGTTCAGGGAGCCACCTGGCAGCATCCTCCTTGGTGTTAAAGATGCAAACATATCCTCGACCCCATATGAGTACTGGATTGGGGCCATTCCACTGAGAGGTGAGGGGGTCTTTCCACATAGCAGTGGCATAATTTTTATCAGTTTGTGGGTGCCATAGACATTCAGCTGCAGATTTTCCTTGGGCATCCAGTGTTAAGAATTTGAGAACAAATAGGGTATGATGAAGAATATTTCTTGGTGAGCCTTTTATGGGATATAGATCTCCCATTTTAAATTTTTGGAGGATGTTTTTGATGGTTTGGTAGGCACGCTCAATGATTCCTTGGCCCTGGGGATTGTAGGGTATGCCTGTGATATGTTTGATTTGAAGTTGGTGACAGAAGTCTTGGAATTTTTTTCCTGTGTAACCAGGACCATCATCAGTTTTAATAACATTAGGTTTTCCCATGACACCAAGACAATTGAGTACATGAGCGATGACATTTTTTGAAGCCTCTCCAGCATGGAGACTAGCAAAACTAAATCCACTGAAGGTGTCTACAGTAACATGAAGATATTTAAGCTTACCAAATGAGGGACCATGTGATACATCCATCTGCCAGATCTCATTGGGAACTAGACCTCTGGTATTTGTGCCCAAGTGGGGAACAGGTAGGAAAGTGACACAGTTTGTACATTGTTTAACAATTTGACGAGCTTGTTCTCCAGTAATTTTAAAAAGAAGATGTAAATTCTGAGCATTAAGGTGATGTAAAGTGTGAGCTTTCTTGGCTTGAGTTATAGGGTCAAGTTCAGCAAGGAGGGCAAATTGTGTAGCCCTATCAGTTATTGTATTGCCCATGGCTAAAGGTCCAGGAAGGCCAGAATGAGCACGAATATGGCCTATATAAAAGGAGTGTTGCCTGGAATGTATGAATTGTTGAATGGAAGAAAACAGAGGGGTGGCATTTGTGGTGGGTTTTATATAGGGCACAGTCTCCAAGAGAGGAATAGATTGAGCAATATAAGCACTATCAGTATATAGATTAAGTGGGGTATTTGGGAGGTGTTGAAAAACTTGTAAAACGGTGAAAAGTTCAACTAACTGAGCAGGAAAAAAAAGTGAAATGAGGATTGTAAGGATGTCTTGTGATTGTCTATGGTGAAAGCCACCACTCCATTAGAGGAGCCATGGGTAAAAACTAGGGAAGCATGAGTAAGGGGTTGGGGAGAAGTCAGTGTAGGAAAAACAAATGGTTGGACCCTTAGAAACTGGAGAAGCGCTGGGTGTGGTGGCGCACGCCTTTAATCCTAGCACTTGGGAGGCAGAGGCAGGCGGATCTTTGTGAGTTCAAGGCCATCCTGGTCTACAGAGTGAGTTCCAGGACAGCTGGGGCTACAGAGAGACCCTGTCTCAAAAACACCAAAAAAAAAAAAAAAAAAAAAAAAAAAAAAGAAACTGGAGAAGCTTGTTAGCAGGGTAATGATTGTCAAGGATTCCCTGAAAAGAGGAACAGGATATTGTCCAGTTATTGTCATTTTTCATTAATCATTGAATCTGAGCAGGGGAATAGGGCAGGATAATCTTGTTAGGATCTTTACCAAATATTTTTTTGCTTTGGTCACATCCAATTTTTATAAGTTCTGCCACCCAAGAGGTATAGGGGGTAAGAGCTTTGAGTGGTGAAGCAGGCAAATGTACCCAGAAAAGGGGCCCCTCTTGCCAAAATACTCTGGTAGAGGTGAATTCAGTAGCACAAATAACTAGGAGAAGAGGCTTTTCATAAGAGATATAGGTGACTCTTTTGGTTAGTATTGCAGTTTCTACAGTTCAAAGAGCCTTTAGGGCGGGGGCTGTTAGCAAACGACTAGAGGTGGGATCTGGGTCACCTTTGAGGATGTCACATAGAGGCTTAAGTTCTCCAGTAGTTAACTTGAGATAAGGTCTGAGCCAATTGATATCTCCCAGAAGTTTTTGAAAATCATTTAAGGTTTTTAAATGATTAGTTTTAAGCTGAACATTTTGTGACAGGATTTTATTATGGAATAGCTCAAAGCCTAAAAATAAATAAGGAGGTTTTAATTGAATTTTATCAGGTGCTATTTGAAGACCAGCTCCTGTAAGAGACTTGGAAATTTTTGGGAGTAAATAAGGAGTTGATCAGAGTCAGGGCCAGCCAGGAGGATATCATCCATATAATGAATTAAATATACAGAAGGCCATTGCTGTCTAGATGGATCAATAATTCGAGCTACAAATTTTTGACATAATGTAGGACTGTTTGCCATTCCCTGAGGTAAAACTTTCCATTGGAACCTTGGCATAGGGCCTTTAAAATTGACCACTGGCAGGCCGAATGCAAAGTATTTGCAGTCTTCAAGATGTAAGGGGATTAAGAAAAAACAATCTTTTAGATCTATGATAATTTTATGATATCCAGTGGGTATTGCTATGGGGGAAGGGAGGCCTGGCTGAAGAGCCCCCATAGGCACCATAGCTTTATTAATTTCTATGAGATCCTGAAGTAGTCTCCATTTTCCTGATCTCTTTTTTATGACAAAAATAGGAGTATTCCAGGGGGAAGTGGTAGGTTCAATGTGACCTGCAGTGAGTTGTTCCTGCACTAACACTGTAGCTGCAACTAGTTTTTCAGAATTTAAAGGCCATTGATCAACCCATACAGGTTCTGTACTTTTCCATGATATTTTATCTGCATGGGGTACAGGCATGTCAACAGCCATTAGGAAAAAATTTCATAGCCAATGCCATTACGTTAGTTTTATTTGTAACATGGATAAGGTTTTTTATTCCTTGGGAATGTTTACCCAATAGTTGTCCTGGGAGAAAACCTTGATTGAGCATTTATTGAGTAACCAGTTCATTAGGTCTGCACATAATGAGCCCCATTTGGGAGAGAATGTCTCTGTCCCAGAGGTTGACAGGTAAGCCTGTAACTATATAGGACTGTACAGTGCCTTGATTGCCCTCTTTATCCTCCCATGGAATAACCTCCGTGCTTTGTAAAGGGTTGGAGGTTTGTCCACTTCCCTTGAGATGAGTCACTGAAGCTGTGAGGGGCCAAGATGAAGGCCAATCTTTACTAGAAATAATTGTGGCATCCGCATCAGTGTCCACGATACCTTCAAATGTCTTTCCTTTTAGTTTTAATTTGAGCAGGGGTCTTTATTTGAGTAATTTCTTATGCCCAATAAACATCTGATGGCCCAAATCCATCGAGGCCTCTTTTCTGTTTATAATGGGGAATTTTGTTATTAAGAGGGAGTAATATCAATTGAGCAATTCGTTAGCCAGGGGAAATTGTAATTGGTCCTTGAGAGGCAGTAGCCATAAGTTTAATTTCTCCAGTATAGGTATTGTCAATAACTCCGGGAGAGATGGTGAGGCCCTGAATGGTAGAACTGGCACATCCCAGAACAAGGCCAAAAGTGCCCTGTGGCAAGGGGCCAAAGATTCTAGTGGGAAGAATTTGAGTTCCCATCTCAGGGGTTAATATTGACTCGGAGGCAGAACAGAGGTCCAATCCTGCACTGCCGGCAGTTGCTCTGTAGAGGGCAGTGACGTGTTGTTTATCAGGTTTTGAGCTGACTGAGGGACGAACTGAACTGCCCCAGGGCTCGGTCCCCGGTGGTCCCTGGAGCTGGCCCCATATCGAGTTTCCCTATCTTGGAGGCAAAGGATTTCCTAGGATGTCAGTTTTAGACTTGCATTCAACTGCCCAATGTTTGCCTCGTTTGCACCTCAGACACAGGAAGTGTGGAAGTGGTCACATGGGAATCAGTTATATGGCTTTGGGAATAGGGCATTCTTTTATCAAATGACCTGGCTGTTTGCAATTGAAGCAAGTTTTAGAATTATTTCCTGGGTAAAGTCCTTAAGAGCAGCCCCTATGGCTAACACAATATCGTGAGAAGCTGGGTCCACATCAGCACAAAGTTGTATAAAATCAGAAATATGTTTACCATGGCGATGTGGGCGTATAGCCACTTGACAAGCCAAGTTGGCATTTTCAAATGCAAGATGTCTGATGAACTCATTGTCAGTTTCTTCTCTGCCCATGAGGCATTCAGCAGCCTCTACAAGATGACCCACAAATTCGCTATAGGGCTCATGTGGTTCCTGTCGAATTTTGACTAGAGAACTGATAGCAGTCCCTTTAGAAGGGAGACTCTTCCAAGCCTTAAGGGCAGTGTGTTGAATTTGTGTGAGAAGTCCAGGAGAGAATTTTGCCTGTTTTTCATTTGTGTCATAAGGACAGTTACCCAATAATTTGTCTAAAGTCCAGGCCTTGTAGGGGCCAGTGGCAGCTGCATTTCGGCAGGCAGCTTCCTGGCACCTTTCAGTAAAGTCAGCTTTCCAGAGGAGAAAATCTCCTCTTGTTAAAGTAGCTTTAGCCAACAAGTTCCAATCATTGACTCTAAGCCAGTCTTCACTGAGAGATTCTAATAATGAAATAGTAAAAGGAGACAGGACCCTAGGAAGAGACTGCATTTTTTAATTCTTTTATATGTTTAAATTTAAGATGGTGGTACCGTTGAATTTTAGTAATTAGAATTTTTTCATCTCCCTCTTCTCCTGTGGCCTCTGACTCTCCTGATTCCTCTGCCTCAGTCTCTCCCTCTGCCTCCATCTCTGCCTCATCAGAGTTTGGAGGCATAGCCTTGTTAAAATCTTTCTCGGTGGTTTTGGAATGGGATCGGGTTACTGGGAAGGCATGAAGGGCTTTTTTTGGCTTTATTTTTTGAGGAAGATATTCGAGCAGAAGGAATGGGAGGGGAAGTAATTTCCAACTCAAGGTCACGCAGCTGCCTAAGCAATTGTGACTTCTCCTTTTTTACTTGAAGTAATGTTTTAAATGATTGAGCTTCTCAAGAAAGCTTAACAGTGGCTTGTCTAGTTATTTTTTCTAAGTCAGATTGAGTGCTGAGCACTGGAGTGCAAAAAGGGGAAGCTGTTTTATAGGGCAGGGGAAACAGATCTGAAGGTGACTGAGGGGGCCAGTCTGAATTATGATACATAGCAGCCTCCTCCTCGAGGTCAATTTCTTCCTTGGGGGAGAGGGACTTGAGATTTAAATTCAGATAGGACCAGGTAAAGAGATTTAGAAGTAGAGTCCTTAGGTGAGAGATCAATTATAGGCTCTGGTATGGGGATTGAGACAGAGGGGCATTTAGAAGCAGGGGGAGAAGGACTATTGCTTTTAGGGCGAACTTTTGAACAAGGAGAGATTTGACTAGCCTTAAAACCTGTTTTGAGGGTTGGAGAGATGGCCTAGTGGTTAAGAGCACCGACTGCTCTTGCAGAGGACCCGGGTTCAATCCCCAGCACCCATATGGCAGCCAAGAGCCATCTGAAACTCCAATTCCAGGAGAACTCCAGTTCCAGGGGAGTCCGACACCCTCTTCTGACCTCCGCGGCATTTGCACATCATGGGCGCACAGACTTGCATGCAGACAATATATTCATACACATATGGAAATAAAAAAAACTGTTTTGAGATAATTTTCACCATCTTATACTATTTTTGAAACCTCTGGCTGAAATGAACAACTTGTAAAACATCATTTATAAGATTCCAGTAAGAGAATGCCTGTACAGGTACTTTCTCTGGGCCAAAGGCTTGGTAATAGTCTTTTAGGCAGTCACCAACATGGCTCCACCATTTTTCATCTATGGTTCCTTCTTGAGGAAACTACTGACAGGCATCCTCCAGAAAAATGAAGAACTTAACCAAATCCTTTTTCTTAACCCTAGTTCCTCGTGCCTTGAGGGAATTCTTTAACCCCTGTATAAACAATTCATGCTTACTAAGTGTTTGTCCCATGCTCCACCTACTGAGCTCTTCGCCACTCTACTTACCTCTCGTGATCTGTATTACAGGTGAGTTACTCCTGCAGTGATCACCATGTGTGACCTGTATTACAGGCCATTGCCTGCAGTGGTCACATATGCGGATCTGACTCACCTGATGGGTGGCGATCCAAATGAAAGAAGGACGTGTCCTCTTGCGGCATTCAGGCCAGCTCTTGTACCTCAAGCCCCATGTTGGGCGCCACTTGCGCCTGCCAGTGGGGTCTTCAACAAGGACCCGAGGGGAGAGTAACCTGAATGAGAGACAAACCAGCCACAAAGGAAGGAAACCAAGACAGGAATCTGATCAAGGTCCCAAAGTTTATTTTTTGCAAGGCAGTTTATATAGAAGCAAGTAGGGGGAAACAGCCCCAGTTGGCATAGTTTAGGGCTGTTAGGTTGCAAGGGTACCTAATTGCCTAATTTGGGGGGGAAAGGTAATGGGTAGGTGAATTCCCAGAAGAAGCAGGGCATTCCACTCAAAGTAGGAATGCTGTCCTGATAAGTATAAGCTTGGTCAGCTGCCTAGTGCTAATTAGGTGAGCCTTGGGGAAATAGAAACATAAGTTGAACCTAGAAGCTGTGGCAAGACCGTTCGTTGCCTGCTGGCCATGGCTCCCAACAGATCCTGAAGACTCTAATACTGGCAGGTGAGTGTCTCAGTCTTGTCCTTTGTCTTCTCTGTGCTTTTGCTGTCAATCAGACCTTGAGGCAGTGGAAAACTGTGGCTATAAGTGGCCTATGGTGGACACACTTGGAGGCCAAAGCTGAATGGCTCAGGAAGATGTTCTTGACCCAGGGGTGGATGAGATGCCTGCCCAACAGATGAATTTTTCAGTGCAGGAGTGGATGAGGTGCCCAACCAACCAAAAACCAA
>VZQC01011003.1:333170-383099 GCA_009823505.1 Rhizomys pruinosus | reverse complement strand
TCTTTGTCCAGTTGATCTGTCCAAAGGACTCAGTGGGGTATTGACGTCCCCTGCTCTGAGTGTTCTGGGGTTAATGTGTGCCTTGAGGTCCTGTAGAGTTGTATTCACAAAGGTTGGTGCACCAGAGTTTGGTGCATATATATCCATGATTGTTATGTATTCGTGGTTAATTTTCCCTTTGATAAGGATATAATGGCCCTCTTTGTCTCTTCTAATTGCTTCTACTTTGAAGTCTATTTTGTCTGATATTAAGATAGCAACTCCTGCTTTCTTTTTAGTACCATTTGCTTGGAATATTTTTTCCATCCTTTCACTTTAAGTTGATGCCTATCTTTAAGGGTGAGATCGGTTTCTTGTAGACAGCATATTGATGGATTCTGTTTCCTAATCCATTCTCCTAGTCTATGCCTTTTGATTGCAGAGTTTAGCCCATTTATATGTAAGGTTATAATTGAGAGGTATGTGTTGCTTCCTTTCACCTTATTATACATTTGCATTTTCTGTGTAGGTTTCTACTTCTGCATTTCTGTTTTTATTCAATTTTTCCTTCAAGGTGCCCGGGGGTAGTTGCTCCTCTCCTCTGTCCTTTGAATTGCTTCAAGCATTCTCTGAAGGGTTGGTTTTCCAAACATGTATTCTTTCATCTTGTTTATGTCATGGAAGATTTTTCTCTTACCTTCAACTAGGATTGACATTTTTGCTGGCTATAGTAATCTGGGTTGGCATCCATAGTCCTTTAGCACTGGGAATGCTTTGGTCCACGTTCTTCTTGCTTTTTTTTTTCTTTTTGAGACAGGGTCTCTCTATAGCCCCAGATGTCCTGGAACCCACTCTGTAGACCAGGCTGGCCCTGAACTCACAAAGATCCGCCGCCTCTGCCTCCCAAGTGCTAGGATTAAGGGCGTGTGCCACCACACTCAGCTCTTCTTGCTTTCATAGTTTGTGCTGAAAAGTCAGATGTGATTCTGATAGGCTTTCCCTCGTATGTAACTTGTTGTTTTTCTCTTGGGGCTTTCAGAATTTTGTCTTTGTTTTGGGTATCTAGCATTTTAACTATTATATGGTGGGGGAGTTTCTTTTCTAGTCTTGTCTATTTGGTGTTCTACTTGCTTCTTGTATTTGCATGGGCTTGTCTTTTTTTTAATTTGGGGACATTTTCCTCTATTATTTTGTTGACAATCTGGTCAATACCATTCTCTTGGGATTCTTCTCCTTCCTCTATCCCTATCATGAGGAGGTTTGATCTTTTCATAGTGTCCCAGATTTCCTGGTTATTCTACTCTTGTGTAGTTTTAAATTTTTTTGTAGTATTTACTTGAGCCTTTTGTTTGTTCTGTGTTGTCTTCTAGGTCTGATATTCTTTTTTTCTGCTTCCTCCATTCTGCTTCTAAGGCTTTTTCCCATTCTTTCCTCTTGATTGGATGACTGTTTATTTTCCTTTTTTTTTCTTCCTGTGTTTTCTTTACTATTTCCATTTCCTTTTGGAGCTTCTCAAAATTTTCTTGTATCTCATTGGTTTCTTTTTTCTTTCTTTCTTTCTTTTTTTTTTTTTGGTCATTTCGAGACAGGGTCTCTCTGTAGCCCCAGCTGTCCTGAAACTCACTCTGTAGACCAGGCTGGCCTTGAACTCACAACGATCCACCTGCCTCTCCCTCCCAAGTGTGGTTTCTTTTTTCATTTTAGCATGCGATCTTTTCAGTGTTTCCACTTCCTTCCAGAAGCTTGTCCTTGTCTTCCTCTAGGTCCTTTCAGGGTTTTTCATTCTTTCCCCTTAGTTTTATGATTTCTTTAAATATATCTGTGATTGTTACTTTGGGATATGTGTCCTGGGTTACCCCTAGGGAGATCCCATTGTAGGAGTTCTCCACTGGCTCCGTACAGTTTGGTGTGGAGTTGTTCTGTGCTTTTCCCATATTGTTCTTTCCTTGTGCTCTCAGCATGTGGTTAGCCTTTTGCCTGTATTCTGATGGGTATCCCGAATGCCTCTTCACCTTGTTGAAGGATTGCTTTCCTTGATTCCTTCGGGTGTTTTTGTTGTATTCTCCTTATGAATGGAGTGTTGACTTGTCTAGGTTTTAGGCTTTCAATTTTGGTTATATATTGGAAGGTATAGTTCACTTTTCCCTTTCTATTCTGCAGGAGCTGGGTGGGTAGCAAACCGGATGACACCTTCTGAACACTGTATTCCCTCTGCTGCCAGCCACTCTATCCTGAGTTCCAGTTGGGGTACCAGTTGTGGGGGTTGCTTGCTTAGTCCGCTGCCAGTAACTTCTGTGTTTGAACCTCAGCTCCTAGCTCCCAGAGCCTTCTGGGACAGCTCACCCTGTCCACAGGACCTGCCAGTCCACTCAAACTCTGCCCCCACCTGCTGCCTGGGCAGCAAGTAATCCGCTGCCAACTACTTGTGCAGCAATCTGTGTTTGAATCTCAGCTCCTAGCTCCCAGGGCCTTCTGGGACAACTAATCCTGTCCACAGGACCTGCCAGTCTACTCAAACTCCGCCCCCAGTTGCTGCATGGGCAGCAGGTAAAACACTGCCAACTAGTTAAACAGCACTCTGTGTTCATACCTCAGCTCCTAGCTCCCAGGGCCTTGACTTTTACATTTTTATCTCATATGACACAATGTATTGGAAAATCCTTCAACAAATTCTGCTTAAATGAGATGAGCCATATTATAAATCTGGTTCCCACAGAACTTTTAAGATCATGATTTTGGATCAGGGTGGTATGGTGTTGACAGTTGCTCCTTTATGCCTTGAGCACATGGGGAGTGGGGGTTTGAGAACTAGAGAGCTTCTCCCCTCTCTGTGCTTGTAATTGGGTGGAGGGGAAAGGACCACACCAGGGTGGGTTAGAATCATGGTTTCAGATGTGTGTGTGTGTGTGTGTGTATGTTTGTATGTATTTTTATAAAATTTACACAACATTTTAATGTACTTAAAGAGAGAGAGAGATAAAGACAGAGGGAAATGCCATACATGTGAGTGACTCAGCATCACTAGGTGTTTATTACTCCTGTTTAATGGGAGCCGAAGCCATGGCCTGCTAAGGGAAAAGAATGCTACAAGTGCCTGGATGATTGACTTCTAAATGACATCCTTAACAGATGGACCCAGAGCTTCTTGGAGAGCTGTAGATGCATTTCAAGCGAAAGGGAAATGACCCTGAAAATCTGTGGTGTTAAGAAGTAAGGAAATGTTAGAGATAGGACACAGCCTGTTGAAAAGACATAGGTGTATGAAAGGGAGACATATTCGACAAACCCAAAATCAGTGGTTTTCTTGGAAATAACTGATCCTTTCTTAACAAAAAGCATGGTCATCAAATTAAAAATACTAATTTACTACCGCAGATTGGATTAGAGTAAAATGTATAATGAATGAATTGGTGGACTGGACCCTGATATGGAAAATGACACAATCCTGGAAAATTGATCAAAGTAATGAGGTCTGTGTTCAGGGAATTTGGTGATGTTCCACCTTTGTTAATTTCCTGGGTTTTACCCTTGGAAGACTTGGAATGAACTTGCCACCTGACCCAGACATACCACTCCTGGGCATGTACCCTCAAGACTCACCCCACCACAGAGAAGATAGAAAGATAGAGAGAGAGAGGATCATTACTGACCATACAAGTTGGAGAGGACAACAATAAAATAACTGAAATAAACTCGGAAATACTCGGAAAAAGATATAGGACATGTTAATGCAAGTGCGTGACCGGGTTGGGGTGGGGGCATGGATAGGGAAGTGACTTTAGATTCAATTGAAAAATGATATATGACCTAAATGGAAAAATTTAATATAAAAAAATTAAAAAAGAAATGATATCATAAATTTGCAGTTAAATGGATGGACTAGAAGGTAAGTTATGTTAAGTGAGAGTTAGCACAATCCCAAAAAACAAATGATGAAGGGATCCCTCATCTGTGGATCTAGCACAAAGTATCTAGTTGTAAGACAAACTGGGAGCAGCCTAATGTTATATTCCTCATGATATGAATACAGCTGTGCTCTTATATTTGTGAATCCCTAGGCAGGTTCTAGAACTAACTTACCATTTTTTCAGACTATGGATTTTTGGTGGGCATGTATACATATGTTAGAGTAACATAAAGGTAAAATGAAAAATTCAAATCAAGAAATATGATATGGAAATACACACAGGTCCTGTTTTCAGAAGATTATTATTTTTAGTATAGGTGCGATGTATTAGACTGGTGTAACGTAGCCTTTCCCTGGTGCTTAATGACCATACTTAAATACCCATACCAATTTTTCCGATAGACCTAAGGGATAACGTTGCTCCTTGCCCTCAGAGGACAAACAAGTTTTAGGGGACATGTCTTGGGGTATCTCTTGAAATGTCTTATAAATGTGGGGTCACCAGTCTTCCTGTCATAGGAGAGGGATATTGGAGCTCCACTAATGGTACTTCAGCCAGTGGTCCGGTCTATAAAGAGGAAAGTGTGTTCATGCTTCAGAAAGGGAGCCGGATTCTAGCAGGACTGATTGTTGTCCTCGAGTGATGACACTGGTAAAATTAAAAAAAGCCAAAAGGAGCTAGGGGCTCCCCCCCCACCAAAAAAATTCCCAAGTAACCCCTGAGGGCCAGATCCGTAACTGACCTTGAGAAAACAAAATCATTCGTTAATCTGGGCTAACTGTGTGGCTTAAGCATCCAAAAGGAAAGTAGAATAGAACCCGAAAACAGAAATAATCAGTAATCTGAGAAATTGTACTTCAGATCCAAAACTTGAGATCTTAGTAAAATAGATAAAAAAGAGAAAAAAAAAAAAAAGAGAGCACTGGTTTGTGTCTTGCCTATCTAATTCTTCTTGGCATTTGACAATCTGCTCTGTTGCGGCCAACTGGTTTTTTTGCATTCTTCGGAAAATATGAGACACAGATTTTTAATCCTCCAATATGTCCAATATGTCTAATATGTCTCTCCAAGAATCATCAAAACCTTCAATGCCAGAAGGAGACTACTGAGATCGCGCTTGTGGACTGGAACGCCTACTGGGATTTCAGCCGTCCCCCCCCCCTTCAGAGTATAGACTGTACTGTTGGGCCATTGTTGGACTACACCAAGGCTGGTTGGTCATGGAGGGCAGGACAGGGAGATACAAAGACAGGAAGCCATACTTGCTGGTCCTCGTTTGGGTGACCATGGGTGGGAGAGGGAGGGACCAAATCAGTGTGTGGACAAGAGGAGGGCGGGATTTATGGTTGTTTGGGTTTGTCAAGAAGGAACCTTCAAACACTTTCTCTGTCTGGGAAAATATGATATCTTTTAGCAAAAAAAAAATGCAGAATTCCTGAAAGACCCATCTGAATCACACCACTAGATTTTTAAAGCATAAATATGACTTAGTAAAATAGATTTTTGAAGCATAAATAGGACTTAGTAAAATAGAACAGCTGATGCACTGTCATTGGATTTCTATATGAAAATCAGTGCTTTAAACTCTAGCTCAAGAATTTCCATGTAGATTTGTACCTAAATACAAAAATCCCAAAACAAGTTTGGAAAATATTATTAGAGATGGCCAAATATTTTTCTAAATACTGCATAAGTATCACAAACTAAAGGGAATTGATTCATAACTTGTACATCATTAATACTGCAAAATTCTCTTAATAAGTATATCCGAAAAAAGGTAAACCAAGAGTTCGTTATGTAATCTTTTTTTGTTTCCTAGAAGGACGGTGTTTCATAGCGATTCCTTCCCAGCCGCTGTTGTGTCATAGTCTGTAATAAAAAAAAATGTAGTTGAATGTTTTATGAATGTTTCATACATATGTACCATGATTAGGAATTTTTTGTCCTTTTCCTGTCTGTACCACATTTGAGCCAACTCCAATCCAATTTTTAATGTACTATGATTAGTTATAATTTAGTAATCATTTTATTTTTTATTTTATTTTTTTATTTTATTTAACTAACTTTTTTAGTGATGCAGTTTGTGCATTTCAGACATCATTTTTTTTTTTTTTTTTTTTTTTTTTTTCTTTTCCCTTCCCCCCCCCGCCCCAACCGAGATCTTGCATTCTGCCATAAACTGATCCTGCATCTTCTTCTCAGTGTTTTTTTTTCTCCACATTTTTTAGCTATAAGTGATGATCATGAGTTACAAGCATCATTCATGTAAACCAATTTGCAGGCAGTGTGCCGAAACACCCCACAGCCACCACCTTCCAGCGGGGTGTGAGGGGTTGTATTTTCAATCAGGTTAATCAAATTAGGGTCCAGACTACATTGCTTAGTTTCACACCCTTAACCCCAATCGCAGCCCGTACATCTATTCTACCATGGCCCCCCCTTCTTCTGCAGATTGTTCCATGGGCTTAGAAAAGGGGCACAGGTTTGATGAGAAGAAGCAAAACATCCACTCTCTCTGGAGCTGTTTGGTCTTGGACATTCTGGTCAATTCTTCTGGCTTGTTTCCTTTCATTGGCTGAGAGTTTGTCCAGTAATAAACTGCCGATCCTACTAATGAAGAACAAGCAATTAGATATATAAGGTTAATTTAAACCAGCATTAATAGGTTATAGGTAGGTTACTTTGGTAAGACACATAGGTTGATGAAATGTTGATCCATGAATACATTTTTCCTGTTAAATAATGACAGGTGTCTTTGAGCGGTGGCTGATGAGATCTTCCCTAACCTGTAGAGGAAATGTAAGCTTGTGCATCTCCATGGGATATTCCTCCAGGAGAAAGCCATAGCCAAGTAGGAGCTTGGGATATAACAGAGCAAGGGCTGGGCCGCTGTTGCACAGTATTTCCAGTCTGGTGAGGTGTAGCTGGTGTTTACGGTGGAGTCTTGCTTGAACTCAAGGAGAGACCCGTATTTTGCTTTATTGGTTTAGTGGCCTTATGGTAACACTCTCTGGTGTTACCAAAGGCCACGAAACCAGTAATGTTAATCATTTTAACCTAAGCAAAAATACTTCTAGAACCATTTCTAGAAATCAATAAAATATGTGTATTTTTCCTCCAAATTCCTTAGATCTCAAGCAGGCTTGACTTGAGGTCAAAGTTCATCCCATGCAGATATGGAAGCTGACACTCAAAGCGTTTCCTGCCTGTCTACCAGCCAGAAACGACACCAGACTAACAAGCTGAATGTAATGTGCAATATAGATATCTATACATGACTGGTGGGAGTCAAGCTTGTTCACATCAAATTAGAAGCTACAGGAAGAACACCTACGAATTCACAGCATCTTTCACCCTGTTATTATACTCAGAACTATAGGAACATAATGCATGAATTTTAAAATATTTTTAAAATGCTTTTTATTTTATCATTCTTTTAATTTTATGGAATTAGAAAACTAAGAGTATTATCCCCAGTTAAGGGGGCACAAATGCACTGAAGAATTCTGCCAGGTTTTCGGAACTCTGAGGAGGCCAGTATGGCTTTCGTGATTAATATAAAATCTCATCATGTAGGCCTCATTTTAGGATGTCAGTATACTGTGGTTTAATTGCCTTTCTGTGCCCTTTCGTAAGATCATTAACCACATTAGCAAAGATAACCAGACTGCAGATGACAAAAACACAGAAGCAGCAGGGGGAAGTAAAGTAAAGGGTGAAGAGGTCCGAGAGGTCTGAGGAGAGGAGGAGGGAAGCTACAGAAAGAAGAAAAACAAATGTACAATTTTTCATCCTTAAAAGATAACTAGAGGACCCGGGTTATCGATGCACCCACCCACATGGCAGCCAAGAGACGTCTGGAACTCGTGAAACTCCATGCCGTGGGAATCCGTGCCCTCATTCGATCGGCCACGGCATTGCAGTGACAACTTTGCTCACAAGCCTGCATTCAGACAGTGCATTCATAATACACATACAGAAATAAATAAAAATGAAAAAAAAAAAGATAAACATAACACTCGGGAGGCAGAGGCAAGTGGATCTTTGTGATGTTCAAGGCCAGCCTGGTCTACGGAGGAGTTCCGGGGCAGCTGGGGGTACAGGGAGGCCTGGTCTATGAAAAGAACCAAAAAAAAAAGATAACCTAGGTATAATTATTTACATTCATATAAAAGCACGCATGCACACTCTCATGAAAGCAGAAAGGAAATTATTTGGGGGAGAAGAGGACAAGCAGGGGAGGAAAGGGAAACATGGTCAAGGTGGGAGGAGAGAATGGAAGCAAAGCAACACTGATCGCCACGATGAAATGGTTGTAGTGGACCCCATGATTGTATATGATGAATGGAAAATTTAATTCAGAGAAAAAAAATGCTTGTTGTGGCTAAAAATACTTCCAAAGTATTCATAAACATTATTCTATGGATAAATACGTGTCTGCTAGAAAAGGTCCTTTTAAATGGATGGCATCTTATAAAGATGGTATGTGTGCTGTCTAATTTAGAGACAACTGTCCAAAAACTGTGGATTTTTAAAGAAGTGATAGCAACTCTATCTCAAGAAGCTAAAATATTATCACATGAAAAATAGATGTTTAGATCATACATTTTCCTGACAACTCTTATTTTGAACCATTTTTGGAAGAGTTAATGACTTTGCACCTCCTTTCTCTTACCTCAGTATTTACTTTTTCTCAGCAGTCAGTCAGATCGTTGGTCACTATCATATTTTTATTTTCACAAAGCTACTTACAGAAAAACTTACAGATAGTGAATTGTGTCTTATAAGATAGTCAAACATTAAAAAACTAAAACATCGGTTAAGAAATCATAACAGAGTGATTAACTAAGTTCTATTGCAGTGTTGGGTTAGGAAATAGGTAAAAGCCTAGTAGAGACAAGGCCATTATGCCCCCAGCAAGGGGTCTGGTCCCATATTGTCACACACTCTCAGCTGGTAAATGTAACTTTTGAACATGGAATGCAATTATCTGGTGCTGATAAAGATAAAAAAAGGGATAGAGAAATCTCTAATCCTCTGTTACGAGTGAAAGAGTGTAGAAGGGAATGGAGATTGTTACTGCTGGAGTCCTAATACCTTCCCCTTGTCTTAATGGAGATATGTTCGACGAACACAAGTGGGTGTGGGATTGAGGAGTAGAAAGTGCTGTTATAAGCGTGATTATCTTCCCACAGGGAAAGTCCAATTCCCTATGGTTCTTCCCTCCCCAGAGTCAGTCTTCAATGAAGTGGTTGGTGGGAAGATGTCTGAGGAGGATGACTCCAGAGACACTAGTTTAATAAACAATAAATAACCTTTACTTGAAGACAGAGCAAAGATGTTACAGGAGAGATTGTGCTAATGACAAGACCAAACATGGTTCCCCATGGCGTGTCCTGGAGTCATGTTCATGAACTCCCCATCAAAACCACTCAGCCTGTGTAGCTGGACTGCCTTTGTTTTGGAAGGTGGGATGTTCCTGTCAAAAGGAGAATAGAGGGAACTTTATTTAGAAAGTAAGGAAGTTCAGACCTGGTTTCTCCGTGTTGGGACGAGAGCATTTTCTGATAGGTAACACAATACTTACTCTTGGTCATGAGAAATTGATCAACTCTTCATTTGGCAGGCAAACCCCTTCATCTTGACTTGATTAATAGGAATGTGAAGGGGAAGAAAGTGTCTCATCATGGAGTCTCTCTGGAAGATGTAAGTGCTTCGTGGGCACAGGAGAGTAAGTATGAGAATGGGAGGTGCACAGGTGAGTAATAGCACTGCCCACTATCTTTCTTCTAGTAGATTCCCAATGTCCCACCACACAGTTCTTTTCCCACCCAACAGAATGCAATGTGGATTTGTTGGACCCCAAATACTGTGGACCGCTGTTTTTATGTCTTCCTGGATGTCCCTTCCGCAAGTTCTTCACAGGGGTTTAAAATTTTTGTGTAGAGATATTTGGTGCTTTTGTTAGGTGTGGTTCCTAGGTTTTTATATTGTTTTTTGAGGCTATTGTGAGTGGGAAAGGCTCCGTGTAGTCCCTTCTTAAGTTGCATGGTTGTTGGTGTAAAGAAAGGCTTACTGATTTAAGCTAGGATTTATTTTAAGTATCTGCTGCTTTAAAAACCAAAGCTCTGTTAATCATTTCTAGGGTTTTCCTGGTGGAGTTCTTAGCAGTCCCTTAGGTAACAAATCATATTCATCCAGCAAAATGGGTTAGTTTGATTTCCTCTTTCCAATTAGAACTCCTTAATTTCCTATTTCTTGCCTTATTGCCCAGCAAGGGTTTTTTATCCAGAAGTATATTGAAAAGGGGTGGTGACGGGGGCAGCCTTGCCGGTTCCTACCTTTAAGGGGAATGCGTTTCTGTCATTCTTTCCTTCTCCATTTAGGATGAGATTGGCGGTGGGTTTCCTGTATATGGTTTTGATTACATTCAGGAATGGTCCCTCCAGACCGATTCCCTCCAGTGCGTTAACAGGATGGATGCTGGATTGGTCACAGGCTTTCTCTTTGCATCAATTAGATGATGGTGTGGTTATTGTCCTTCAGTCCCATTTATATGTTTTATGAAGGTTTTAGTTGAATTTTCGTAGGTTGGAACATCCCTGCATCTTTGGTATGAATCCACCTTGGTCATGGTGGAAAGATCTTTTCTGATGAATGAGTCCTGTGAATGCGATGTGCCAGAATCCCTGTTTTTTAGGATTTTGGCATCTGGGGTTCATGAGGGAGATGGGTCCATAATTTTCTCCTTTTTGGTTGGTAGTATCTTTCCCTGGTTTGGTAATAGGCGTGATGCTGGCTCCATATAAGGAATCTGGGAGAAATCCCTCCATCTGTATCTTGGTCTAAACAATTTAAGTAGGAAATGGTTTAAGTCTTTTCGAAATATTTATAAATTTCTGCTGTGAAATCATCTGGGCCTTGGCATTTTTTGGTTGTGAGGCTACATATTAATCATTCAATTTCTTTCCTGTACTATGGTCTATTTAGTTAAAAAAGCCTTGCCAATATCCATTCTGTCCCTCTGCTTCTCATGCCTGCTTGAAGATGAGTCAATGTCTGCTTTCGCTCCTGCTCAGTGCCATCTCCTGCTACCAGGCACCTACCCATCATGAATGGACTCTAATATGGTCCTATTTAGGCTGTCGATCTCTTCTTGGTTGAGCTTTTGTGATTCCCGGATTTCAGATAGTCATCCATGTCTTCTCCTAGATTTTCCAACTTAGATGAAGTATAGTTTTTTGAAGTAGTCCCGTAAAATTCTCTGGATCTTTCTTGATCTGTTGTGAATATTTTTCCCCGTAATGTCACAGGTTCTATGTGATTTAGAGTTTTTCCCGCTCTTTCTTTTGGTTAACTAGGCTGAGAGTCTGTCTATCTTGTTTTTTTCTCTCAAAGAACCAACTTTTGGATTCATTGATTGTATTGTAATTGTTTGCTTTGTGTTTTCTATGTTCAGTGATCTCTGCTCTAATTTGTTTGGTAGTCTTCCGTGGCTGCTCCGTTTTGGGGTCATTGTGTTGTTGTCTCGCAAGGAGTGGGTAGCGCATGTTAGATCATTCACGTGGATGCTCTTTCTCTTTCTGCGTTTTTAATGTAGGCACTAGAGCTATAAACTCCCGTCGTAGAGACTGCCATGCAAGTGTCACAATAGATTTTCTGTGTGGTTTTATCGATTGTCATATATCGTTCCAGGAAATATTTTTATTTCGTTCTTTCTTTATTCTTTCTGTGTTTCCTTGGCCCACTCATTATTCAAGAGTGTGTGTTTAGTCTCCAGGTGTTCCTGTAGGTTTGTGGGTTTATTCTGGTGTTGATAGAGTTTTTATTGCAACTGTGGTCCCTGATAGATGCATGAATTATTGTCAAATCAATTTCTCGAATTTGTTTTGCAATTATTTTGTTGAGATTTTTTTTTTTCCCTTCCTGTGTCCCAGTAATGGCAGAGTTGTGGAAAATATATCTAATAAGGTGCTGGCTGAGGTAGAAAGTAGATCTCTTGGGGGTTTAGGGTTGGGAAATATATATGTCAATAAATGTAGTGTTGAGTCCAATTTGGGTGTATTGTTCGATTAAGTTCAGATGTCTACCGTATCTGTTTATTGAATTTAGTAATTAAATATATTAGACCTTTGTCCGGTTGAACCTGGTCTTAGGGGACTTAATATGGGTAATTGAAGGTCCGCTAGCTTAAATGTGCTGTGGGTTAATCTGTGGCCAGGATGTAGAGATCCTGAAGAATTACGTTGAAAAAATGTTTTTGGTGCACCGAGTTTTGGTGCAGATATATTTAGTGATGTGAATACTCAAGACTCTTAATTGGTTCCTTATAGATAAGATGTAATTGCCCTTCTTTGTCTCTTTGATAATTCTTTTTCTTGGAGTCTATTTTGTCTGATATAGAATAGCAACTAAATGCAACTCTTACTTTTTTGTATTTGCTTGGAATATTCGTTCTTCCATCCATCATAAGCGAAGTATGTGCCCTTGCGCCGGATGAGATGGGTTTCTTGTTAGACACATATAAAGGATGATGTTGTTCCTAATCCATTCTCTCAGTCTATGGTTTTTGAATTGGGGAGTTTAGCCCATTAATATTAAGAGTTATAATTGAAAGATGGATGTGCTCCCTTTCACCTTATTACCCACCATATTGGACGTCGAGCCTCTGATGTTGCCTCCATGGTTATGTTTTAGTAAGTTTCTTTTTCCTAGGTGTTTGAGGATGTTGCTCCTCTCTTATGCCCTTCTTGAATTGCGGGGGCAAGGATGTTAATGAGAAGTAGGTGTTCCAGACAGTAAGGCCATCAGCATTTTTTTATGTCATGGAGGGTTTTGCTCTCTCCTTCAAGTATAGTAGACAATTTGTCTGGGTAAATTATTCTGGGCTGGCATCCATAGTCCCTCAACACTGGGAAGCTTTGCTGCCAATGTTCTTCTTGCTTCATGGTTTGAGGCGAGAAGTCAGTTTGTAATTCTGATAGGTTTCCCTTTGTATGTACTTTGTTTTTCTTTGTAGCCCTCAGAATTTTGTCTTTGTTTTTTTTTTTTTTTTTTTTTTTTTTTTTTTTTTTTTTTTTTTTTTTTTTTTTTTCTGATATTGTCTATTTGGGTCCTATGTGCTTCTATTTGTATTTGTATGGGTGTGGTCTATTTTGCCTTTGGGAAATTTTTCATCTATTAGTTTGTTGAAGAGCTGATCAATACGATTCTTTTGGGATTCTTCTCACTCCTCTATACCTATGATACGGACGTTTGACCCTTTCATAGTGTCCCCAAGTTTCCTGGTTGTTTCACTTTTGTGTATTCCTTTATTTTTGTCTCTTTCCTTTGAGCTTTTTCTTGCTCGGTGTTTCTTCCAGACTGATTTCTTTGTTCTGATTCCTCCATCTACTTCTAAGGCGTTTCTCCATTCCTTTCATTTCTTGATTGCTGGTGTTCTATCCGTTTTCGTTTCTCCTGTTTTACTTTCGTACTTTCCATTGCCTTTCTCGCTTCCTCCTCCTTCCTGGTGTGCCTTCCTTATTCGTTGGTTTGGCTTCCTTTTTCGTGTTTCTACCTTCCTTTCGGAGTTTGTTTTTTTCTCCCTCTAGTTCTTTCTGGAGCTTTGTCACTCTTTCTTTTTTCTTTCTGATGTTTGGTCATTTTCTCCTCTAGGTCTGTTGAGTTTTTCTTCTCTCTCTTTATTCTCTGAGTCCTTCTCTTAAGTTCTTTTTTTCTCTGCATGGTCTGCAATTAATTCCTCAAGACTCTGTTCCTTGGTTCTCGCTCAAGGGGTTCCACAGTTGTAGACTACTCTCCTGCCGGTTTGGTAGAGCTTGGCGCCGGCTTATCCTTTCCCATGTTGTCTCATTCGTGTGCCCTGGCATTGTGGTGTTTCCCTTTTGTGGTTCCGCTCCAAATACAAACACCTCGCCCCTGGTTTTGCTTTCCCCTCCTTCGATGCTTTGTTTTTTTCTTTTTCCTTCCTCCTCCTTGTTGAGGGTACTTGACCTTGTCTATGTTGTTCTTGTTGCTCGTCTTGGACTATTGGAACCGCCACAGCACTCGTCTCTTCTGTTCTGCAGGTTCTCGCCAAAAAAAAAAATACCCCCCCACCGTCCCTTGGACTCACCCCTGGCGGGGGCCCCGGCCCCGCCCAACTGTCGCCCACGCCCACGCCTTCTGAAGCTCTCTGGACTGCGGCCCCGCGTCCGCGCCCCGCCAAGGCCTCGACACGCCCCCGCGCCTCGTGCCGCCCTGGAACAGCCCCCAGCTCCACCGGCTTGCCAACGGTGACTCTCCGCGCCGCCCAGGTGCACGCCCCCTGGCCCTGGCCAAACCCTCTCTGGCCCCTCTGGCCCAGCTGCCTACGGTCCCAACCCGCAACGTCTTTCGGTATTTTTTTACCAGTTTTTTACCTACCCTTATTACCCTGTCTACGGGGGGTGCACCCCGTGTTACAACAACCCCACCGCCACCTTCACGGGCAGTTTGACCTCTGACTCCAACCTGACCCTATTTAACTACTTGGTCTCGCACCTTTTTGAAACCACTTTTGCTCACTTTTATTATCGCGTGACATATCAAGCCTGAGTGGTAGTCATAAATCAAGGTTTTTATAGAAATGTCAAATGTTGCATAGCACTGAGAATCTCAGCTGTGGAACACATATTTCCTTGTATGTCTATAACCACATTATAGAATTTTGAAAGTGACAGTACTTTATGAATCACACGTTATACATAGGTTTTAGAACTTAGTTTTGTGATGGCAATTTATAAAAGATTGATACTGAATCAGAGGCACAGACATACAGTACAATTGGAAGAAACACCTAACTGTCCATCAGATGGTCTGATAAATTCTCTAATATGTTGTTAACAGAGCTGTTAACGATCAACTCAACATAGAGATGCAATTTATGCATACATTCATACAAGAGATTTTTATCCTAGTGTTTGTATTGAACAGACTCTACATAACCTTGTTGATCAGACATGTTTTCATTTTAGAGAGTCATTTATAAGATACAGCCCCAATTGCATATCTCAAGGCGAGGAGGCTAATACAGTTTTTGTTTTTACCATGTTTCATTGATGTTTTTATATCTTTAGTTTTAACTATGAACTTATTGAAATATTTTTTAAACAAGTAATGAAAAAAATTATATTGCCCATTTTGTAATGAAAGCCAGCCATAACTAAAGTCACAGTACAATAATTAAAGAACTAACTAACAAGGAAGAAGCATAAAGAATAAGGTGTCAGAAAACATTCTATTCCTTCACAAAGGCAGTACAAAACCAAGAAATTCAGCAATGAACAATACCAAAAATATTTCATACTGTTTCATTGGAGGAAAGAGATTGCAGCTACGAGTGCATCCAGGGGAAAGCGCTGGTGCCACTGTTTCATGGTGGCACAGCCGTCAAGACCTGGCAGGTAGAAGAACAAAAAACAAATTCCTGGAAAACAGCTTGAAAGGAAACTGGAATTTAGAATACTACCGTGTAACTTTCAAACAGTGTTTAATTTGGAGATCAAATCCATCTTAACAGATAACAAAAACCTTAGATAACCAGTTTTGAAAATTTTTTGTAGGACACTTAGCGAAACCTGGGTTCTAATTAGGCCTTTGAAAAAGTTTGAAAGGCATCAAAAGTAAACTTAATTTATGTGCTCAATACAAATGAAAAAATTTTGAAGTGGCCACTGTTTTAAACAGAACCGAAAACATCAAGAAGAACACACATGACATGAATCTCAGACACATGGGAGAACAGTTAACACAAAGACAGCTTGCACAGACATATGATTAATATGATAAAAAAGTTAGAATTTATATAATATATATATATATATATATTATTATAGAGAGGAGAGAGAGAGAGAGAGAGAGAGAGGAGAGTGCCCTTTTTAAAGGCAATTTTAATCAGTCTTACAGAAGCTTCCACAGAGCTAATAGTTGTGATAACATATCAAGCATTTTACAAAGAGCAGAAGTATGCAGTGAGTTAGCTAATCTCACCACACCTTAAGACTTCCTGTTTGAGAATAAGCCCTGATGCACTCCTGAGTCCAGTGGCCTCGGACCACTCCTAAGATTTTCCCAAACCAGTCAGGTGTTGTGGCCCATACACTCAATCCCAGGAAACTGATCAATCCCAGCACAACAGAGGTTTATGACAAAGTCAGAGACAAAATGGATTTCTGGACAAACTAGAGAAACAAAATGGAGTTTATCTAGCCTAGTTTATGTCTGGCTAACCTTATGGGGAGTGTCTGAGATAATTTCATGCCCTAGCACCAGAGACAGACAATATGGCAGTCTCTGATCCCCCTTCCCAGTTCACTCCCACCCTGTGGCAGAGGAAGATGCCTCTTATTCTTTTGGGGGTGGGAGAGGTTTAAGGCAAGAGCCTGCAGCTCTCTGGTTCCCAGGTAGGAGGAGGAGATAGGGGCTGGGTGTGTGTGGTAGTGCCTCTTTGATGTAAATTCACTTTCCAGGTGAGAAAGTGGGATGTCTGTTACCTATGGACCCATAGATAATGACCCACTAGTGTGCCTGTCATAGCTGTGAAAGAGGATGTCTGCTTCATGAGCAGCAGCTGGATTCTAACATGTTCTTACAAAATCTCCCCAGGTGGCTGGGAAACATGGAGATTATTACTACTGTAGAATTTCTGTATCAGAAGCAAATATCTTCCCCAAGAATCCAATTACTCTTAAAATGGAAATAGGAAAATGTGCCCCCCCCCAGCTAGTGGCTCTCAGTATTGTGTAAACTGTGAAGCATAAATGTTATTATTTTGACTGTTATAAGTTTAGAGTCATCCTACTCTGATTAGAGTTTTCATCAAGGTGTTAAGGTTTTAGGTTTGAAACTAGTTTGTCATGACATTTTGTCTAACCACAATATTTATTTTGTGGGACTGTTTAAATGTATAGACTCGTGCTTAATGCTAAGGGAGAAATTATTACGATTAACAATTTTTTTTGGTCTTTTCGAGACAGGGTCTCCCTGTAGCTCCAGCTTTCCTGGAATTTGCTCTGTAGACTAGGCTGGCCTTGAACTCACAAAGATCTGCCTGCCTCTGCCTCCCAAGTGCTAGGATTAAAGGTGTGTGCCACCACACCTGGCTCAAGATTAACAATTATTTACTTGATATCAAATTGACTTATAAATACATTGTCTTGTACACTTAAATTACAATATGGTTCCTTGTCCTTAGGAATATTAGTTTATTTTAATGAAGGATTACTTGTACTTCAAAGTGCAATTTATTTCTGCATTTAGATATATTTTATATGTAGAAACATTTGACCTCATTGGAGTGAAGAGTTTGCCAGGTTTGTTTAGGTCCATATTTTTACCAAGTCTAGGTAAAAAACCCTAAACATTTAGAGAGAATTGGTCATTTAAAACCTGACTCCAAGGCTTGCAATGACATTTCAAAGTTTATACTTTATAATAGTGTATTCAAGATAACAGGTCCATCTATATACATGGGAATAGATATTAATTACTTAGTAAATATTCACAAATAAGGGTCAATCTGTTTATAAATGTAATTATGTCTCATGGTATAGAGGAAATAAAGGGTTAAAGTTTAGTAAAGGGATAAAGTTTCTGTATTGAATTAAAATGGCTAAATATTTTCAAAATAAAATCTATATAAGCACTTAAGCTAGTTTACTAAGGGACTAAATAGGATTATAAATATACAGAGTTGTTGTTAGTTTTCAGTCTACTCCTGGCTTATACTGGACTCCCTGTTATAGATTTGGATTAAATGGACAAAGACAAGTAGTATGCTACCTCTGGCTACTGAAAGGTGTTCTTTATGTTTTTGTGTATTATGCAAGTGTCAATTTTGGTGTTTCTTTTCACATGACAAGATAATTTTGCTCAAGGGAAGCTAGGTTTTAAATTCCTAAACCAGCTGCTGTATGCAGTCCAGAAGGAGACAGTTTGGATGGGCTTAGTAAATTTTATCAGCTTATTTCATGTCAATGGGTATGTTTCCTGCTATTGGAAAGCTATAAATCAGGATATGGGGGTACCGGGAAAAGAAGAACTGTTCCGAGTGTAGTAAACAGTTTACATTTAAGATAGGCCTGAAATTGTTTAATATCTCCTTTCATGGGCTTGCCTGGTTAACATATGGTAGTTAAATATCTCTTTCCATACACAGGCTTATGCACGGCTGCTTGGGGTTTTTTGATCAACGCTAGCCAAATAATTAGGCACCCAGTAATTAAACTTCCTGGCTGTGAAACAGCTTTTCTGATGGTATTAATGGCCATGATTAATTGCCCCAACCAGTTTGGCCAGGGAACCAAGAGACAACGTTGTTTCCCTTGCTCCTTTGAGTCAAAATTGAAGTTCCAGGGGACTAGATATCAGTGGGATCTTTGAAATCGTCTGTTTATACTGTGAGCCACCTGTCTTCTCATCCAGAGAGGACATAGAGGCACCAGAAGGAGAAAACATCAGTGTCCATTTATAAAGAGGAAAGTCACCCAGAGGAAAAATCTCCTCAGGCTACAAAAGGAAGCCTGCTCCAACAAGACCTGAGTTTGTTCCTGCATAGATTGGGAACAGTTAAAAGGAAGGCCAGAAGGAGCTAGAGAGCTCCCCCTGAAACCGTGAGTTACCCAGGAGACCAGCTCCTCAACTGACCTTTGAGAAAAAAAAACTTTGTCTAAGCGAGATAACTGGGTGGGACTTAGAACCAAGTAATAATTAATAAACCAGAAGATAAGTAATCATGATATTCACTTTCCTAAAGTCTGAGATTGTGATCCTGACCACAGACTTAAAGATCATATGAGATAGTGGTTTAGAGCAGGTAAAGAAATTCAGATCTTGTGCCTTGTTCCAACAAGCTGGCATCGCCAACTGCACCAAAAAAGACAAGTCCACTATTGTTGTTAAAGACATAAAAATAATAAATTTCATTCTTTCTGGCTAGAAGCCTACTTAAGAGGGAACTCACATGTGACTAATCCAGAGTACCATGGAAAGCAGATCCCGGTGATCCAGACACACATGACCAAATGAAAATAAGAAGAGAACCCGATAAATCGATGCATTGGAACCCCTCATCAAGAATTCTAAGTGGACTTTTAGGTTGGGCACTTAAATTCACCCTGTTCTATGTCTCCTGATTTCCTGCCTATAACATGTCTCTAACTTTTCTGCCTTCACTTCTTCTCACAGGCATCCAGTTGAGGACGTTTTTTCTTTCTATAATGTAATTTTGGGTCTTTAGATATTTAACCACTGAAGCAAGGGGTGAACCCCAATTGCCATGCCCTGTTCCTTTTCGTCATGGAGAAGTACAGAACTTTCCATGTCCAATTCCCTCTTGGCAAAGTGGGGTAGACTCGCTCCAGAGGTAGATGTGATGGAAAAACAGGAAGCTAGAAAGTTGGCGTAGAAGTTTAAGGGTACAAGATCAACTCCTACCCCCCCCCCATAGACAGTTCCCTTTCTCAGCTGAAGAGCTGGAGACTTCTCGATCTGCCGTAAACTTATCACTGGCAAACACAGAAATCAAGAAGGAAGGTACGGTTAAGGCATTCAATTTGGCCAGTTAAAAAACCCTGTAAGTTCTTTCATTCATGCATATAAAATGTCAGCAGCTGGCCAGGAAAAATAAAGGCCAAAGAAAATGGATCTTTTGGAAGATACCACGGGACGACTGGGGGCTCACTCCTGGCCCCATTTACAGGACCATAGTCTTGAGTTCTATTAACCTTCTGATAGTGGCCATGAGTATAACAAGTTAACAGTATTAAAAAGTGGTGAGGGGTGGAGTATAGAGGCTAAGGAGTTATATAGCACAGCTGACCTGCTCTTGTAGGTGGAACCATGTGTTCAATTCGCAGCACATCTTTAAAGCTGGCCGTGTGACACATGCTTAATCCTAGCACTTGGGAGCAGAGGCAGGTGGAATCTCCTGTGAGTTAAGAGGCCTACCTGGTCTACAGAGTGAGTCCAGGCCAGCTGGGGTTACAAGGAGACCCTGCCTCAAAAGAACAAAAAAAAATTGGGTAAAACCATCAGGGCTTTCAGTGATTCACACCAGTTCCTATTCAAAATAAGCGTAAGGAATTAATCATGGGAAGGGGAGGGAATAAGAGTGGGGAATGGAACTAGGTGTGGATTCAAAGAACTCTTTAAATTTCCTATTGTTTGATTCCATATTTTCCGCCCACAGTTTGGTCTGTAACTAGGATATAAGCATGCCTGAAAAAACCTTTGTTTGCATGTTATCAGTGTAAACCATGTGCTGTAACCAGGATGCTACATTTCTGTAGCTTGCATTTTCACAGCTGGGATAAAAACCCAGAGAATATTCAAGCTGCTGTCTGGTTATGGAATGATTGCTGGGGTTCATCCCACAGTGGTAGGCTAGCCACTTGCATGAAAAAATCTCCCCCATCCCACCTTACAAGAAAAGAGATGAAAAGACACTGCCCCGCACCCCGCCGGCAGTGGGATGCACGCTTTGATCCTGCACTTAGGGGATGGCAGAGGCCGGTGGATCTTTGTGAGTTGCAAGACAAGCTGGTTACATAGTGATGTCCAGGACAAGCTGGACTACAAAGGAGAAACCAGGCCTCAAAAATGACGCAAAAGAGAGAGAACAAACGAAACCCCCAAGTATTATGATGGATGTACATTACAGGCAGCTTAAACACCCACAAGCTAATATAACATAACTATATTGAAACATTGAGAGTATAACAGAAGGTCAATATGCTGATGCTGGGCCTCAAAAAGTATTCCTGCCCATTATTTTGATCAAGTGTGCCTATGTGCACTCAGAGCATGGAGATCTACTCCAGACAGTGAAACTGCTGGGATCAGTTTGTCTGACTTCAGACAGAAACCCCAGGAGTGGTGGGTGGGGTTTCTAGCCTGGGAGAGGAGAGCCTTGAGGTGAGGTTGCCCTACACAGAAGCTGCTCAGATTCTAATAAAATGACTTTCCTATGTAGGGTCAAAGCCAGAATATAAAGCAGCAATTGCTCCAGTAAAAAAATCAAGATGATCATCATGGGTGTGTGCTACTCAAGATAAGAGGCAATTCCCCAACTGGACTGTTACTCTGCCTGCAAAGTGAACAGTAAGGCAATTGGGAAACTCACCACTTTAAATTGGCCCTAGCCTTATTAAATGTGGAAAGACTAGGTCATTTTGGCTAACAGTGTCCAGAGGCAGCCCTCCTCCCCACGAAAAAGTAATAATGGTCCCCATGTGCCAAAAGGCTTTCCTCGGGTAAAGAATTTGTCACTCGTACTCTACTCTCGTTTTGATTAAAAATAGGCATACCTTGAATGGGAAACAAGAAGAGCAAACCTTGTGAGATCGTTTCCATCAAGACTAAATCAGAAGCAAGCTCTGCCAAGCTTAGAGATGAGTGCAAAAGCCCCAGAGAGTGAAGCAGGGCTCCCCTTGGTGCTTTGTGTGTGACAGTGCCCATGCCCCAGCAAAGTTCAAAATTAACCTAAAAAACGCTGTTTTTGAAACCTCTATCGAGTACACGGGAATTTGAACATGAAGGGATTACTAGATACTGGAGGTGATCAATCAGTTATTAGATATGAGGAGTGGAAAAAGGGATTATTAGGTACTGGAGGTGATCAGTCAGTTATTAGATATGAGGACTGGAAGAAGGGATTACTAGGTACTGGAGGTGATCAGTCAGTTATTAGACATGAGGAGTGGCCCTTGCACTGGCCCACAGAAAGGACCCACACTTCTGGGAAGAACTGTCTCCTCTCTGGTCTTGGTCAATATCCCCCCACCTATCCCCCCTGCCATGAGAGAAGGGGAGGGGGTTAGGGGAACGAATATTCATTCCAGCTCAGTCATCATTCAGCCGGAATCAAGTACCAAAGACAGCATTTGTAAATTGGATAACCAACTTATTGGAAGAGACGTTTAGAGAGAGCAAATTACAAAAGGGGTCTCCCCTTCGCTCACAACCAACCCAACTGGTGGACTCTCAAGGAATATTTCATCAGAGCGGCGTTTCACTTTCCACACTTTTCGATAGCACATGCACGTCCCAATCCTAGGGGGGCCATTGCCCCATCATTGGGACCTGTCAAACTCTGATGGATAAATGATGACCCTGCTTGGGTGGATCAATGGTCTATTTCTAGCAATAAATTACCTCATTTACAGGGTTAATAGAAGAAAAATTAGATAAAAGACATCTAGAGCCATCAAATAGCCCTTGGAATACTCCTTTTTTTTATTAAACATTGTTTGTTTTGGGTAGTGTGCATTCAATTAATTTTGGCAAATATGTAGTGATATACCTACCAGTTAGTATCATATAGGGCAGTTTAACTATTAAAAAAAAATCTGGGTTACTCAATGTACGTAATGCAAAAGCTACTTCCCGCCACCAAAAAAAGGAAAATGCCTCTGCTCCCCACTGATGTCACTGTCTACACAGTTTTGACTTTCCTAGAAGGGTGACAGTGGGATACACAGTGCGTAGCCACAACAGGCTGGTTTCTTTCCTTAAATAATCCTCATTTGTGCCTTCTTGATGTTGTTGATGAATTTTAAAAATTGTGTTTTTTTTGGTTAAATAGACCAAGTAAGATTTCGTTGTTGTATTATCACAGATTTTTTTTGTTTCTCCGTTTTGCTGACTGAAGGACATCTTCGGGCTGCTTCCAGTTTTTGGGCAAGTAAGGAATAGGTTTCTATAAAGCTCATAGGCACAGGCTTCTATGTGGGTATGTTTTAAAATCTTTGGGTAATAATAAGCTGAAACTTGCTGGATTTATGCTAAAAGTATATAGGTTTGTAACAAGTTGTCAAAATTGTCTTTTAAAATGATTGTGCTTATTTGTCCCTCCGTCGTTCTGTCCTTTCGGTTTCTTCGCCATCAAGAAGATCAGTTTCTGAGGTGCGGTTGTTTTTTTTTGGTAGTTGCATTAATCAGCATGCGGAGTTTTGTTGCTTCTAATGCCCATGAAGTGGGTAGGAATAACATCCTATTTTTTTGTTAATACAAAAAGTTCACAAGGAAAAAGGGAAGGTTGTTGCAAGATTTTGACGGAAAAAAGGGCATGTTTACAACCAGGCACTCTTGTCTACCTCTGCATCTAGGCAACAGATGTGCTAATTATATGTAAAGGACACAAAGGAGTTTTTTTGAGTTTATTAAAGGTTTTGTTTTTTGATGATTTTTTCTCCATTTCTCTACACCCTAGTAACAGGGAGCATTTTCCCTTTACTATTTGTTATTTTCAAGTCAGTGAATAAAATAATATCAGAAGCAATTCCTGTTATCCCGACAGTATGTCTCCCACAACACCGCAGAGTATACAACTAACAAACTGGAAGGGGAATTTATTGGAATGCCAATTTTGGATTTAGCACACAGGAGCCGAGAAAATTAGGCTGTACTGATTTTATATCCCAATATTATGTTTATAACAAATAAATTTTGTCCAATACTTAAAAATTTCGTTCATTTTTGTCCAATTTTATACATTGCATAGACACTATTCATCTCCTTATTCACCCCTCGTTTTTTAGACCACGCTCTAAGATACTATGCCCACAAATTAACTAATAACCTTAGGAATATAATTGACTTTAATAACATCAGACTAAAACAATTCAAAAACGACATGCCTTATTATTGATCTGTGTTAACATTATATTTTTAAGCATAATCAAGTATAACCCGAACTCCCCCGCTCATCCCTATCCCCACTGACATACCCTCCCTACTTCATGTATAATCGATTCTCAACACGATCCCACACTCTTTACAAACATCTCCCTGGTTTTTTCCCCTCCAGTTCCCGCCTCTTACCAGTTTCCACTCTTCTCTAACTGGCTCCACGCACCTATTCCTTCCCACGCTTATTAGAAGTGACTCACATGTCCCAAATGATGCTCAGAATATTTAAATAATAAACAGACAACTTAAAACAAATAAATAAAACAAGGTTCTTCACCAAAGTAAAAAAATCAACCCTTAAAAAGATATCCAAATTCTTATAATTCCAAATGTAAATCACAAAACAACCACCTTTTGCCATGATAATTTCATTTCATTTCAAAACCAAACTGGGCTTCAAACCTGTTTCTTCATTTAGAATTCCCACTAATTCAATCACCTCCCTCAATCTACTTAACACACAACAGACAACTAAACACTTAACGCTTACAAACAACAAATTACACCTTACTATGCACCATGGCAATAGGTTTGAAAATAATGATTAAAATTCATAGAGCCCATTATTGTAAGAGCCAGACTCGGCATCTCTCCATCTCATGCATCTCCATGTGGGTCTTTGGCAGGCCCCACTGATCCATAACACATATTGCTGGTCACGATGGGAGGGGGCCACATCATTCTGTTTTCTGTCTTCTTCACTCTCCTCCTTCTGGCAAACACTCATACCTCGTTTGGCAAATTATAACTAAACTGGAGAAAAGTGGTATAAAAGTGCCTGATTTTTTCCAAAAACCTTTTAAATAACAACATTATTTCAAGTCAATAAAGATTATCGTTCCTGCAATTTACCTACCCATACCGTCCCATTCCTCCTCGTCCTTCCTCTTGCAGAGGAAAGAATAAAAACTCTTAACAGATGGAACTATAGAAAGAGAAACCCGTGCTAAGTACAAGTTTTTAACAACCAAATTTACTCTGTCTAAAAAAAAGTAAAATAATCTTTCCATTGGGAGAGTTCCTATCAGCTAGTGCACAGCGATTTCAGAATTAACAAACAATGCATTTTACAAAGATTTAATAAATCTTGTTTTAACAAGCAGCCTTACAAAATTAAAAAAAACCTTTATACAGATGAATTCAGAATATGTATGCTGTCTCAGGATAGGGCCACGCTCTAAAACGCGAAAATAAAGCCCTTCCTACCTAGCTTCACCTAGTCAACATAAATTGGGAGATCCTGTAGGAATGCTCTATTTGTTCTTAAAAAGGACTAAAATTTGTAAAGTAACTAAAGCATTCTTTGTATCTCATATATGCTCTTATATGAGACTTCCTGGTCCACTAGCCTCTCTTAACCAACAAGCAGACAGCCTAACCAAACAAGCACATATTATCACTTCCCTAGACAGTCATTAACTTCTTCATTATCCAGCAAAAATATTAAAAGCCCTATACCCTCACTTCATTAAACAATAAGCTAAATAATGCTAATAATATCCTCAAGGTGCTCCCTCTGCTCCCTTGGGCCTATGACTAGAAGTAAAAATCCTCATGTGCCTAATGTCCAATATGATGTGGTGTGCGTGTACAATCAAACCATGTATCTGAACTTTAGGAAGACCTTAAAGTAGGATTCATTGTATACTGTTAAGACTTAATTTCTTTAAGCTTTAAGTGCCAACAGCCAACAGGAGAAAATAACGAAAGAATGTAATTAAATACCTTGTACAAACCTTTTCTATTTTAGAGGCAGGCCCGACAAATCAAAAATAAAAACAGATAATGGACCTGATATATACACACAAAGAGTGTTAAAGTTTTCACATTTTTCTTTCTTGCTTTCTGTCCTAGTTTCTCTTTCATTGCTAACCAAACTCATTTCTTCTTGCTAAACCCCCTTTCTATTCCCTTTCTATTCTTTCACCAAAACTTACTTTGGAAAATCCCACTCAATAACTGTAAACCTGGAACTCAAACCCCTTGAACCTTGACCAACTCATAAACCTACCTTAACCTGCTTGGAACCTACACACCGGCAATTCCTTATAGAATCCGTCATATCAAGCAATGAAAAAGGAGCAACAAAAAACAACAGACCTTGTCTTAAAAATCCAAAATTCTGGTTCTGAAATGTCGGGGTAATTTCTCTGGAGGTTCTGAATTCTCGTTCTTTCTTTCCTAAAAAAGTCAAATTCAAATTCTGGGCGTGGTGGAAACGCCTTTAATAATCTAGCACTGGGAGGCAAGCAGCAGATCTCTTGTGAGTCAGAAGCCAGCCTAGGTCTACGGTGAATCAGGACAGTGGGGCTACAGAAGGGCAGACCCTTGTCTCGTTCCAAAAAGACCAAAAAATCAAATAAATAAAGAAAAGAGGGAGGAGGAGTCTCACCCATAAGCTAACTAAATAACTTGGAGATAACAGTACAAAGATGGAACAAAAAATCCCCATTTTATCTTTTTTACTATCTGAAGGACAGTATTAACATTAATATTTTTTATAAATAAATCGCTAAAGTATCAAAGGAACTTCTCCTCTTCTCCGGTCTGGCTAAAGCATATGGCAGGAACTTAACAGTCACAATCCCCACAACCAAATGGGGGCCACAGTTCTTTGGGAAGAGACCCAAATCAGACTTTGGAGTAAAATACATCACCTTCTAACTATGGGAAGAGAAGTATATTGTGGCTTTCCAGAAGAAAAGGAATCACTGCCATCAATTTCAATCAACCAAACTAAGCAAGATTCCTACAAGCAAAGATAGCTGTGCTACCCCCAGAAAATGAAAAAACATGCAAGAACCAAGAAGAAAAGAGGGAAGGAAGGGAGGGGGAAGAAGAGCCGAAAAGAACAACGATTACTCCAAAACAAAAAAACAGACCTTCTATAAACGACCAGAGAGCATAGGTAGAAATCAAACGGTCCGATGGGAATATGGGATGGCAAACACAAAAGGAAGAGCGTGAGATAATAAAGAAAGTAAAGTAACCCAGGGTAGACTAACAATAATACCATAAAGGGAAACACATGAAACATCCTAAACTTTGCTGTGTCCTGTCCTGTCCCGCCTGCTGGCCATTTTATCTATAAACAATGTAAAAGCAGAAAAGTTTGTAATTGCTACCACTATCCAGAACTTGCCTGTCGTTGGATCAGACTTGGTAATTTTCAATCTTAATGGCTCCGGGTTGTATGAACCATCTGGGGGGCCCCTTGTCTGGCGACTCCACGCCTCCCTCTTCTGATAGCAGGACCCAAACTGGAGGCCAAGTTTAATTGGGAACCAATTTCTACTCTCCATAAACTCTATTCTACTATCGATTCTAACGGGCAAAAACTTACAAAGACAAAAATGNTTTATATTTTTATCTCATATGACACAATGTATTGGAAATCCTTCAACAAATTCTGCTTAAATTAGATGAGCCATATTATAAATCTGGTTCCCACAGAACTTTTAAGATCATGATTTTGGATCAGGGTGGTATGGTGTTGACAGTTGCTCCTTTATGCCTTGAGCACATGGGGAGTGGGGGTTTGAGAACTAGAGAGCTTCTCCCCTCTCTGTGCTTGTAATTGGGTGGAGGGGAAAGGACCACACCAGGGTGGGTTAGAATCATGAGTTTCAGTATGTGTGTGTGTGTGTGTGTGTGTGTATGTTTGTATGTATTTTATAACAATTTACACAACATTTTATGTACTGAAGAGAGAGAGAGATAAAGACAGAGGGAAATGCCTACATGTGAGTGACTCAGCATCACTAGGTGTTTATTACTCTGTTTAATGGGAGCAGAAGCCATGGCCTGCTAAGGGAAAAGAATGCTACAAGTGCCTGGATGATTGACTTCTAAATGACATCCTTAACAGATGGACCCAGAGCTTCTTGGAGAGCTGTAGGTGCATTTCAAGTGAAAGGGAAATGACCCTGAAAATCTGTGGTGTTAAGAAGTAAGGAAATGTTAGAGATAGGACCAGCCTGTTGAAAAGACATAGGTGTATGAAAGGGAGACATATTCGACAAACCCAAAATCAGTGGTTTTCTTGGAAATAACTGATCCTTTCTTAACAAAAAGCATGGTCATCAAATTAAAAATACTAATTTACTACCGCAGATTGGATTAGAGTAAAATGTATAATTAATGAATTGGTGGACTGGACCTTGATATGGAAAATGACCACACCAATCCAATTTATCAAAGTAATGAGTCTGTGTTCAGGGAATTTGGTGATGTTCCACCTTTAATTTCCTGGGTTTTACCCTTGGAAGACTTGGAATGAACTTGCCACCCGACCCAAGCCATACCACTTCCTGGGCATTACCTCAAGACTCACCCCAACACAGAGATACATGTACAGCCATGTTATTGCGCTCTCTAGTTGCAAGGAGCTGGAACCAACCAAATGCCCTCAACTGACGAGTGATAGAAAAAATCGGTACATCTACACAATGGAGTTCTATGCAGCAGTAAAAAAAGAAACATCAGAGCTTTCAGGAAAATGCTGGAGCTAGAGGATATCATGCTGAGTGAAGTAACACAGTCCCAGAAAAACAAACATGAATGGTATCCCTTATCTGTGGATGCTAGTGCCAATTACCTCGTTGTAAGTATTTCTTGTGTAGGGCCCCCTGAGCTTTTGTCCAAAGCAGTTGGGCATAATGCATATTGGAAACAACAACAATAACAACAACAACAACAACAGAAGGTACTGCATCAAAAAATGACGATATTAGGCAGTTAATAAGATGCATTACTACTTAAAAATGATGAGTGTTCCATTTTTATTTGCACATTTCAAAATTATTATTCCTATTTTAAGTACTATTTGAGACAGTTTTAGCCTCCAGGACACCTGCAGGAGATGAGCCACCTGCCCTGGCTCTTCAGAACACTGTCTTTGTACTTGTTCCAAGAGTTTTTTTTTTTTTTTTAATGAAGTGGATTACTCTCACAGTTCAGGTATTCAGAGATATGCTCCACCCATGGATATCAGAAAATCATGGAGAAACTGGCAGTGCACTGAACTGATGTCCAGATAAGAATCCCAAGAAGGAAGGAACAGTAGAGGGAAAAAACTCAAACACACAGCTGAGTTTATGAAGTTTACCAGATGCTAGGAAATAAGACATCTAGACAAATGTGATAATGAAGGATCCATGCTGGTAGAGGAGGGGTCAGAAGCTGATCTTGCCTCACTATTTGGCTTCCTTCTAGACACTGATGACATTTGGTGGTAGGGACTTCTTTGAAGACCAATTTGATGACTCTTGAGGGATGGAAGGAAGCAGAAGCTGAGATGTGGGTTTTCTCTGTCTTCACTGTATTTCCAACTTCTGGAGGTGGATCGCCTTCCCTGGGTACAGGATTTACTGGTGCAGCCAGTAGGTCATGGGGTCTCTCCTCAATCTTTTTAATGTTATTTGGTGGCAGGCAACTTAAAATCAATATCAATTTCTACTAAATAGCTAATGGTGGAAAAGTCACTACAAAGGGTATTGTGGAGAATGGTTAAAAGGAACTGAATATTACACTCTTACAATAGATGGAAAGGGGTATCTGTTGCCTTGGATAGCAAGAAACTTTAAATGAAAAAGACAAACTAATACAAATATAAATGAAGCGCACAGAACACCAAATAGACAAGACCAGAAAAGAATTCCCCATGCCATATAATAGTTAAATGCTAGATACTCATCAAACAATGACCACATACTGAGCCGAGTTTCATATAAGAGGAAACCATCAGAATTACAGCTGACTTCTCAGTGCAAACTATGAAAGTTGAAGAACTATGGACCAAAGTATTCCCAGTGCTAACGACTTAATGCCACCCAGAATCTACTGGCCCAGCAAAAATGTCAATTATAGTGGATAAAGAAATTTTCGGGGCTGGAAGATGGCCTAGCAGTAAGAGCACCGACCGCTCTTACAGAGGACCCAGTGGTTCTGAATCCCCAGCACTCCACATGGCGGCCGAGAAGCCGTCTGAAACTCCCAATTCCAGGGAGAACTTCAGTTCTAGGGGAATCTGAGACCCTCTTCTGACTCCGCGGCATTGCACGACAGTGGTGCAAAAACCTGCAATGAAGCAGTAATATATGCATACGAAATAAATAAAAAAAAAAGAAAAATATTTCGTGACATAAACAACAATGAAGATTAACAAGTCAAAACCAACACTTCATAAAAGTAATTTCAAAGAAAAGGGAATGGAGCAACTATCCCAAATCAACTAGAGAAAAAATTGATAAAAGCATACACAGCATAGTAATATACACCAGATCAAGGATGCAAACAAAAAATATGGACAGAGCACACACATCTTCTCTTATAACCTTAATATTAATGTTTGAATCCCCAAAAACCATAGACTGGAGAATGGATTAGGAACAGATTCTATTTCATTCACTCGTCTACAAGACGCACATCCTCACCCTCAAGTACAGACCCACACTTGAGAGTAATAGATGGAAAAAATATTCCAACAATGCAACCAAGCAAGCAGCAAATTCCCCATTCTAATATCAACAAATAGTCCAGAATAAAATTAATCAAAAAAAAAGAGACACCATTACATCCTCCTATCAAAGGAACAATTAGATTGTAGTAAACAGTTTACATTTAAGATAGGTCTGAAATTGTTTAAATCTCTTTCATGGGCTTTGCCTGGTTAACATATGGTGTTAAATCTCTCTTCCATACAAGGCTTATGCAAGGCTGCTTGGGGTTTTGTTCAACCTTAGCCAAATATTACACAGTAATTAAAACTTCCTGGCTGGTGAAACAGCTTTCTGGATGGTTAATGGCCATATTTAATGCCCATACCAGTTTGGCCAAGGGAACCAAGAGACAACTTTGTTCCTTGCTCTTTGAGGTCAATGAAGTCCCAGGGGACTAGATATATGGGCATCCTTTGAAACATCTTGTTTAACTGTGAGCCACCTGTCTTCTCATCCAGAGAGGACATAGAGGCACCAGAAGGACTAAACAGCAGTGTCCAGTTTATAAAGAGGAAAGTCAACCCAGAGGAAAATCTCCTCAGGCTACAAAAGGAAGCCTGGTCCAACAAGACCTGAGTTTGTCCTTGCATAGATGGAACAGGTAAAAGGAAGGCCAGAAGGAGCTAGAGGCTCCCCCTGAAACCTGAGTTACCCATGGAGACCAGCTCCTCAACTGACCTTGAGCAAGAAAAACTTGGTTAATCTGGGATAACTGTGTGGACTTAAACACCCAAAAGTAAATTATAACCAGAAGATAAGTAATCAGTATATTTCCTTTAAAGTCTGAGATTGTGATTCCTGACCACAGACTTAAAGTCATATGAGATAGTGTTTAGCAGGTATAGAACTTCAGATCTTGGCCTTGTTCAACAATGCAATGGCATCCACCTGGAACCAAAAGAGACAAGTCCACTATTGTTGTTAAATGACATAAAATAATGAAATTTCTTTTTTCTGTCTAGAAGCTACTTAAGAGGGAACTCACACTGTGACTATCCAGAGTACCTGGAAAGCAGATCCTGAGTCCAGCCATAATGGCCAAATGAAAATAAGGAGAAACCCAATAAACAGATGCATTGGAGCCCTCATCAAGAAATTCTAATGGACTTTTAAGTTGGGCACTTAAATTCACCCTGTTCTATGTCTCCTGATTTCCTGCCTATAACATGTCTCTAACTTTTCTTGCCTTCACTTCTTCTTCACAGGCATCAGTTGAGGACTTTATTTTCTTTATAAATATACTTTTGGGGCTCCTTTAGATAGAACCACTGAGCAGGGGTACCCCAATTGTCATGCCCTGTTCCCCTTTTCAGCATGGAAGAAGTCAGAACTTTCCATGTCCCAATTCCCTCTTGGCAATTGGGGTGACCTCTTCAGAGTGTGATGTGATAAAAATAGGAACTAGAAATTGGCTAGGAAGTTAAGGGTCAAGGTCTCCTCCCTACCCCCCCCCCATGAGTCAGTTCCTTTCTCAGCTGAAGAGCTGGAGACTTCCTCGATCTGCCAGTAAACTTATCTTTGCTAGAAACAAGAAATGCAGAGAGGAAGGTATCTGTGCTGTTTGTAGGCAGGTCAATTTGGCACAGTTAAAAAAACCTGTAAAGTTGTTTTCATTCATGCATAATAAAATGTCAGGCAGCTGGCCAGGAAAAATAAAGGCGAAAGGAAAATGGATCTTTCTGGAAGAGTTCCTGGAAGACCTGGGGCTCCTGCCTGGCCCCTTTAACAGGACCATAGTCTTGATTCTTTTAATCCTTCTGATAGGGCCATGTATAATAATTAAACACAGTAAATTTATTAAAAATTGGGTGGAGGGGCTGTAGAGATGGCTCAGCGGTTAAGAGCACTGACTGCTCTTGTAGGGACCCGTGTTCAATTCGCAGCATCTTTAAGCTGGGCGTGGTGACACATGCATTTAATCCTAGCACTCGGGAGGCAGAGGCAGGTGGATCTCTGTGAGTTAAAGGCATTCCTGGTCTACAGAGTGAGTTCCAGGCCAGCTGGGGTTACAGGGAGACCCTGCCTCAAAAAGACAAAAAAAATTGGGTGGAAACCATCAGGCTTCAGGTGATTCACACAGTTCCTTTCAAATAAGCATAAGGAATTATATCATTGAAGGGGAGGGAATATAGTGGAAATAGGGAAATAGGTTGGTTACTAAAAGACTTTTAATTCCTTGTTGATCCATATGTTTCAGCCCACAGTTGTCTGTAAATAAGGATGAAGCATTCCTGCAACCTTTGTTTGCATGTTATCTTTAAACCATGTTGCTGTAAACCAGGATGCTACATTCCTGTAGCTTGCATTTTTCACAGGGGTATAAAAAACTCCAGAGAATTATTCAAGCTGCTGTCTGTTATGGAATGATTGCTGGGGTTCATCCCACAGTGGTAGGCTAGCCACTTGCATGAAAAAATCTCCCCCTCCTCACCTTAAAAAAGAAAACCCGCCGGGCGTGGTGGTGCACGCCTTTAATCCTAGCACTTGGGAGGCAGAGGCCGGTGGATCTTTGTGAGTTCAAGGCCAGCCTGGTCTACATAGTGAGTTCCAGGACAGCTGGAGCTACAAGGAGACCCTGCCTCAAAAAGACCAAAAGAGAAAAAAAAAAAGAAAGAAAACCCAAGTATTATGATGAATGTACAGTACAGGCAGCTTTAAACACCCAAGCTAATATCAACATAACTATTGAAACATTGAGAGGAGAAGGTCAATATGCTGATGCTGGGCCTCAAAAAGTATTCCTGCCCATTATTTTGATCAAGTGTGCCTATGTGCACTCAGAGCATGGAGATCTACTCCAGACAGTGAAACTTCTGGGATCAGTTTGTCTGACTTCAGACAGAAACCCCAGGAGTGGTGGGTGGGGTTTCTAGCCTGGGAGAGGAGAGCCTTGAGGTGAAGTTGCCCTACCCAGAAGCTGCTCAGATTCTAATAAAATGACTTTCCTATGTAGGGTCAAAGCCAGAATATAAAGCAGCAATTGCTCCAGTAAGAAATCAAGATTTATCGTCATGGGTGTTTGCTACTCAAGATATAGGCAGTGCCCCAACTTACTGTTACTTCTGCAGGTGACGTAGGCATTGGTAACTCACTTAAATGGGCCCTGCTTTAAATGTGGAAAGCTAGGTCATTTTGCTAAGCAGTGTCCCAGAGCAAGCCTCCCTCCCCACCAAAGTAAATTCCCATGTGCCAGAAAGGCTTTCTCGGGGGTAAGATTGTCACTCTCGTTTTGATAAAAATAGCAGAGCCTTGAATGGGAAACAGAGCAACCTTGATCTTGCCATCAAGAGCGAAAGCAGCTCTGCCACTGAGAGAGAGTGCAGCCCCAGAGGGAAGCAGGCTCCCCTTGGGCTTTGTGGACATGCCCCGTAAATTCAAACTCTAAACCTGTTATGACTCTTCATAGTACAGGGATTTGCCATGAAGGGATTACTAGTTACTGGAGGTGATCAATCAGTTATTAGATATGAGGAGTGGAAAAAGGGATTATTAGGTACTGGAGGTGATCAGTCAGTTATTAGATATGAGGAATGGAAGAAGGGATTACTAGGTACTGGAGGTGATCAGTCAGTTATTAGATATGAGGAGTGGCCCTTGCACTGGCCCACGGAAAGGACCCACACTTCTGGGAAGAACTGTCTCCTCTCTGGTCTTCATATCCCCTGCCATGAGAGGAAGTGGATGGGGTTAGGGGAACATTTCAGCCTTTCATTACCAAAGACATTAGTACCAACTTATGGGGAAGAGACGTATTAGAGCAATTACAAGGGTCCCTTCGGCTCAACCCCAGCTGTGACTCTCAAGGAAGTTTCAGAGCAGCGTTTCACTTCCAACACTTTCTCATAGCACTCCCAATCCTAAGGGCCATTGCTCCATCATTAGAGACTGTGAGACTCCAATGGATAAATGATGACCCTGCTTGGGTGGATCAATGGTCTATTTCTAGCAATAAATTACCTCATTTACAGGGTTAATAGAAGAACAATTAGATAAAAGACATCTAGAGCCATCAAATAGCCCTTGGAATACTCCTTATTTTTGATTAAATATTGTTTGTTTTGGGTAGTGTGCATTCAATTAATTTTGGCAAATATGTAGTGATATACCTACCAGTTAGTATCATATAGGGCAGTTTAACTATTAAAAACAATCTGTACTCAATGTACTTATCACTACTCCCCACAGCCTCTGCTCCCCACTGATGTCACTGTCTACACAGTTTTGACTTTCCTAGAAGGGTGACAGTGGGACACACAGTGCGTAGCCACAACAGGCTGGTTTCTTTCCTTTAATAATCCTCATTTGTGCCTTCTTGATGTTTTTTTGATGACTTGAAAATGTGTTTTTTAAAAATACCAAGTAATATTTCGTTGTCTGTATATATCACAGATTTTTTTTTCTCCGTTTGCTTACTGAAGGACATCTTGGTTGCTTCCAAGTTTTGGCAAGTATGAATAAGGTTTCTATAAATGTCATATGCACAGGCTTCTATGTGGGTATGTTTTAAACTCTTTGGGTAATAAGCTGAAACTTGCTGGATTTATGCTAAAAGTATGTAGATTTGTAACAAGTTGTCAAAATTGTCTTTTAAAATGACTGTGCTCGTTTTCTTCCCATCAATTAAGAATCAGTTTCTATTGTTTTTTTTTCTAGTTGCATCTAATACCAGCATGCTGAGTTTTGTTGTTCTAATGCCCATGAAGTGGTAGGAATACTCCTATTTTTGTAATACAAAAGAAAATTCAAGGAAAATGGAGGTTTTTACAAGATTTAAGGAAAAAAAATGGCATGTTTACAACCAGGCCTCCTGTCTCCTGCAGCTATCCACACAGGATGTGCTATTTTAATTATAGACACAAAGGAGTGTTTTTTTCTCCATTTCTCTACACCCTAGTGACAGGGAGCATTTTGCCTTTACTATTTCAATAAATAACCTTTCTGTTCTCACCCAGAGGTATAACTGGAAGGTTTTGCCCCAGGGAAGGAAAAATAGCTTTACTATTTGTCAATATTATGTGTATACAATAATTGGTACAATACTTAAAGAATTTATCTTGTCCATGTTATACATTGCATAGACAATATCCTCCTGAGTCACCCCTCTGTTCAACTCTTAGATACTATGCCCCACAAATTAACTAATACCTTAGATCATAATAGACTTTATCTCAGAAGAAAAAATTCAAAAACACATGCCTTATTATTATCTGGGATACATTATTTTAGATAATCAATTATATCCTACTTCTGTTATAGAGTTATCAAACCCCTGTATTTTAAATCAATTACAACAGTTTATGGCTCATCTAAACTGGTGCAGACCCTCCCTACACCTTATTACCATTCATCTGAACCCCCTTCCACTTATTAGAAGTGACTCAGGGCCCAAATGCCTCAGATATTTAAATAATAATACAAGACGAACTTAAACAATAATAAACAAGGTTCTTCACCAAATTAAAAAAAAATCAACCCTTAAAAAGATATCCAAATTCTTATAATTCCAAATGTAAATCAATCTTTTGCCATGATATGTCAAGAACCAAACTGTTCTTTAGAATTCATCCACCTCCCTCATCATCTTAACAACAAAATTACACCTTATTATGCCATGACAATAGTTTTAATTCATAGGGCCTATTTGTAGACTCTCCATGTCTTTGGCAAGGACCCTGATAAAATAATCTTGCTGTTCACATGGGAGGACATTATGTTTCTTCAATCTCCTCCTTCTGGCAACTCACCTTTGCAAATTATACTGGAGAAATTGGTATATGCTATGTTTTCCAAAAACTTTTAAAGTTATTTCAAGTCAGTAAGATTATCTTTCCTACAAATACCTCCCATTCTCCTCTTGCAGGAGGAGATATATTATTCACAGATGGAACTAATAAAGGGAAACCTGCTGCAGTTTTACACCAACTTCAAGGAAAGTAAAATATCTTTCACACTTGGGAGATTCCTATCCAGCTAGTACACAGTATTCAGAATTACATGCCATTTTAAAAAGATTTATGATCTTTTTTAACAGCCTTTAAACATTTATACAGATTCAGAATATGCTGCTCAGGCCCTCTCTAAACTCGAAACAGCCTTCCTTCAACATAAATTGGGAGATCCTGTAGGAATGCTCTATTTGTCCTTAAAAAGGACTAAAATTTGTAAAGTAACTAAAGCATTCTTTGTATCTCATATATGCACTTATATGAGACTTCCTGGTCCACTAGCCTCTCTTAACCAACAAGCAGACAACCTAACCAAACAAGCACATATTATCACTCCCCTAGACAGTCATTAACTTCTTCATTATCCAGCAAAAATATTAAAAGCCCTATACCTTCACTTCATTAAACAACAAGCTGAATAATGCTAATAATGTCCTCAATGTGCTCCTCTTCTCCCTTAGGGCCTATGACTAGAGTAAATCCTCATGGCCTATGTCCGAATATGATTTGGTAAACTGACATAACCCATGTATCTGAATTTGGAAGACTTAAATAGGTTCATTGTACTGTAAAGACTTATTCTTTAGCTTTAAGTGCCACAGCCCATACAGGAGAAAATACTAAAGATGTACTTAAACACCTTGTACAAACCTTTTCTATTTTAGGCATTCCACATCAAATAAAAACAGATAATGGACCTATATATACACACAAGAGTTAAAATTTTCAACAGTTCTACCAAACTTGGAGAATCACCCATAACCTGGCATTCCTTATAATCCTTCATGTCAAGCAATGATAAAAAGGCAACACAAATGTCTTAAAAATCAAATGCCAGGCATGGTGGCACACGCCTTTAATCCTAGCACTTGGGAGGCAGAGGCAGGCAGATCTTTGTGAATTCATGACCAGCCTGGTCTACAGAGTGAGTTCCAGGACAGCTGGGGCTACAGGCAGACCCTGTCTCAAAAAGACAAAAAAAAATCAAATAAATAAAATAAAAGAGGAGGAGTCACCCATAACTGGAATAACAGTACAAAATCCCCATTTTTTTTACTATCTAGGACAGTATTAACATTAAATATTTTTATATTAAATCATTAAAGGATCAAAGAACTTCTCCTATGGCTAAGCATTGGCAGGAACTTACAGTCCCACAACCCATGCCACAAGTGCTTTGGGGAGACCCAGAATCAGGACTTTGGAGTAAAATCCAGCACCTTTTCTATATATGGGAAGAGAGTATGATTGTGTCTTTCCAGAAAAGGAATCCACCAATCAGATTCATCAGACCACTCAGTCAAGATTCCTACAGCAAAGATAGCTGTGCTAACCCTCAGAAAATGAAAAATGAGACCCCAAAAGAAGAAGCTACAGACTTCTATAACCCAGGGAATGGTCAAGGTGTGGGTGGATGGCACACAAGAGCTGGGAAGGAGCCAGGGTAGAGATATAACTAAGCCTGAAATCCTCTTTGTCTGTGTCCTGGCCATTTTATCTATAAACAATGTAAAGGCAGAAAAGTTTGTAATTACTACCACTATCCAGAACTTGCCTGTCATTGGATCAGACTTGCATTTCAATGTATTGCTCAGGGTTGTATGAAACCATCTGGGCCCATTGTCTGGGGAAAAAAAGAATGAAATATTATATACAAACAACTGGAGGAAATTTTAATTGGAAAAATTCTACTGGGCAAAACTTAAAAGACAAAAATGATTTTTATCATTTTTAAGGAAGCAATAAATTTAGAAGACACAGGCAATTATAGGTATATAAAAAGCAAAACCACCTTACTATAGATTTAAATCTGGTTTGGGCTGCTTTCGCCCTAGAAGTTCAACCATCCATGCCTGCTGTGCTCAATGAAAATTTATGGGTCTACCTTCACAGCAGGGTTATAACACATGAGGTTTCTGTATCCAAGGGGACCCCACCATACCAGGGCTGTTAAAGAAAAATTCGATTGGTGTGGGATACATATTGAATCTTATAAACACATAACTAAAGATAATTTGGATAGTCAGATGCAACATTTTTGAGGTAGTGATTTGTGATTTATGGTTTTGCTAATCATTGTCTTTATTTTGATTGTAAGTTTATTCCTCCATATTGTGTTTCCACTTCTAGTCATTCCTTGATCAAAGCAAAAAATGTACCTGTAGGGTGGACATTTTTTGTAATAATGAGAACTTTAGGGCTCTGCCTGCTAGTTATCAAGGAATTTGTCATATGGGACATATATGCTTCTATTGTTAATTCCACCTAAGATAAGAACTAGCAGGTATCTGCTAGAAAACTGTTAGACCCAGGGGTAGAGGCAGTAGCATCAGCCTTCCTGCTTCCTCTACTTGGCTTTGTAACTGGGACACAAAGGGAACGTCCAAACCTGATGTGAAACTAGTAAAGCACTGATATGACTGCTAAAATATTGGTAGAGATGAATCTAAAAATGGGGGAATTAAGAACTGCAGTCTTGTAAAATATAGCTATGATTGATTAGTTGTTGTTATAGAACCATTTGTGTTGTAAACAATTTCTTAACATGTGCTGTTTTAATATATCTGATTTCTCCCATACCATAGGCAATCAAATTAATGAATTACAAATGAAATTAATAAAATCTCTTACTCTTCAGTGCCCTGGCATAAATGGCTTTTATGGATCACTCCTTTTCTGGTACCCATAATAATTGGCATAATTCTCTTTATGGGGCAAAAATTCTCATACAATGCTTTATTAATTCAATAGATTATGCCCTGGCTTCCATGACAGTATTCCCTTTTCATTAAGAAAAGACAAAAAGAGAAGAGATGCTGGAGACTGGGATGAATTAATTTAGAAGAAAATGGAGCTTGGGAGTTCTGAGATGCAGCTTGGGGCCCATATGGGGAATGGACCACTGAAACTGGGCTTATCAAAGACTGTGTCAATTGGAACACCAATTGGGACACAGCTGCCAGGTCCTGAGTTTCCCTTTTGTTCTATGGGAAAATCATCCTGGACAGTCTTCATTTATTGTTATTTGTCTTCCTCTTGTTATTACCTGCCTTATTCAGGACCTAAGTGCCCCTGTGATTGTTATCTGTCATACCTGATTTAACCAAGACTTATGTGTGCTTTCAGTGGTTAACTGCCTTCCCTCAAAATTGTTTACCATGCAAGGTTTATCTATGAAGCTTCTCCCTCATTCTTTCTGTATGAAGACACCTGGTTAATTTTTACTTTTCTTGGAATTCTGGTCCCTTTGCATGCCTTCTGAGACCCCTGATTTTCACTACATAAACTTGTAAGAAAGGTTTGCAAAAGACAAGACTCCCAGAGGTGCATCTGTTCACTCTCTGCACCATTTCTGGCTGCAGTTCCTAGGTAGCTAGGGGAAGATCAACCTTGGTGAGGGTCCCCTCAGGGATCCTTGAGGAAGATGGAGTGGAAAGATTGTACGAGTCAGAGGTGGTGCATGACTACAAGAAAATAGAGTTTTCCAGATACCTGGTCAGTTACTCATATGCACACAAAATAATGGTGACATCATTCACAAGTGCCATGCAAACTCAAGCCAGACAAAATCCTAGCAGAGACATGATGAAGTGGGTAAGAAGTTCCAGCTCCACCTAAGGAAATTGTGGTAATTTACGGCTTCTGGGAAGGGCAGAGACAGTCTCTTTCAAGCATGGGACTCTTGGTAGGTTAACCAGGCTCCAGTGGTTGGACTTACACTGAAGGACTTTTGGAGACACACATTAGACTCCATAGGCCTTATTATATATATGCTAGAGTACATTAAGTTGGGCAAAGGGCAACACATGGAGGTGTGGCTAGGGAAGTGATCCAAATACCATCAAATTATATTGTATGAAAATTACAATAATTCAATAAAAAGAAATTTAAAAAAGAAACAGAACTTTTAGTGCAGTGGAAGGTTTTCTTCTTGCTAGCTTCCTTCCAGGCACCAAACATGCTTAGCAATCTCTTTAGAATGCAAATTTACTATTTTTGTGCTGTTTCAATTTTCAAGGAAACTAATTCAAATGTACATGACAGTCAGATTTACTTTGCAGGAGACAGCTTTCCCATAGTATACTTAGCTTTAGAATATTGAATTCTGTACATCAATATTTTTAATTCTCAAACCCAGGAAATTGACAAAGATGTAACATTACCAAGTTAGCTGACCACAGACCTCATAATTTTAATAATTTTTCTACTTCTGTTGATTTGCCATTTCAGGATCTAATCCAGGTAGTCAAGTAACATTTATTATGCAGTTTACTCTAATTCAATCTGTGATGGTCAATTAGTATCTTTAATTTTATGACCACAGTTTTGAAGAGAAAGCATTAGTTATTTACTAGATCATTCTCTGCACTAAATTGGGCAAGAGGCAAGAAGTGGAGGTGTGTTCATAGAGCAAGTATCAACACTACACTTCCCCAAGACCTACATGTCTCAACTCCAAATCATGCCAAGACCTGTGCTGGTGAATACTGAATTATATCATAATGTGGAAAATCTTCAGATGCATTGTGTCATACACATGCATGTCAAATACTTAGGTCTTATAAATCAATGATTTATATGATAATCAGTTTATTTTTTGTCTTTCATCTTTCAGCTATTAGTATTTTTCTTTCTGTTAAAAACTATGATAAAACATTAAAAAGTATTTGCCATACTTTCTTCATGTTTTGAAGCAAAATACTTCCCAAACTTAACGATTTGATTTGCTGGAATGTTTACACATTTTGATGACCTATATTATTCACAAAAGAATTCACAGATTTTATTATATACCTGAAATTCAACTGAAGGATTTAAAGACCTTGATATGTGATGAAATAAAATGAATCAAACACTTATTAGGGAATAAATAACCATGTGCTTTAGGCCAGAGGTCACCAGAAGAATAAGTATTTTATCAGATATCTGAGACTTAACCAGGTAATTTAGACTCTCAAATAAGATGAAAATATCACAGAAGATCAGCCTTTGTTATTTTCTTCTAATAATTTTTAGTAGTCAATTTTCTTCCATAATTTGCCATTAGAATATAGCATTGATTTCAGAAATGGCTCTAAAATAATAGAGGCTCCTGATAGCACAGAGGGAAGACTGTACCAGTTTCTATTTGATAACTCTGGCTGTCTGTGCTTACTTATCAGAGACTAGATCTGCATGGTTCTCTGTTATCTATCCATTGATAGAACGGGTCTCTGGCCCAGAGTTCTCCACCGTGCTGCCTTAAATTCCTTGTTCCTTAAACTGTAGATAACGGGGTTCAGCATGGACGTTACTGCTGTGTAGAAGAGGGACAGGAGTTTATCCATTCCTGGTGAATGGCTAGATTTAGGCCTCAAGTAGGTGACAGATGCTGAGCCATAGAAGAGTGTTACTACAAGTAGGTGGGAGGAACAGGTGGAGAAGGCTTTATGGCGGCACTCAGGAGAGGGCATGGCCAGCACTGAAGCTAGAACCCCAATTGGCATTAAATATTTTCTTAGAAATGTCTTTTTAACAGGCTCCCTCCCCAAATATAAACAAAATATTTTAAAAAGTATACCTTCATGAGAAAAGGAGAAACATTTAAAAGGGGTAGAATTTTAATTATTTTATTTTATTTTTTATTTTTTTATTTTTTGTTTTTTCCTAAGGGATTCACAATATAACCACATTGTTTTTCAGATCACTTTTGACGTTGCTCAGTTTGCCTTACAAGTAGTATTTGGTGCTAGCACCACAGACGAGGGATACCATTTGTCGTTTGTTTTTTTCTGGGACTGTGTTACTTCACCCAACATGATATCTTCTAGCTCCAGCCATTTACCTGCAAATCTCATAATGTCATCTTTCTTTACCGCTGCATAGAACTCCATTGTGTAGATGTACCACATTTTCTCTATTCACTCATCAGTTGAGGGGCACTTGGGTTGGTTCCAGCTCCTTGGTATTGTGAAGAGAGATGCAATAAACATGGATGTGCATGTATCTCTGAGTAAGATGAGTCTTGTGGGTACATTCCCAGGAGTGCTATGGCTGGGTCAAGTGTCAAGTTCATTCTAAGTCTTCCAAGGGTTCTCCACACTGCTTTCCAAAGTGGCTGTATGAGTTTACATCCACACCACCAGTGGATGAGTGTTCCCTAAAGGAGTAGAATTTTTGATAAAGAAATAACAGAAAACTCCAGAAAGTTGGAAAATATGAGTCACTAGGTACAGGAAGGTCATAGAGCTCCAACTGAAGTCAATTTAAATACCACTAGTCTATGTATATCCAAACTATAGTCAAACTATCAAAGTTGGAGACCAGGAGGGATCTGAAGACAGCAGTAGAAAAGAAAAAAAAAACTACAAGCAAGGGATTCCATTATTTCATTCAGAAGATTTTTCTAGAGAAAACCCACAAGCCAGGAGAGAGCACAAAGCTGTCCCAAAATGGTGGAGGAAAAGGCCTCATCCACCCCATGCCTTCTGATGTGGTGGAGCAACTGCTACTGCCCTGCAGACAAGAGCTGAGCTGGACATCCACACCTCATCTGTCAGATTAAAAATGCACAGGGGATTCTTTGAGGTTGAGGAATGTGTAACACAAAGCCTCCAAATGTAAAACTTACAGCAATGTTAGTACGCAGTCAAATTCAGAACGCTGCTAGTAGTGTCAAGGTGATATGGGAATCTATCAATACCAAAATATAAAACTATTTAAGGCAAAACAATAATTTGATAATTTGTTAACATGTATTAATATAAAAAGATAAATTGTACATGAAAATTCAAAATCTGACAACTATAGTGGATTAAAAGAATAATTTTTGTTATCTAATTAATCAACTCAAAATCACCCATTATAATTACATAGCAAGTTGTTTGAATAATTACCAAAAAGACCTTAGTAAATTTTTAGTTTTCAGTAATTACCTAGAATGGAACTGGATTAAATTCTTCAATAAAAAATACAGATGACTAAAATAAGCAACAGTTTCCAGTGGTAAATTGCAAGGACTCACTTGACTTGTGGGGACACTTAGATGCTAAAAGCAAAGTGTTGAGGATGGTGATTACACAGAAACTCACAACTGGGCAGTGAGCAGAGACCAAGAGGCTGCAGAGTGCTCATCCCTGAATTGGACACCTATTTCAAAGATCTGCTCTTCAAGGTTCAGGGCTCATTTTGAGAGAGGAGGTGGAAAGTTTTAAGATCCAGAGGGGCTGGATGANCGAGGCAGGAGAATTGGTGTCTGCCAGGATCCAAGGCTGGGGAGGACAGGGTGGTGGAGGGTGAGATGCCATTGGGCAGGATCTGACTTTCCAGAGTCCTCGGTGTGGCAGGTTGGTCAAGTGGTAGGTCTCCAGGGAGGTTGGGTGTGGGTGATGGCCACCCCAGGGAGTGCTTAGCAATCTGTGCTGGGGTAGTTAACTAGTCAGGGTTAGGGTGATAGACCAGAGGTCTAGGGTGGAAGATCTGGTGCTTGCCTGTATCCAAGGCTGGAAGGATCAGGGTGAGGGAGGGTGAGAGGAACTGAATAAAGAGGTGGGAAAGCAGGATCTGATTTATCAGGGTCCTAGGTAGGGTAAGACTCTCAGGCAGGTCAGGTGCCAGGGGAGATGGGGTGTGGGATCACCCAAAGGAGCTCGGGAATATATGCTGGGGTGGTTACCTACTTGGGGTTAGAGAATTAGTGCAGAGATGGAATTGGTGCCTGCCTGGATCCAAAGCTGGAGGGTGGGGAGAAATGGACCACTTCTTTTGAGAACGCTCTGTTAAGTTCCATAACCTTTTAGTAGACTACATGCGGCCATGACTTGGTTTCTGTTAATTGTTTACATTTTAGCTACTAATCCTGTCAAATTTCAAGTAAGTCCTTACTTTTGCCTATAGCTTGGTGCATATTGTGTCCTTACCCCATAGCACATAGTTCTTTCATTTGTGGATGGTGTTTTCTCATAGTGAGAGATAAGGATCTACTTTGGGGGGGGAGTATTTTTGAGACTACATGTTCTCCCTGTAGCTTAAGCTGTCCTGTAACTCACTATGTAAACCAGGCTGGCCTTGAAATCCCAGAGATCCACCTGCCTCTGCCTCCCAGTGTTGAGATTAAAGGTGTGTGGTAGTGCACCCAGCCAAGAAGGATATGAATGTACTGTCTGCATGTAGGTTGGTGCACCTGTGTTGTGCAATGCCATGGAGGTCAGAAGAGGGCTTCAGATTCCCCTGGAACTGGAGTTAAAAATGGTTCTTAGCCACCATATGGGTGCTGGGACTCAAACCTGGGTCCTCTGCAAGAGCAGTTGGGGCGCTCTTAAACGCTGAGCCATCTCTCCAGTCCCAGGATCTATATTTGATGTCTCCTAAATATATATCTTATTTTCCCAGAATTGTACATGCATTTTGATTATTGCTTAAGCTTTGAAATCCATTATATTTTAGTTTCTACAATATTAAATTTTTATGTGTGTTTTCCTTACATTCTTGGTTTTNTGGGGGAGGCTGATGAGGGGATGTTAAAAGGGACACAAGTTTGTTCTTCCTGATGAACGGCCAGAGCTTCCCTTTGGATTTGCCGCCGAACTTGAGCTCAGGCTTCCCCTCTCTGCAGTTGGAAAGGCTGTTGTCTGACACTGTGCGTTTCATTGGCTGTGTGTAATCCTGGAACTCCCCATCGCCGGGAGGCTCAAATCCTGACTTGTAGGCTTCTATGACCAGCTGGGAGTCTCTATCACAAGTTCTTTGAGTTGTTTGTGTTTTCTTTAAGTTCTTTGTGATCACATTAATAACTGTTCTTTTACATTCTGCATCCAGCTGATCCTCAGAGTGATTTTCATTGTAATGCACTTCTGTAAGAGAGAGATGGCCTAGTGGTTAAGAGCGCCGACCGCTCTTACAGAGGACCCGGGTTCGATCCCCAGCACCCACATGGCGGCCGAAAACCTTCTGAAACTCCAATTCCAGGAGAACTCCAGGTCCAGGGGAATCCGACACCCTCTTCTGACCTCCGCGGCATTGCACGACACCGGTGCACAGACTTGCATGCAGACAGTACATTCATACCATACAGAAATAAATAAAATAAAATAAAATAAAATAAAAAGAAGAGTGGATCTTGTTGGGGATGTAGGTGCTTGGTTTTTCACATTATTTGTGTTTTTGTTCTGCCATTTTGGCATATGAATGTTCTGTGTTATCTGTTCAGTAGGGACTTCTGTTTCGCTTTTTTTATTGAATTTTTGTATGTTTCTATTGTTAATGTAGCTTGTTTACTTTTTGTGTCTAGTCCTAGGTGAGCCAGCCTGTCCAGCAGATTGGGAGCCAAGTAAGATGGGTTTGGGAGCACCTGGTGGGGGGGTGCTCAGCAATCTGTGCCAGGGGGATTAGCTAGTCAGGGATAGGGAGTTAGACCAGCGGTCCAAGGCAGGAGAATTGGTGTCTGCCAGGATCCAAGGCTGGGGAGGACAGGGTGGTGGAGGGTGAGAGGCCATTGGGCAGGATCTGACTTTCCAGAGTCCTTGGTGGGGCAGGTCGGTCAAGAGGTAGGTCTCCAGGGAGGTTGGGTGTGGGTGATGGCCACCCCAGGGAGTGCTTAGCAATTTGTGCTGGGGTAGTTAACTAGTCAGGGTTAGGGAGATAGACCAGAGGTCTAGGGTGGAAGATCTGGTGCCTGCCTGTATCCAAGGCTGGAAGGATCAGGGTGAGGGAGTGTGAGAGGAGCTGAAGAGGTGGGAAAGCAGGATCTGACTTATCAGGGTCCTAGGTAGGGTAAGACTCTTGGGCAGGTCAGGTGCCAGGGGAGATGGGGTGTGGGATCACCCAAAGGAGCTCGGGAATATATGCTGGGGTGGTTACCTACTTGGGGTTAGAGAATTAGTGCAGAGATGGAATTGGTGCCTGCCTGGATCCAAGGCTGGAGGGTGGTGAGAAATGGACCACTTCTTTTGAGAATGCTCTGTTAAGTTCCATAATCTTTTAGTAGACTACATGCAGCCATGACTTGGTTTCTCAATTGTTTACATTTTAGCTACTAGTCCTGTCAAATTTCAAGTAAGTCCTTACTTTTGCTATAGCTTGGTGCATATTGCCTCCTTATCCCCTAGCACATAGTTCTTTCATTTGTGGATGGTGTTTCCTCATAGTGAGAGAGAAGGATCTATTTTCGGGGGGAGTATTTTTGAGACGACAGGTTCTCCCTGCAGCTTGAGCTGTCCTGTAACTCACTATGTAAACCAGGCTAGCCTTGAACTCCCAGAGATCCACCTGTCTCTGCCTCCCAGTGTTGAGATTAAAGGTGTGTGGTAGCGCACCCAGCCAAGAAGGATATGAATGTACTGTCTGCATGTAGGTTGGTGCACCTGTGTTGTGCAATGCCATGGAGGTCAGAAGAAGGCTTCAGATTCCCCTGGAACTGGAGTTAAAAATGGTTCTTAGCTACCATATGGGTGCTGGGACTCAAACCCGGGTCCTCTGCAAGAGCAGTCGGGGCGCTCTTAACCGCTGAGCCATCTCTCCAGTCCCAGGATCTATATTTGAAGTCTCCTAAATATATGTCTTATTTTCCCAGAATTGTACATGCATTTTGATTATTGCTTAAGTTTTGAAATCCATTATATTTTAGTTTCTACAATATTAAATTTTTATGTGTGTTTTCCTTACATTCTTGGTTTTTGTCCTTCCTTCCTCCATCTCCTCTTTCCCTGGCCTCCCTGCCCTTCACCCTGTTTTAGTATTCTGTAGCAATATATTCAATAATTGATTGAAAGTAAAAAAAAAGAGGTTCTGTTTTTAGGAGTTTTACAATTTTAGCTATTATGTTGTTTAAGTTGTTCATGTCATATTGAATGAACTGTGCTATCATTTACAGTAGAAATCAAATATTTGTTTACATTGTTTTCTTTTGGAAAATTTTCTCTAAATTTAACTGTTTATATTTGTACTTGACATAAAAAAATTTCCATGCAGATATGGAACAAAAAGGACTTTGTGCTAAAAGTTTATTTTTATTTTATGTGCGTGTATGAGAGTTTGCATCCACGTATGTGTATCATATGTGTACAGGTGCCCATAGATGTCTGAAGTGGACAACAGAAAATGAGAAAAAGAAAATACAAGTGGTTGCGAGTCATGCAATGTGAATACTGGGGACTGAACCTAGGTCCTCTGTAAGAGCAGCAAGTGTTCTTAACTGTTGAGCCATTTCTCAAGCTCCAGAAAGGGAAATTTTGATTGAGAATTCTGTGAGGCTGGTGACATGGAATGATATGAATGTCATTGTCTTCATAGCTCCAGCTTTTGTGTACATTTACCATCACCTCCGGCCTTGGTCTCTCTTTCTTCCTGTCATTATGAGTAGAACACAGTTCCAAGAGTCCAGCCTGCGTCTCTCTTGTCTGCACCCGTACTGCTTTGTGTTTTTGACTCTGCTGTGTCATGGTCATTGCTCTGAGATTCGCATTTCCCATTTGCCTAAAGCTCCTCCATGAAAGCTCTAGTTTCACTCCCTCTTGGGAGCTTAATGATGCAATAGTCTTTGGAAGATCATACCAAAATGTCCAACTAGCCTGGAATTAGGAAATGAGATCTAAGGGTTATGATCATGGGTGTCCTATGAACAGAGATAATAATTGCAAAAATCAGTCTAGATTTTCCCAGTGCTGAAGGATTTCTGAGCGTTAGTAGAAGGAGATTAGTCAAAAATGTTGGTGATATCTTGTGGTCTCTTCTTATATTCAGTAGAGAAAAAGCAGGTAAATAATTCATTTTTTAAGTCTTCCTTTTTAAATTTTTTGCATGTTAATTTTTGAGAAATTCATGCATGAGTACTGTATTTTAAATATATTTTATTTATTATTATTTTATATGTATATATATGTATATGATTGTATTTATTGGATGTATCTAAGTGCACCCATGTTGTGAAATGTTCACAGATGTCAGAAGAGGATGTCAGATCACCTGTACGTGGAGTTATGGATGGTTGTCAGCTGCCATGTGGGTGCTGGGAACCTAAGCTAGGTACTCTTCAAGAGCAGCCAGTGCTCTTAACTGCTGAGCCATCTCTCCAGCCCATGAGTAGTGTATTAATTTTATTTTCACTGTCTCTTCTCTCCCTTCCAACTCTTCCCATGTCCCCCATTCCCTTTCAATTTCAGTACCTCTTCTTTAATTATTATCATTACATATATGATTAAATTTATATTTCTATTACTTATTTTGGGCAATATAAATGGAAAATATGTACAATATCAACCACTTAGAAGCTCACAGATTGGTGATATTAGTTAATTTGACCATTTTTGAAACCATCACTATTATCCATCTTTAGAAATTTGTTACTGTTTTGAACTTCAGTTCTCTGTTTCACATTATCACCCACAATCCACTTTAAAAATAATGAATAAATAAATACATAAACTCCAATAATTATTTGACTAAGAAATAAACAGTTACAAGAGAGTTAGTAACTTGTACTACCTACAATGTAAATGGATGTCATTTGTCTTGGTCTTATAGAGTCCAGTTCTGGAGCCTCTTCAGGGAATTGCTAATATCCTTGTTCTTCAGGGTGTAGATAAAGGGATTCAGCATAGGAGTGACCATAGTGTACATCACTGAGGCCAGCACGCTGCTTCTGGGAGAATGCAAGACTGATGAACCAAGGTACACTCCAATGGCTGTGCCATAAAACAAGCAAACAACTGACAGGTGAGAGCCGCAGGTGGAGAAGACTTTACACCTCCCACCTAAGGATGGGATTTTCAGAGTGGAAGAGACAATTCTATAATAAGAGCAAAGGATTCCTGTCATGGGGAAAAAACCAAACATGACACCAAACACGTATGTAACTATGTTCTGGCTGAAGGTATCAGAATAGGTAAGATTCAGGAGCTGAGAGGAGTCACAGAAAAAATTGGAAATACTTATACCCTTGAAGCATGTGACTTGTAAGACAATCAAAACATTGAGCAGGGAGACCAAAATACTGACCCAAAATGACAGCAGAACCAAGAAGCAACAGAGGCGAGAGTTCATGATCACTGAGTAATTCAGAGGGTGGCAGATGGCCACAAAGCGGTCATAAGCCATCACGGTCAGAAGCAGGTCGTCCATGCTTACAGACAGGATAAAAAGAGACATCTGGGTCAGGCAGCCCATGAAGGAGATGACTCTGTTGTGAGTATGGATATCTATGGCCAGCTTTGGAACTATGGTAGAGATGAAGCAGATGTCAGCAAGGGACAGGTTGCAGAGGAAGAAATACATGGGGGTGTGGAGGTGATGATCAGAGCTGATGGTGATGATCACAAGAAGGTTCCCAAACACTGTGATGAAGTACAAGCACAGGAGCAGGCCGAGGAGGACAGACCGCAGCTCTGGGTCCGCAGTGAGGCCTGTGAGGTAGAATTCTGGGCTGCCTGTCGCATTTGGCATTTCTGTATGGTTTAGACACCATCTGCAAAGGAAAATTCAATAAAATCAAAAGAAACAGGTAGACATCTAAGGTTCTGCCTATGCCTTGAATTTAGGTGTTCCCAAGGTGATGCACCTTGGAACATGATACTCAACTTCTGAATTCCAAATCAAGCAGGTGACTGTCTCTGTCAGTTTCCCTACCCACCTCCTTCTGCCAACATTAATTTTAAAAGTAGCCAAATGTCGGGCTGGAGAGATGGCCTAGCGGTTAAGAGCGCCAACTGCTCTTGCAGAGGACCCGGGTTCGGTCCCCAGCACCCACATGGCAGCTGAGAACCGTCTGTAACTCCAATTCCAGGAGAACTCCAGTTCCAGGGGAATCAGACACCCTCTGCTGACCTCCGTGGCATTGCACGACACAGGTGCACAAACCTACACACAGAGAGTACATTCAAATAAATAAATAAATAAATAAATAAATAAATAAATAAA
>VZQC01011003.1:295260-327261 GCA_009823505.1 Rhizomys pruinosus | reverse complement strand
AAAAAAAAAAAAAACAGAAAGAGCACAAATAAACGATCTAACATTGCAGCTAAAAACACTTGAGAGACAAAAACAAATGAACCTTAAACCCAACAGACAGGAAGAAATGACAAAAATCAGAGCAGAAATCAATGAAATAGAAACAAAGAAAACAATACAAAGATTCAATGAATCCAAAAGTTGGTTATTTGAAAGGGTAAACAAGACAGACAGACGTCTAGCCCAGTTAACAAAAGAAAGAAAGAGCACCTCCAAATCAATACAATTCGTGATGAAAGGGGAAACATCACAACAGACAATGAAAAGATCCAGACAATCATATGGGAATACTTCAAAAACCTATACTCTACTAAATTTGAAAACCTAAGGGAAATGGATGACTATCTGAAATCCTGGAAATCAACAAACCTAAACCAAGAAGAGATCGACAGCTTAAACAGACCCATAATATTGGATGAAATTGAAAATGTAATAAAAACTGTCACAACTAAAAATAATCCTAGGCTTAGCTGGTTTCACAGCAGAATTGTATAAAACATTTAAAGAAGACTTATAGTCATTAATTCTCAAACAGTGTAATACAGATAAAGTAATAAGGTTGCCTATTTTATTATCTTTAGGATAATAATGATATAAACACATTTGTTAACCTAGAAGTGAATCACATGAAAAATGCAACCTACACAGAGCACATTGGTGAGGGCTTGGAATTAGGAATGACACAGTGGTGACTGTTATCCTCAACATCATGCTTTTCTCAAATTCACAATCCTTGAGAAAATGTTTAGACATTTTTAGTATGATATGATCAAATTGCTGCAATTATGAGTTAGATGTCTATGTAAGTAGAATCGACATAGGACAAAAGAAAATTATGAGACAAATTCATGACACCTTAATTTAAGTAGGAAAATAAAGGAAAATAAAATTGCAATATCCTAATTTTAAATATATATCTCTCCATCTGCATTTAAGAACTACCATGCTTGTCTTTCCCACCTTGGTCTGCAGTGTACTTACTGAACGCTGATGCCTCTCTGCTTAGACATGGTCAGGAAGTACGACTGCAGAGAATTTCTCAATGCTGAAGCCAATAAGGGCTCAGATTCTGTCCTCGGGAGTAAGGGTAGCGTGTCCAACAGCAGCTTCCTGGTGAAGACACACGTGGAGACTTGTATGGAGGCAGAGTCACTAGAGACATTAACCGTCAAGAACAGTCAAGTCCCAGTGTTGACTATGACATGACCTTGGGGGCACAATACAGCAAACTCACAATTAGTCAAATTGATAGATGCTATTGTTCCAAAACCCTAAGGAATTTGTAACACTCATCAAGGAAGAGAGAACTGAGATGCTATTGTTCAATTTCTCTGAAAATTTTTGTTGAAATTGTATGGAGAGTTCATGGAGATAATAGATAGCTTTTTGTGGAATGGCCCTTTTTGAAATACTAATCCTGCCAGTTGACAAGAGAATCTCCATCTTCTAGTATCTTCTTCAGTGTCTAAGAGCCCCAGTTCCAGAATGGTTTAGCTCTCTTGGATTCTGCTCTCAGATGAATCCCACAGACCTCAAACAACACTGGCTCTTTGCCATTGCTCTTGGTGAGCCTCCAGGCCCTGATGGCTGATATATATATATATATATATATATATATATATATATATATATATATATGTGTGTGTGTGTGCATGTGTGTGTGTGCATGTCTGTGTGTCTGGAGAGAGCAAGAGGGGTGCAGAAAGTAAGGAGTATAGCAATGGGCATGGATTTGACAGGAGATGGGGAGGTGGTTTGAATATTATCAAAATATGTTGCACAAAAGTTTTCAAATAATCAATAGAAATACTTCTCTAATCCAGTGTGGAGCTCAGAGGAGCTCCTGAGGTTCCACCTCACTGTGGAGCTATGAGCAGTTGACAGCTGCTGAGGAAGAAGAGCTTACATGGCCCATACTCTAGTAGATGATCCATGCTGGTTTATCTCTTAGGAGTAAATTGGACATAATGAGTTATAAAAGAAAGAAAAGACATGAAGTTGGGTGGGAGATATATTGTTGGTTTGGGGGAAATCGATGGAGATGGGGGGTAGACTTGATCAAAATGTACACATGAACTTTCAAAGAGTAAGAGAACAGTATGAAAGCTAACCCATAGAGATGAAGCTCAAGGTCATTATGAGATTTATTTCTTTTTTTTATTCTCTTTTTTTGATTTCTCAAAATTGTTATTAATTTTTTTCTACAGCTTGATGTCTTGTGTAAAGGAAAGGGTCTGAAGATGAACAAGTCAGCTACATTTCAAAACAGCACTTATTACAGAGAAAAACAAAAGATCTTGGCACATTATCTTCAGGAAGATCTTTTTGCAGACTTTTCTTCTAAAAAAACAAACTATAATTCTCCTGCAGATGATGTCTGTCTCTTTCAAAGATAGCTACATTTTACTCACAAAAGCCCTGGGCTGCAGCTCCACTGATGACTTCTGATGAGCATGTGCAGGTCCCCTGGCTAGTGTTGCTCATCTTCCCAAGGGAACATCAATGCTTCCCTGTCCTAGATAAAAACTGCTGTATTGATGGTCACTGGCCCACAGTAAGCAAGGGAAGACTCATTATTTTAAAGATAGACCAGTGTTTTTCATTCATCACCTGAACAACTTATTCCTTTTTAAAGCAATTTTTAAAATACCAAGATTTTACTTTCCTCTAAAGTTTTAAAGAAAGAAAAAATATATATATACAATATTATATAATATATAAGGAAAAAATAATAAAAAGATAAAACTTCTAAAACAAAATCTCACATAAAAAAACACTAAAAACAGGATTTGGGACACACATGTACCACACACACACACACACACACACATAACACTCCAACTGAACAATGTATAGTTGATGTCCTAGAGGAAGACGTGCAGTAGGCTGAACAATACATGTCATGGCATGAAGAAAAGGCAAACTTAATGCTGTCTGTATTGGGTATTGCTAATACTCCTACTTTTAAGTAAAGCAAGTTTTATCTTCCTTAGGTCAGCCACTGCCTGGCTCAACAGCGTAGCTCAGCCAGCCTGACTATCAGTGGTCCTATTCCATTATCCTATGGGCCAATGTATCAATGTATTGGCTCAGAGGGTTCCGTAGGGTTTCCTTCCTATTCTCGGAGGCTCCCTCTCAGGTAGAGAAGTATAGGCACTTCTCTGCCCATCACCTGGTGATGTCTGGTGTGCAGTGTAGCAGAACAGTGTAATTTACTCCAGGAAAGTAAGAAATTCAGAGTCACCTGAAGAAAAGGGGTAGATCATACCTGCCATCATGAAGAAGAGCACCCCAGAACTTATTCTCCTTAGTCTTCCGGGACCCACACAACTGGAGTACTGAAGTATTATTTTTTTCTCTATGTGTATGAATGTACTGTCTGCATGCAGGTCTGTGCACCCGTGTCGTGCAATGCCACGGAGGTCAGAAGAGGGTGTTGGATTCCCCTGGAACTGGAGTTCTCCTGGAATTGGAGTTTCAGATGGTTCTCAGCCACCATGTGGGTGCTGGGGATCGAACCCGGGTCCTCTGCAAGAGCAGTCAGCGCTCTTAACTGCTAGACCATCTCTCCAGCCTAAGTACTGAAGTATTATCTGGCAGAATTATTGGTTTTGTTCTGCAACTCAAGTATGTAGTTTCTTCAGCAATAGGGTCTTACAGTCAAGTTTTATCAGGTAACTAAAAACAATGGCAAAAACCAATATCACTTGAGGGTGTATGGAAATGCACTTGTCAATATCCTGAAAAGAGGAGTGCTTCTTGGTATTGGGCTTTTCATTGGCTAACCTGTGGTATCTACTACACCTGTAAAACCCATGTTGTAGTATAACTACAGTTAAACTCTTTTTATACTGTATTTGTGTATACTGAAAGAAACTCCTACAATCAGCTTCCATATGAATGGCCTTTTTGAAAAGGCCTTTGTGTTAGCCCTCCTCTTCTTACTCTCCCAGGCTCTACTGTATTTACTACTGTATTTATCTACTGCTCTGTCTCATTTTGCTCCTTTCTCTCTTATATCACTGCATTGTATCTCCCATGAACCCTCCCTGTGACCCCTCATTACTTTCCTGACATCCGGGAATTTTCCAGTTGAAATACTAACTAAAGAACCGAAGCTAGCTCAATATCAACAACAGAAATAAGCACACTACTACCTACAAGAACACATGGAGACTAAACACACAGAAAATGAATGGGTCAAGTAAGAAATAAAAAGGAAATAAAGCATTTCTGGTCTGGAACTAAATGAAAAAGCCATACAACACACAACAAAACTATAGGATACTTTAAAAACAGTCCTAAGAGGGAAGTTTATAGCCCTGGGTGCCTACATTAAAAAACAAAACAAACAGAACGAGCACCATAATAAAAAAACCAAAAGACACCAAACTACGTATGTAACTTATGCTTCTGGCTGAAGGTATCAGAATAGGTAGATTCAGGAGCTGAGAGGAGTCACAGAAAAAATTAGAAATACTTATACCCTTGAAGCATGTGACTTGTAAGACAATCAAAACATTGAGCAGGGAGACCAAAATACTGACCCAAAATGACAGCTGAACCAAGAAGCAACAGAGGCGAGAGTTCATGATCACTGAGTAATTCAGAGGGTGGCAGATGGCCACAAAGTGAGTCATAAGCCATCACGGTCAGAAGCAGGTCGTCCATGCTTACAGACAGGATAAAAAGAGTCATCTGGGTCAGGCAGCCCATGAAGGAGATGACTCTGTTGTGAGTATGGATATCTATGGCCAGCTTTGGAACTATGGTAGAGATGAAGCAGATATCAGCAAGGGACAGGTTGCAGAGGAAGAAATACATGGGGGTGTGGAGGTTGATGTCAGAGCTGATGGTGATGATCACAAGAAGGTTCCCAAACACTGTGATGAAGTACAAGCACAGGAGCAGGCCGAGGAGGACAGACCGCAGCTCTGGGTCCGCAGTGAGGCCTGTGAGGTGGAATTCTGGGCTGCCTGTCGCATTTGGCATTTTCTGTATGGTTTAGGACACCATCTGCAAAGAAAATTCAATAAAAATCAAAAGAAAACAGGTAGACATCTAAGGTTCTGCCTATGCCTTGAATTTAGGTGTTCCCAAGGTGATGCACCTTGGAACATGATACTCAACTTCTGAATTCCAAATCAAGCAGGTGACTGTCTCTGTCAGTTTCCCTACCCACCTCCTTCTGCCAACATTAATTTTAAAAGTACAGCCAAATGTCGGGCTGGAGAGATGGCCAGCGGTTAAGAGCGCCAACTGCTCTTGCAGAGGACCCGGGTTCGGTCCCCAGCACCCACATGGCAGCTGAGAACCGTCTGTAACTTCCAATTCCAGGAGAACTCCAGTTCCAGGGGAATCAGACACCCTCTTCTGACCTCACGTGGCATTGCACGACACAGTGCACAAACACTACACACAAGATTACATTCAAATAAATAAAAAATTAAATAAATAATAAATAAATAAAATTTAAAAAAATAGCCAAATGTCACCAGCTAATTGATGGACCTTCAAAAGACCTGCACGTGATCAAGCAAGATAACGCCAGCATGGTACGCTCTGTTCATCTGTTTCCACCAATTTTTAATTGGATTGTTTGTTGGGTGTTTTGATGTTTTGTTTTCCCTGTTCATTGTCTCTCCCACATAATCATCCTCTATCACATATAGAGTTAGAAAATATATTTTCCGGGGCTGGAGAGATGGCCTAGCGGTTAAGAGCGCTGACAGCTCTTACAGAGGACCCGGGTTCGATCCCCAGCACCCACATGGCGGCCGAGAACCGTCTGAAACTCCAATTCCAGGAGAACTTCAGTTCCAGGGGAATCCGAGACCCTCTTCTGACCTCCGCGGCACTTGCACGAACAGGTGCACAGACTTGCATGCAGACAGTACATTCATAACATACGGAAAATAAATTTTAAAAAAAAAAAATAAAAAAAATTAAAAAAAAAAAAGAAAAAATAATTTTCCATTCTGTAGGCTGCCTCTTTATTCAATTCATAGTGCCACTTGCTCCTGAGAAGCATTTCGTTTCATGTGTTCTGTCAACTGTTGGTTTTGATATTTTGTGATCAGGATCCTATTCAGAGTGCCTTTATTGGGCCTATAAATTCCAGTGTATCCTCTACATTCTCTTCTATCAGGCGCAGTGTATTACATTTTATGCTGAAGTCCTTGATCCCTTTGTAGTTGAGTTTGTGCAGAGGAAGCAACAGAGATGTAGTTTTATTCTTCTACATGTGTCTATTCAGTCTATTCAGTTTGACCAGCACAATGGTTTATAAATGCTGTCATTCTAGCCAGGTGTGGTGGTGCACGCCTTTAATCCAGCACTCGGGAGACAGAAGAAAGTTAGATCTCTGTGAGTTTCAAGGCCAGCTGGTTCTACAAAGAGAGCTACAGGACAGCTGGGGCTGCAGGGAGACCCTGTCTCAATAAAAACACCAAAATAGCCAAGCCTAATGGCACGCACCTTTAATCCCAGCACTCAGGAGGCAGAGGCAGGTGGATCTTTGTGAGTTCAAGGACAGCCCAGTGTACAGAGCAAGTTCCAGGCCAGGTGGGACTAAATGGAGACCCTGTCATCTCAAAAGATAAAAATAAATAAATGAATAAATAAATAAATGCTATATTTCCCCAATGTATATTTTGACCCCTTGATCAAAATCAGATTGCAGTGTATGTGTAGATTTAATTCTGAGTTTTCAATTCTATCCCAATGATCCTGCTGTTTTTCTTACTATAGCTCTGTAACATAGTTTTAAAAAGGGTATGGTAATGCCTCCAAAGCTATTTTTTATTGTACAGGATTATTTTAGCTATGATAATTTGGGGGGTTCCATATGAAATTTGAGATGCTATTGTTCAATTTCTCTGAAAATTTTTGTTGAAATTGTATGGAGAGTTCATGGAGATAATAGATGGTTTTTTATGGAATGGCCCTTTTTGAAATACTAATCCTGCCAGTTGACAAGAGAATCTCCATCTTCTAGTATCTTTCAGTGTCTAAGAGCCCCAGTTCCCAAGAATGGTTTAGCTCTCTTGGATTCTGCTCTCAGATGAATCCACAGACCCTAAACAACATGCGTCTATGCCATTGCTCTTGGTGAGCCTCCAGGCCCTGAGTGCTGAAATATAATATATATCATATATATATATATATATATATATATATATATATATATATGTGTGTTGTGTGTGTGCATGTCTGTGTGTGTGTGTGCATGTCTGTGTGTCTGGAGAGAGCAAGAGGGGTGCAGAAAGTAAGGAGTATAGCAATGGGCATGGATTTGACAGGAGATGGGGAGGTGGTTTGAATATTATCAAAATATGTTGCACAAAAGTTTTCAAATAATCAATAGAAATACTTCTCTAATCCAGTGTGGAGCTCAGAGGAGCTCCTGAGGTTCCACCTCACTGTGGAGCTATGAGCAGTTGACAGCTGCTGAGGAAGAAGAGCTTACATGGCCCATACTCTAGTAGATGATCCATGCTGGTTTATCTCTTAGGAGTAAATTGGACATAATGAGTTATAAAAGAAAGAAAAGACATGAAGTTGGGTGGGAGATATATTGTTGGTTTGGGGGAAATCGATGGAGATGGGGGGTAGACTTGATCAAAATTGTACACATGAACTTTCAAAGAGTAAGAGAACAGTATGAAAGCTAACCCATAGAGATGAAGCTCAAGGTCATTATGAGATTTATTTCTTGTTTTTATTCTCTTTTTTTGATTTCTCAAAATTGTTATTAATTTTTTTCTACAGCTTGATGTCTTGTGTAAAGGAAAGGGTCTGAAGATGAACAAGTCAGCTACATTTCAAAACAGCACTTATTACAGAGAAAAACAAAAGATCTTGGCACATTATCTTCAGGAAGATCTTTTTGCAGACTTTTCTTCTAAAAAAACAAACTATATATTATTATACTATAATTCTCCTGCAGATGATGTCTGTCTCTTTCAAAGACAGCTACATTTTACTCACAAAAGCCCTGGGCTGCAGCTCCACTGATGATTCTGATGAGCATGTGCAGGTCCCCTGGCTAGTGTTGCTCATCTTCCCAAGGGAACATCAATGCTTCCCTGTCCTAGATAAAAACTGCTGTATTGATGGTCACTGGCCCACAGTAAGCAAGGGAAGACTCATTATTTTAAAGATAGACCAGTGTTTTTCATTCATCACCTGAACAACTTATTCCTTTTTAAAGCAATTTTTAAAATACCAAGATTTTACTTTCCTCTAAAGTTTTAAAGAAAGAAAAAATATATATACAATATTATATAATATATAAGGGAAATAAATAAAAAAGACAACCTTGCTCAGGTATAATCCAAATTATCTTCACATTCAGAAAAAACACTAAAACAGGATTTGGGACACACATGTACACACACACACAACACACACACACACACATATACACTCCAACATGAACAATGTATAGTTGATGTCCTAGAGGAAGACGTGCAGTAGGCTGAACAATACATGTCATGGCATGAAGAAAAGGCAAACTTAATGCTGTCTGTATTGGGTATTGCTAATACTCCTACTTTTAAGTAAAGCAAGTTTTATCTTCCTTAGGTCAGCCACTGCCTGGCTCAACAGCGTAGCTGGCCAGCCTGACTATCAGTGGTCCTATTCCATTATCCTATGGGCCAATGTATCAATGTATTGGCTCAGAGGGTTCCGTAGGGTTTCCTTCCTATTCTCGGAGGCTCCCTCTCAGGTAGAGAAGTATAGGCACTTCTCTGCCCATCACCTGGTGATGTCTGGTGTGCAGTGTAGCAGAACAGTGTAATTTACTCCAGGAAAGTAAGAAATTCAGAGTCACCTGAAGAAAAGGGGTAGATCATACCTGCCATCATGAAGAAGAGCACCCCAGAACTTATTCTCCTTAGTCTCCGGGACCCACACAACTGGAGTACTGAAGTATTTTTTTTTTCTCTATGTGTATGAATGTACTGTCTGCATGCAGGTCTGTGCACCCGTGTCGTGCAATGCCACGGAGGTCAGAAGAGGGTGTTGGATTCCCCTGGAACTGGAGTTCTCCTGGAATTGGAGTTTCAGATGGTTCTCAGCCACCATGTGGGTGCTGGGGATCGAACCCGGGTCCTCTGCAAGAGCAGTCAGCGCTCTTAACTGCTAGACCATCTCTCCAGCCTAAGTACTGAAGTATTATCTGGCAGAATTATTGGTTTTGTTCTGCAACTCAAGTATGTAGTTTCTTCAGCAATAGGGTCTTACAGTCAAGTTTTATCAGGTAACTAAAAACAATGGCAAAAACCAATATCACTTGAGGGTGTATGGAAATGCACTTGTCAATATCCTGAAAAGAGGAGTGCTTCTTGGTATTGGGCTTTTCATTGGCTAACCTGTGGTATCTACTACACCTGTAAAACCCATGTTGTAGTATAACTACAGTTAAACTCTTTTTATACTGTATTTGTGTATACTGAAAGAAACTCCTACAATCAGCTTCCATATGAATGGCCTTTTTGAAAAGGCCTTTGTGTTAGCCCTCCTCTTCTTACTCTCCCAGGCTCTACTGTATTTACTACTGTATTTATCTACTGCTCTGTCTCATTTTGCTCCTTTTCTCATTTATATCACTGCATTGTATCTCCCATGAACCCTCCCTGTGACCCCTCATTACTTTCCTGACATCCGGGAATTTTCCAGTTGAAATACTAACTAAAGAACCGAAGCTAGCTCAATATCAACACCAGAATAAGCACTACTACCTACAAGAACACATGGAGACTAAACAACACAGAATAATGAATGGGTCAAGTAAGAAATAAAAAGGAAATAAAGCATTTCTGGTTTGGAACTAAATGAAAAAGACGATACAACACAACAAAACCTATAGGATACTTTAAAAACAGTCCTAAGAGGGAAGTTTATAGCCCTGGGTGCCTACATTAAAAAACAAACAAACAGAAAGAGCACAAATAAACGATCTAACACTGTAGCTAAAAACACTTGAGAGACAAAAACAAATGAACCTTAAACCCAACAGACAGGAAGAAATGACAAAAATCAGAGCAGAAATCAATGAAATAGAAACAAAGAAAACAATACAAAGATTCAATGAATCCAAAAGTTGGTTATTTTAAAGGGTAAACAAGACAGACAGATGTCTAGCCCTGTTAACCAAAAGAAAGAAAGAGCACCTCCAAATCAATACAATTCATGTTGAAAGGGGAAACATCACAACAGACAATGAAAAGATCCAGACAATCATATGGGAATACTTCAAAAACCTATATTCTACTAAATTTGAAAACGTAAGGGAAATGGATGATATCTGAAACCTGGAAATCAACAAAACCTGACCAAGATGAGATCACAGCTTTAACAGACCCATAATATTGGATGAAATTGAAAATGTAATAAAAACTGTCACAACTAAAAATAATCCTAGGCTTAGCTGGTTTCACAGCAGAATTGTATAAAACATTTAAAGAAGACTTATAGTCATTAATTCTCAAACAGTGTAATACAGATAAAGTAATAAGGTTGCCTATTTTATTATCTTTAGGATAATGATATAAACACATTTGTTAACCTAGAAGTGAATCACATGAAAAATGCAACCTACACAGAGCACATTGGTGAGGGCTTGGAATTAGGAATGACACAGCGGTGACCGTTATCCTCAACATCACTCTTTTCTCAAATTCACAATCCTTGAGAAAATGTTTAGACATTTTTAGTATGATATGATCAAATTGCTGCAATTATGAGTTAGATGTCTATGTAAGCAGAATCGACATGGGACAAAAGAAAATTATGAGACAAATTCATGATGCTTTAATAAGTAGGAAAATAAAGGAAAATAAAATTGCAATATCCTAATTTTAAATATATATATCTCCATCTGCATTTAAGAACTACCATGCTTGTCTTTTCCCACCTTGGTCTGCAGAGTACTTACTGAACGCTGATGCCTCTCTGCTCAGACATGGTCAGGAAGTATGGCTGCAGAGAATTTCTCAATGCTGAAGCCAATAAGGGCTCAGATTCTGTCCTCGGGAGTAAGGGTAGCGTGTCCAACAGCAGCTTCCTGGTGAAGACACACATGAGACTTGTGCGGAGGCAGAGTCACTAGAGACATTAACCGTCAGGAACAGTAAGTCCCAGTGTTGACTATGACATGACTTTGGGGGCACAGTACAGCAAACTCACAATTAGTCAAATTGATAGATGCTATTGTTCCACAACTCTAAGGAATTTGCAACACTCATCAAGGAAGAGAGAAGACAGCAAAGGCTTAGAGGGCTATTTAGAATCTCCCTTGACCCAGGTAAAGCTGTTGTGATCCATCACTCTTTTACTTCTGTTTTTACCTTAAGGGTCATTTTATATCTTTGTCTTTTTATATTGAAGTTTGTAAATTTCATGCAGTATGTTTTGATCACTATCTGCACTACTCTATTTTTTGCATTCTTGTATTCTAATATCTAGTAGTATGAAGTTTCTGTTCCCAGGTGCACTTCAGTGTGAATCTGCCTGCCCACTGGAGCCTCAGTCACCTACCAAGAGTCCCACACCTGAAAGAAGATGAGTCTCCTTGTCCCTCAGTCAATGACTGCCAATAGTCCCTGGGTCCCTTGGGGCTTCCTGCCCATTTATCTATGTCTGTGCTGGAGTTTTGTCTGGTTTGGGGCTCTGTTGTACTTGTGCATGCTGTCACCTTTACTTTGAGTTCAAATAAGTGATTTCCCAGGAGTCTGGAAGGCTTCATTGGGGGCTGGGGGTCCCACTCACTTCTGTGATTGAATATGTATCTTCCTACTGTTTGTCCTCCTGCCTTTCATGGTGTGTTTTACAATCTCCCCTCCCTTAATTGTATTCTCCTATTAGTCCATGTCTAGCTTCGTAGCTTCCAGATGGAGTCCAATTTAAATATAGAAAACAACATGTGAGTGGGAACACTCCGTGTGTTCTTTATGGGCTGGCCTACCTCCTCACTCACTATATGAGCACACACACACTCACACACATACACACATGTTTACCTGCAAAGTTCAATTCTACAAAGACTCTCTATAATAAATACAAAATTTTACACTGGTTCCCAATAGTCTCTTTTATCCAAAACTGCCCCAATATCAGTTATCATTTATGATTTTGGTAAAGGCTGTTCTAACAAACATGAAAGCCCATCTCACTGAGTTTTGAATTTTATCTCTTAAAATTAGTGATGTTGAGCACTTTTGCCTCAATGTTGACGTTCATAAATGTCTCCCTTGTCTTTTGATGTGTTTATATAATATTTGTTTACAGGCTATAAAGTTATTTAAATGAATGTGTTTATATAATATTTGCTTACAGGCTGTGAAGTTATTTAAATGAATGAATTTTGAGTATTTACATCCTATGAAACATATGATTTATAAATACATTAACATCCTACCACCCTGTGTCTGAGATGAAATAAATCTTGTGGTCTTGAGGAACTATCTTTGTGTTCTCTGTCACATCCAAGACGTTTCATATTCTGAGTCACACCCCATTATGAAATGTTTTAGAAAGAAGAAAATGTTCGTACAGGAAATTGAGATGAATTACTGGGGACTAAGAATATATTAGAAGAGTTTTCAGTGTCATGGACACACAGACAGGGAGGCAGGCTCCAGCACTAGGGACAGACAGAGTGCCAGAGACTCTGAAGAGAAAAATCAGAGCCCACATGGCAAAATGGAAGTTTGTTCTTATCTCTTTGAGGATAGGAAATATTTCCGAGTAAAAGCCTACAGGCAGGCTCTCTGATTCCCAGGTTGAAGTACCATGGGGCCTGAAACATTTTACTGTTTGCTCAAAAACCACCATCTCAGGGAAAAAGGAACTGCCACATACCACAAGGTTAAAAATAAACTGCAGGGGGCCTGTGCAAGGGTCAGAAAAACGTGTTTTTGAAACAATCCAGTGTGCTCATAAATTCCAGGAAGCTGCGCCCTGAACCTTCCCCCAGCCTTTGGTGTTTTTATAAGCCCACAGCCTATCCCTGCACAACCGTTTGCTGAGTTGTATAAACCACCAATGATGTAATGCCAAGGCATGGATACCCCTCTCCCAACCCTTGCAATTTCTCCCTTTAAAAGAGTGCTCCTAGGGAGTCTCAGGGCTCTTACCAGTCCTGTTGTAGCAGGTATTGGAACGGCCGGAGCTCGAGCTTGCTGAATAAATGATTCTCTCCTTTTGCATCAGTGTTGTGCCTCCTGGTGGTCTATGAGGGTCTCAGATTCTGGGCATTACATTTGGGGGCTTGTCTGGGATCCCTCAGGCCGACCGGACCCCCAACCCAGAAGATCTGAGCTGGCTGGTAAGTGTCTTTGTCTGTCTGTCCGTCTCTTTGTCCTCTTCCTCCTGTCACTCTTTGCTCACAACTTCACCCTGGGCATTTGTCCCAGCATTCAATTTGAGCCTAGAGTGGATGCACTGGGGGATTCAGACTGTAGGCCTGCAGGAGGCATCCCCAGGCCAAGGGCGGGAGAGATTCCTGCCCATTAGGTCCTCTTTCAGAGGGGCAGAAGTGAGGACTTCTGCCATCTCCTTGCCTCTGATTACTCTCATTTTCGCCTGCGAAGCTACCCCAACCTGAATGTTCAGTTTCTTATACTGTGTGAGTCTAAACCTGATGGTGTGTGAGTGTGTGTGTGTGTGTGTGTGTGTGTGTGTGTGTGTGTGTGTGTGCTGTCCTCATGTGCTTGATAGTCTGCCTGAGTGTCTGTGACACTGACTTTGACGGATGTTATGGGACAAACTGCCTCGACCCCCCTTGAGCTGGTTCTCTTTCATTTTAAGGATGTGAGAAATCGAGCACAGGATATGTTAGTAGGTGTCAGAAAGGGGAAGATGACTAACCTCTGTAGAATGGAGTGGCCCACATTTGGAGTCAGCTGGCCATGCCGCTGGGGGCAGAGGGTCACCCTGTGGTCGACTCAACCATCCTGCCCCTGCAGGCAGCGGGACCTGTTGATCAGGCTGGGAACCAACTTCACCACTACTGGCCCTTTTCAACCTCTAATTTGTACAACTGGAGGTCACAGAATGCCAGGTTCTCTGACAACCCTAGAGACCTTATTGATCTGTTAGATACTGTTCTTTTTACCCATCAGCCCACTTAAAACAACTGCCAACAGCTTCTGCAGGTCCTCTTCACCACTGAGGAGTGAGAACGGATCATCCTGGAGGCATGGAAACATGTCCTAGGAGATAATGGGACCCCCAACTCAGAACCCTGTTCTCGTAGATAAAGGCTTTCCCCTTAAGAGACTCATGTGGGACTATGATACTGCAGAAGGTAAGGGGCATCTCGAAAGTTACCACTGGGCTCTGATGGCAGGTCTCAAGGTGGCTGCCTGGTGGCCCACCAATTTGGCCAAAGTGTACAATAGTAGACAGATGACTGATGAGAGTCCAGCTAGCTTCCTCAAACACATTTTAGAGGCCTTTCGGCAGTATACTCACGTAGACCCTGAACAAGAGGAGAAGTCAGGAACAGTAGCTTTGGCCTGTATTAATCAATCTGCACCAGATCTTAGAAAACACTTGCAAAGGCAAGACAAGTTAGGAGAGAAGTCCCTACAGGACCTAGTAGAGATAGGGGAGGTCTACAATGGCTGGGATACTATGGAAGAAAAGCAGCTGAAAACAGGCAGAGCATTGAATCAGGACCTCGCCAAGGTGTTGTTAGCCACCAGTGCCCCAGATTATCAGGAGAGATGGGGCCGGCTCCAAGACATCACGGGAGGAGGAAACAAAAGAGGTCAGAAGCCTCCGTTAGGTAAGAATCAATATGCCTACTGTAAGGAGGAGGGACATTGGGACAGGGAACGTGCCAGAAAGAAGTCACTGTCAAAGGTTCTGGTCATGGAGGAGGAAGACTGAGGGGGTTGGGGTTCAGACCCCCCCCCGGAGCCCAGGGTAATGCTAGGAGGAGGTGCGACCAATGAGATTTCATGTTGATTCAGGGGCACAACATTCTGTGCTCATAAGAGCGGATGGACACATGACCTCGAAAAAAACTGGGTCCAAGGGGCGAATGGAGCCAAACCCTGCTCATGGAGCACTAAGCAGATGATGGATCTGGGAATAGGACAAGTGACTCACTCCTTCATGGTACTGCCAGAATGCCCCTATCCATTATTGAACAGGGGCCTATTGGCTAAGATGAGAGCCCAGATTCATTTTGACCAAAAAGGGGCCCGCATTTTGGACTGAGCAGGTAAACCTATCCAAGTATTGACTCTAGTTGTCCCCTCAGAGACTGAATACTGCCTCCAGGAGCCAACTGCTGCTACCAAGAGTGACATACAAAAATGGTTGAAAGACTATCCTTTGGCCTGGCAGAGCCTGGAGGTGTGGGGCTGGCCAAAAATAGGAGCCTGGTGTATGTAGAACTCAAACCAGGGGTAGACCCTACCCAGGTGGGGCAATATCCCATGCCCTTGGAGGCCAAGCAAGGGATCACCCCCATATCCATAAACTCTTGGCCCATGGAATACTGAGGCCCTGCCAGTCAGCCTGGAACACACCATCGTTACCTGTGAGGAAACCCAATTTGTCAGACTATCACCGCATTCAAGACTTGGGGGAGGTAAATAAGAGGGTGATAGACATACACCCAACTGTCCCCAACCTGTACACCCTCCTGAGCACGCTGCCCCCAAACCACAGTTGGTACTCAGTCCTGGATCTAAAAGATTCTTTCTTCAGTCTCCCGCTGCCCCCCAAAAGCCAGGAATACTTTGCCTTTGAATGGTTGGACCCAGAAAGGGGAATAAGCAGACAGTTGACCTGGACCCAGCTACCCCAAGGGTTTAAGAACTCCCCGGCCATCTTCGATGTGGCCCTACATGAAGACCTGGGTGAGTTCCGAATGGCCAACCCAGGCATTACCATTCTCTAGTACATGGATGATCTCTTAACCACCACAGCCTCAGAACCAGAGTGCACCAGAGCTACCAAGGAACTCTTGCAGACCTTGGGAGACCTAGCGTACCATGCCTCCACTAAGAAGGCCCAACTCAGCTGGGCATGGTGGCACACACCCTTTAATCCTAGCACTTGGGAAGCAGAGGCTGGCAGATCTTTGTGAGTTCAAGGCCAGCCTGGTCTACACAGTGAGTTCCAGGACAGCTGGCGGTATGGAGAGACCCTGTCTCAAAAAGACCAAAAAAAAAAAAAAAAAAAAAAACAAACCCCAAAACCAAAAAGAGGCCCAACTCTGCAGGACAGAGGTAATTTACCATGGGTACATTCTGAAGGAGGGTCAACGCTGGTTATCAACATCTAGAAAATAGACAGTCCTCAACATCTGTAGGCCAAGGACCCCTCGACAGGTGAGAGAATTTCTGGGCACTGCAGACTTTTTCACACTGTGGATCCCTGGTTTCGCAGAGCTGGCAAGACCCCTGTACACCAACACCAAAGAGACTGAGAACTTTTCATGGACTAAGGAGCACCAAGGGGCTTTTGAAAAGATCAAGGAGGCATTGGTATCTGCTCCAGCCCTAGGGTTACCAGGCATTACTAAGCCCTTCCACCTATTCATGGATGAGCATAGGGGGTGGCAAAGGGAGTCCTGGTGCACACTTTGGGACCATGGAAGAGGCCGGTGGCATACCTGTCCAAGAGACTGGACTCAGTGGCCCTGGGATGGCCTCCATGCCTAAGAATAATTGCAGCTACCGCACTCCTAGTAAAAGATGCTGATAAGTTAACTATGGGACAAAATTTGGTGGTGTCTACACTGCATGCCATTGAAGGGGTCTTCAAACAGCCTCCTGACAGATGGCTCAGCAATGCCCAGGTGACCCACTTCCAGTCCTTGCTGATGAATCCTGGGTGAATAAAGTTTCAGTCACTAACCTCCTTGAATCCAGTGACACATCTACCCAACCCAGACAAGGAATCTCCTGCACATGACTGCAAAGACATCTTGGCCCAGGTGCACAGCATAAGGCCTGACTTGCAAGATGAGCCCTTCACCAAGGCAGCCCAGATGTGGTATATGGACAGGAGCAGTTTTGTGCAGAACAGCATATGGAAAGCAGGGGCTGTGGTGACCTCCAATACCCCGGTAATCTGGTCACAAGCCTTGCCCCCCCAGATCTTTGGTTCAGAGGGTCAAATTGATTGCCCTGGCACACGCATTTACTATGGGGAAAGGACAGACTGTCAACATACACACCGACAGTCGGTATGCCTTTGTCACTGCCCATGTGCGCAGCACTGTATATCAGGATAGAGGTCCTTACATCAGAAGGCAAGATGATTAAGAACAAGGAGGAAATTCTAAACCTCCTATGTGCGGTATGGCTTCCTCACCAGGTAGCAATCATACACTGTCCAGGCCACCAGAGAGAAGGTCAGTCCCCCACCGTGAAAGGAAATCACCTGGCCAACAGAGCAACCAAAGAAGCAGCTGAAAGAAGCCCTGATTCTCAAGTCCTGGCCTTAACCTAACCTGAGGCACCAGACCCAGTGTTGCCTGATGACCCAACCTACACCGAGGACGATGACAAATGGACTAAGACCTTGCCCTTAATCAGTGTGTTGGTGCACAGTGGACGGGAAGCTAGTGCTCCCCACATCCCTGGCCAAGGGACTGATTTTCACAGTTCACCGGGTCATGCACATGGGGGAGCAGGAGATGCGGTCCACAGCTCTAGGACAACCTTTAGAAATGTGGGGCAGATATCGACAAGACAGTCAAATCCTGTCAAGCGTGCCAGCTAACCAATGTCCAAGATGGGGTCAAAGCTGTGGGACGCCAAGAGTGTGGTCCATGCCCCAGGGCTTACTGGGAAGTGGGCTCCATGGAGATAAAGCCTGGCAAGTATGGGCATAAATATCTCCTAGGTTTTATAGATATTTTTTCAGGATGGACTGAAGCATTCCCCACAAAAACAGAGGCAGCTAAAATAGTAGCAAAGAAGCTTCTAGAGGAAATCTCACCCAGCATTGCTTCCCCACCCTAACTGGGGCCATTAACGACCCTGCTTTTGTTGCCCAGGTAAGTCAGGATGTGGCTAAGTTCATCGGGGCATACTGGAAACTACATTGTGCTTACCACCCCCAGAGCTCAGGGCAGGTAGAGAGAATGGATAGAACTCTAAGAGAGACCTTAATCCAATTGACCTTGGTGAGCGGAGGGGACGGGTGAGGCTCCTCCCCTTTGCTCTCTTTTTAGAGTAAGGAGCTCTCCCTAGCAGCTAGGACTCACGCCCTTTGAAATCATGCATGGGAGCCCCCACCTATTTTCCCAACCCCGCAGTCAGAAGCACTCTCTGCCCTAGATGAGGAGGACTTGCTGCTTTGGGTGGATGCAGTATGGTGGTCCCATGACAAAGTCTGGCCTAAACTCTGCTCTGACTATGAGGCAGGTCCTGTTCCAGAGCCCCACAGGTTCCAACCCGGAGATTGGGTCTATGTGAAGAGATGTTGCCAAGGGAACCTTGAGTCTCAGTGGAAGGGACACTTTGTCATCCTGCTCACCATTCCCAGCGCACTGAAGGTTGATGACATAGCTGCTTGGATACATCACTCACATGCAATACCAGTGGATCCCTTCGTGGTAGATGACGGATGACAGGACCCAACTGAAGTGAGGTGGAAAGTCCGCAAGAGCACAAACCCTCTCAAGCTAAAACTGACCAAGGATTCCCGAACTGATAAGTCTTAATCATGTTCTTCTTTCTATTCTATGTGGCCCCTTTCCTAGTGGGGTCAACTGGCCTTCCGCACAACCCTCACCAACCTCTAAACCTCACCTGGGTAATAAGGGTTACTGAAACTGGAGATATCCTGAATTCCATCTCCCACATAGCCCTGCTCAGCACCTGGTGGCCTGAACTAGAATTCAACTTGTGCGAGCTATGGGCCTCCAGGTATTGGACCAACTCATGGGGTTGTGGCAGAAAGACACCAGCGTGCCTATGCATGGGATCTAGGGCTGGATCCTTTGAGTATTTCTAGGCATGTCCCAAGTCCCAGAAAGCACAGTGTGGGAGGTGGGGGTGTTGGAAGGTTTCTATCGTGCCAAGTGGAGTTGTGAAACTATAGGACATACCTACTGGGGAACTGAAGAGGATGAGTGTCAGAAGAGGGGGATCTGGGTGAGGAAGCTGTACTTGAGGTAAGGGCCTTAGGGGAAGCAAGGATGTCCAATGAGGAGGGAGCAGAAGGTGGCGTGGGAATGGCAGGTGTTCTAGGAGCTGTGGGTTGGGCAGGAGCAGCAGGTGAAGGAGGAGTGTTGGAGGCAGGAGGAGGAGATGAAAAATCTGTGGGTGATGAGGGTTCTGGAAATGATGAGGGATCTGCAGGGGATGACGGACCTGTGGATGGTGCTGGGGCAGCAGGGGAAGTAGAAGTTGTAGCAGAGGCAAGACTGTCAGATGAGGAGGGAGCTGCAAGTGATGTGGGAGTTGCTGGTGTTATAGGAGCTGTGAGTTTGGCAGGAGCTGCAGGGGAGGCAGGAGGTTCCGGTGAGGAAAGTGCCTGCTCCACCGGACTAACCCCCATGTGTATCCAGCACTCTTACACCAGACCAAAGGGTACTGTGTCTTAGTGCAGCTGCTACCCCGACTAACCTATGACACTGATGACGACTTCCTGGGCCAATATGAGGCCAGTTTGAAGAGGACAAGACATGAGGTGGTAACTGCAGTATCCCTAGCAGTGCTCCTAGGACTGGGGATAACAGGAGCAGGAACAGGAATCACATCTCTAGGGTCACAAGGTCAACAGTTTGGTAAGTTAAGGACAGCCATAGACTCAGACCTGGAAAGAATTGAAAAATCAATCTCCCACCTCCAGGAGTCACTGTCATCACTGGCTGAGATGGTTCTGCAAAATAGGAGAGGGCTAGACTTGATAGTCACGCAACAGGGAGGTCTGTGTGCGGCCCTACGAGAAGAGTGTTGTTTTTATATGGAGCGTTCAGGGGTAGTGAAAGACTCCACGGAAAAATTAAGGGAAGGTTTGGCCAAAAGAAAAATGGAGAGAGAACAGGACCAGGGAGGGGTCCAGGGTATGTTCAGTCGATCCCCTTGGCTCCCCACGTTAATATTGACCCTGCTGTGGCCCCTTGTTGTATTATTGTTAATAGTGACCTTTGGACCCTGTATCCTGAAGAGATTGGTGGCCTTTATGAAAGAAAGACTGGGGGCTCTCCAGTTAATGGTCTTGAGGTCTCAATATGCTCAACTAGAAGGGGAGGAAAACTTATAACCCCTCTTGGGAACAAGATTGTTCCCATGTCTAGAGAAATGGGGGAATGAAGTACTGTGAATCTGAGACATCTTGCTGTGACCCAGGGGCCCCCACCCCAGGTTTAAAACAAACTGCAGGGGGTCTGTGCGAGAGTCAGAAAAATATGTTTTTGAACAAACTGCAGGAGGCCTGTGCAAGGGAGGGAAAAACATGTTTTTGAAACAATGAAGCAACAGCTGCACCCTGAACCTCCGCCTTCCCCCAGCCTTCGGTGTTTTTACAAGCCCACAGCCTAGCCCTGCACGACCATTTGCTGAGCTGTATAAACCCACCAATCATGGAATGCCAAGGCCTGGACACCCCCCCTTTATAGAATAATGCTCATAGTGAGTCTCGGGGCCCTTCCCAGTCTTGAGTCTGGGGCTCTTCCCAGTCCTGCTGGGCCAGGTACCGGGTGGCCAAGCTCAAGTTGCTGAATAAATGTTCTCTGCTTTTGTATTGGTGTCACATCTCCTGGTGGTCTGTGAGGGTCTTGGATTCTGGGCATTACCCTATAGCTACTTGTCTTATGTCCTCAATTCTGTTTGACTCACACAGGGACTTCTTACATTTTTTCCCTCATTCAAGAACTAAGCAAAGACTTGCTTTGTGGGGGAGGGTTGTTTGTTTTGTTTGGGGTTTTTCTTGGCCTTTTTGAGATAGGATCTCACTGGAGCTCTGGCTGTCCTGGAACTCACTATGCACACCAGGCTGGCCTTGAACTCACAGAGATCCGCCTACCTCTGCCTCCTGAGTGCTAGGATTAAAGGCCTGCAGCACCACACCCAGCAAGACTTGCTTTTTTGTACCTTTTTGCTGTTAGCCAACCTTGCTGTAACTCACTACCAAACTTATAAAAATGTAAGAACCTGGGCTAGAGAGACGCCTCAGTGGATAGGAGCATTGTCTGCTCTTGCAGAAGACCCAAGTTCAATTCCCAGCACCACATGGTGGATAACAACCGTTTGTAACTCCAGTTCCAGAGTATCCCAATGACCTCAGTGACCTCTCCAGGCATTGCACAACACAGGTGCACTTACATACTTGTAGGCAATACACTCACACACATAAAATGAAAATAAAATTTAAAATAATGTAGGAACTTCCTCTCTTTGCAATCTAGACTTTAAGACTTAAGTCCTCTGGACCAGGCTGCAGCCTAAAACTCTTTCCTAATCATCCCACTGTCCTGCCTCATCTTTCCTTTAATAGCCAAGCTACTACCCTGACAGATCCAGAGTGACCAATGGTCAGGGAGTCACTTCCTAAGTCCTACCGTCTGGTCTTAGTTTCTCCTTCCTCACAGTGAGCCAAGCTCTACTTCCCATCCCTCTCCTGGATCCCAGGATCCTAAGAAGGGCTAGTGTGCTGAAGTATATCCAGGCCTCACTAACATAATCCTGTATCTGGCCTTACTGTGGCCCCACCACACTGGCCAGCAGGGGTTGACATCACTGTATTCTTCAAAAGAACAGAGTCCAAGAGAAGGAGAGGATTGGCTTCTCTGAGGTGCCACACAAAGGTGACTGGGATTTGAAGCCACAGCCCTTTCTTTCCCAATCAAATGCTCTTTACACACTCCATGGTTTTGATTATTTTGGGGTTTTTTTTTGTGACAGGGTCTCCCTGTGGCCCCAGCTGGCCTGGAACTCACTATGTAGACCAGGCTGGCCTTGAACTCACAGAGATTGGCCTGCCTCTGCTTCCTAAGTGTTGGGATTAAAGGGTATACCACCATGCCTGGCAACAAATCTTTCTCCACTCTTTTCTGCCATGGCCTTGTTTATTTTGGCTTGGCACATCTGCAAAACCGTTCATTCAGTTGTAGGAGCTTGGCCAAGGAGGAAAAGGCACATTGTATCTTACTTGTGTGCTGAAAATGGTTGCAGGAGTCTGACAACTAGAGTAAGGGTTAAGACAAGCAATGCAGCTAGGCATGGGAGTGTATGCTTCCAGTCCCAGCACTTGGGAGGCTGAAGCAGAACTACCATGAGTTTAAAGCCAGCCTGGATTACAGCAAGTCCTAGGCCAACCTGAGCTACACCATGAGATCAGAGATGGCGCATGCTATTCAGAGTCTGAGGCAGGGGGTCGTCATGAGTTCTAGGTCAGCCTGGAATACACAGTGGGAACTTGTACCAAAAACACTGAAAAGAGGACTAAAGAGCTGGCTTAACAGTTAAGAGCACTGCTTGCTCTTGTAGAGGATCTGAGTTCAGTTCCCAGTACCCACATGGCGGCTAAGAACATCACTCCAGTTTTAGGAGTTCTGACTCCCTCTTCTGGCCTCTGCAGGCACCACGCTCATATGGTGGTTACATACAGGCAAAACACTCATATCCATAAAAGCAAACAAAGAGCAGAGCATGGTGGACCATGCCTTTAATCCCAGCACTGGAGGCAGAGGTGGATGGATCTCTGTGAGACTGAGGCCAGTCTACACAGTGAGTCCCAGGCCAGCAGGGGCTACAGGGAGACCTTGTCTCAAAAGACTTAAATAACCGAATAAATAAATAAATAAATAAACACATGATTAAATAAATAAATTCAGATAAAATAAAAACTACTTAGTTAATTAATTGATTAATTTTAGGGGCTAAAAGGATGGCTCTATGCTCGTCTTCCAGAGGACCAATGTTCAGTTACCAGAACCTACACAGCAACTAACAACTGTCTGTAACTCCAGTTCCAGAGACCAGACACCCTCTCTGGCTTCTGTGAGCATTGCACTCACAGGTGTACTTATATACATGTGGGCAAAACACTCTCATAAAAAAAAACAAACATTTTTTAAATGCTTTATTTTTTATTTTTACTTTATATGTATTTGTGTGTTGCCCCAATGTGTCATGTAATGCCCGAGGAGGTCAGAAGAGGGTATTGTATCTCCTGGAACAGGAGTTATGGATGGTTGTTAGCCACCATGTGGGTGCTGGGATTCGAACCAGGGTCCTCTACAAGAGCAGTCAGTGCTCTTAAACATTGAGCCATCTCTCCAGCCCCCTGAAGTGTTTTGAACCTAAAAAAGGCTGGGAGTAAAGCTGATGGTAAAGTACTTAACTAGTATGCACACTGCCGTGGGTCAATCCTTACTCCAAAAATAAAATCCATTCATTCATTCATTCATTCATTCACTCACTCATTCTGTACTAGCCTCTAATCTGATGCTTATCAACAGTTCTGTGAGGCAAAACCTGATATCCTCCTCAACAGTTTAAAGTCAAAGTGAACGACAGGCATGATGGTGGTGCACACCTTTAATTCCAGCACTTGTAAGCCAGCGGCAGGCAGATCTCTGAGAGATACAGGTCAACCAGGGCTATATAATGAGCTCCAGGCCTCAAAAAACAAGAAACAAAAAGAATAAAGTCATAGTGAAAGGATAGAGGGGGCCAGCCACTCCCCTAGGTACGCAGCCAGCGCTGGACAGAAACAGCACTCTAAATGCAACAGATCAAATCCCCTTCTTCTAATAAAGTGGGTCCTGCTATTGAAAACACAGGACAATTAAGAATGATAATAGTGCTGTTATTCATCACAGTAAGTGAGGATGATGATGATGATGGTGATGGTGAAGGTCATGGTGATGATGATGATGATGATGGTCATGGTGATGGTGATGGTGATGGTGAAGGTCATGATGATGATGATGATGATGATGACGTTCATGGTGATGATGATGATGACGGTGATGGTCATGGTGATGGTGATGATGACGGTGATCGTGATGGTGATGATGATGATGACGGTGATGGTGATGGTGATGATGATGATGATGGTGATGGTGATGGTGATGATGATGATGACGGTGATGGTGATGGTGATGATGATGACAGTGATGGTGATGGTGATGGTCATGGTGATGGTGATGATGACGGTGATGGTGATGGTGATGGTCTTGGTGATGATGATGATGATGGTGACGGTGATGGTGATGGTCATGGTGATGTCACCTATGCATCAAGCTTTTCCTTGTTTCATTTTCTTTTAAAAGTTTTTGTTGTCCTTTCTAAGAGCAAGGAAGCTGCTGGAGGCAAACCCACCCTTTACTGTTTGTGTACTTTTTGGCCTGTGACCCATACTTCTATCAGCACCTCTTCTTTATGGACCTCACGACTGATAAGAAATGACTATTTGCCTGGAAGACTGCAGAACAGCCGCTAATGGAGGGTGATGTCAGGGGCCGGGTGCTGGCCCTGGTACAGTTGCTTTCAGGAAGAAGGCATCCTGCCAGGCCCCGGAGTCTTGGGCCCTGCTGCCATGTGGGTCCTAGGCCCAAATTGACCATCCAGAAAGGACACCACCCAAGGCTCTGCAGACCATGCAGACCATCTTGGGTAGTGCCCGGGGCTCTCCCACAGGTGTAGCACTCACTCTACCCAGCTGAGACCCTCCTACCCAGCTGGAGAGACACGAGAAGCCTTGGATGCCCCTCCCAACCTTCACCATGGCAGTGAACTGTGATATTGAAGAACTTCACTTCAGACAGCCAGGGGCCATTCTAGCACTCCAAATCCTGGATCTAACTGTGCCCAACCTTCAGAGTTACCATATGATCCAAGCTCAGTTCACCATGTCTTCACAGCCCCACCAGACCAGAAGTCAAGAATTCCATTAGAACCTGTGGCAGCTACAACTCCAGGGACTTCCAAACCTGCTAGAGTGCAGAGTAGCAAGATCTATGTTGTCAACGAAGACTGTAACATCTTGGGCCCCCTCTGTTGGGCCCAAGCTCCTGGCATTTAATCACAGTGGTTCGTAAAGGAGCCTCTTTGAAACTCCAGTGAGTCAGCTGGAAATAATATTCCAACTAATAAATAACAATCATGAAAAAAATTTTTGTTAGCCGGGCATGGTAGTGCATGCCTTTAATCCCAGCACTCAGGAGGCAGAAGCAAGTGGATCTCTGTGAGTTCAAGGCCAGCCTGGTCTATATAGCAAACTCTAGGCTAGATGGGACTAAAGGGAGACCCTGTCTCAAAAAGACCAAAAAAAATTTTTTTGGTTAAAGCCAGATGTGGTAAAGCAAGCATTTAATCTCAGCACTCAGGAGGCAGAGGCAGATGGATCTTTGTGAGATCAAAGCCAGCCTCATCTATATAGCAAGTTGTGATGGTTAATCCTGGGTGTCAACTTGACTGGACTAAGGGACAAATAAGAGAAAAAGGGGTCTTCTGATTGGACCGCCTCAACCCGGATGGCCCACCCCAAATGTGGGCGGTACCTTCTGCCGGCAGGCAGTATTTAAGGCCATGGCAGAAGGAGCTGGTCCCTTTTTTTCACCTGTGGCTTGCCTCTCTCATCTGGTGAGTTTGTCTTGCTGCTGTGATCAACCTTTCGGATCCCAGCGTGTACTGAGACCGGCAGATCTCCTGGAACCCATTTGGGCCTTCAGCACTGGATTGGGACTACTGAGACATCCAGCCTTGGAGACGAGCAGTTCCCTGGATTCTCGTCTCGGCCTTTCCAGTGTGGTGCAGCTACTGTTGGAATCCTTGAACTCTGTCACGTGAGCAAATCAACTCTGTGAGCATTGCACTCACAGGTGTACTTATATACATGTGAGCAAAACACTCTCATAAAAAAAAACAAACATTTTTTAAATGCTTTATTTTTTTTTTTACTTTTATATGGTATTGTGTTTGCCCAACTGTGTTATGTTATGCCCGAGGAGGTCAGAAGAGGGTATTGTATTCCTGGAACAGGAGTTATGGATGGTTGTTAGCCACCATGTGGGTGCTGGGATTCGAACCAGGGTCCCTGCAAAAGCAGTCAGTGCTCTTACCACTGAGCCATCTCTCCAGCCCCCTGAAGTGTTTTGAACCTAAAAAAGGCTGGGAATAAAGCTGATGGTAAAGTACTTAACTAGATGCACACTGCCTGGGTCAATCCTTACTCCAAAAATAAAATCCATTCATCATTCCATTCATTCACTCACTCATTCTGTACTAGCCTCTAATCTGATGCTTACAACAGTTCTGTGAGGCAAAACCTGATATCCTCCTCAACAGTTTAAAGTCAAAGTGAACTAGCCAGGCATGATGGTGGTGCACACCTTTAATTCCAGCACTTGTAAGCCAGCGGCAGGCAGATCTCTGAGAGATCCAGGTCAACCAGGGCTATATAATGAGCTCCAGGCCTCAAAAAACAAGAAACAAAAAGAATAAAGTCATAGTGAAAGGATAGAGGGGGCCAGCCACTCCCCTAGGTACACAGCCAGCGCTGGACAGAAACAGCGCTCTAAATGCAACAGATCAAATCCCCTTCTTCTAATAAAGTGGGTCCTGCTATTGAAAACACAGGACAATTAAGAATTATAATAGTGCTGTTATTCATCACAGTGAGTGAGGATGATGATGATGACGGTGATGGTGAAGGTCATGGTGATGATGATGATGATGATGACGGTCATGGTGATGGTGATGGTGACGGTGATGGTGATGGTGATGGTGATGGTGAAGGTCATGATGATGATGATGATGATGATGACGGTCATGGTGATGATGATGATGATGGTGATGGTCATGGTGATGGTGATGGTGATGATGATGGTGATGGTAATGGTGATGATGATGATGATGGTGATGATCATGGTGATGATGATGATGATGACGGTGATGGTGATGGTGATGATGATGATGACGGTGATGGTGATGGTGATGATGATGATGACGGTGATGGTGATGGTGATAGTCATGGTGATGGTGATGACAGTGATGGTGATGGTGATGGTGATGGTCATGGTGATGATGATGATGATGGTGATGATGGTCATGGTGATGTCACCTAAGCATCAAGCTTTTCCTTGTTTCATTTTCTTTTAAAAATTTTTGTTCTCCTTTCTAAGAGCAAGGAAGCTGCTGGAGGCAAACCCATCCTTTACTCTTTGTGTACTTTTTGGCCTGTGATCCATACCTCTGTCAGCACTTCTTTATAGACCTCATGACTGATCAGAAATGACTATTTGCCTGGAAGACTGCAGAACAGCCGCTAATGGAGGGTGATGTCAGGGCCCGGGTGCAGGCCCTGGTACAGTTGCTTTCAGGAAGAAGACATCCTGCCAGGCCCCGGAGTCTCGGGCCCTGCTGCCAAGCGGGTCCTAGGCCCAAATTGACCATCCAGAAAGGACACCACCCAAGGCTCTGAAGACCATGCAGACCATCTTGGGTAGTGCCCAGGGCTCTCCCACAGGTATAGCGCTCACCCTACCCAGCTGAGACCCTCCTACCCAGCTGGAGAGACACGAGAAGCCTTGGATGCCCCTCCCAACCTTCACCATGGCAGTGACCTGTGATATTGAAGAACTTCACTTCAGACAGCCAGGGGCCATTCTAGAACTCCAAATCCTGGATCTAACTGTGCCCAACCTTCAGAGTTACCATATGATCCAAGCTCAGTTCACCATGTCTTCACAGCCCCACCAGACCAGAAGTCAAGAGTTCCATTAGAACCTGTGGCAGCTACAACTCCAGGGACTTCCAAGCCTGCTAGAGTGCAGAGTAGCAAGATCTATGTTGTCAACCAAGACTGTAACATCTTGGGCCCCCTCTGTTGGGCCCAAGCTCCTGGCATTTAATCACAGTGGTTACTAAAGGAGCCTCTTTGAAACTCCAGTGAGTCAGCTGGAAATAATATTCCAACTAATAAATAACAATCATGAAAAAAAATTTTTTGTTAGCCGGGCATGGTAGTGCATGCCTTTAATCCCAGCACTCAGTAGGCAGAAGCAAGTGGATCTCTGTGAGTTCAAGGCCAGCCTTGTCTATATAGCAAACTCTAGGCTAGATAGGACTAAAGGGAGACCCTGTCTCAAAAAGACCAAAAAAAATTTTTTTGGTTAAAGCCAGATGTGGTAAAACAAGCATTTAATCTCAGCACTCAGGAGGCAGAGGCAGATGGATCTTTGTGAGATCAAAGCCAGCCTCATCTATATACCAAGTTGTGATGGTTAATCCTGGGTGTCAACTTGACTGGACTAAGGAACAAATAAGAGAAAAAGGGGTCTTCTGATTGGACCGCCTCAACCCGGATGGCCCACCCCAAATGTGGGTGTTACCTTCTGCCGGCAGGCAGTATTTAAGGCCATGGCAGAAGGAGCTGGTCCCTTTTTTTCTCCTGTGGCTTGCCTCTCTCATATGGTGAGTTTGTCTTGCTGCTGTGATCAACCTTTCGGATCCCAGCGTGTACTGAGACCGGCAGATCTCCTGGAATCCATTCGGGCCTTCAGCACTAGACTGGGACTCCTGAGACATCCAGCCTTGCGGACTGAGCAGTTCCCTGGATTCCCGGCCTCTCCAGTTCGGCGCTACTGTTGAGCTCCGTCACGTGAGCAAATCAATAAATTGTATATAGTTATATATATTCATCCTGTTGCTTCTGTTTCTTTAGAGAACCCTGACTAATACAGATTTTGGTACCAGAAGTGGTTCTAGAGAAACAGAATTGAAAGGATGAATTTCTTTAGTGGGCTTGGTAGCCTCTGGAGCCAGCTCTCCAACCCAATGAAGCCTAGAGTTACTGAAGGCTCTCCTGGTGGCATGAAGAGGAATGATAATCCTTGGTGCAGACTATTTGATCTAATTATGAAGATAGATCCATTTGACTCACCTAACTCACCTCTTGTGAGAAGCAAGGAATTTAGCGACTCTATATATAAAACGTTCGAGAAATTGCAGAAAAATCAGGAAAATAATGATGTTGCCTTGTTGCTCCTAGCATGTCTGGATAAACTGTTAGACGAAAATATGGAGCTCGGTGATAAAAATGACCAGCTCCGGATTCGAAACAACAGTTTAAAGGTTTCCAAGTGTGCTCTGGAAGAGAATCTTCTCTCCAGCAGCCAAAGAGCTAAAGCAGCAGAAAATCAAGCTGGAGCCCTTATTATACGGTTGGCTGATTTACAACGCAAATTTAATTCCCAGCCACGAAAAGTGTCAGCAGTTAAAGTGAGAGCACTGGTGGGGAAAGGGTGGAACCCTGAAACTTGGGATGGAGATGTGTGGGAGAACTATGATGATGAGGATTTTGAACCCTCGGATTCTGAGGGATTTTCTTTATCTGAGGAATTAACCTCCCCACCCTCAGCAGAGAATCCACACCCTGCAGATCCCTCCTCCCCACCCTTGCCTGAGGAAATTAATCCCCCCCTCCCAGTGGGAGCTGATGTCCCTCAGGGCCCAACAATTGTTGCCTCTAGACCTATAACCAGATTGAAGTCTAAGCAAGCCCCTCAAGGTGAGATAGAAAGTGTGGTCCACGAGGAGGTGCGATATACTACTAAAGAAATTAATGAGTTTGCTGATTCATTCCGGCAGAAGCCTAAGGAATATGTGTGGGAATGGATTTTAAGGGTGTGGGATAATGGTGGAAGGAATATAAAATTGGATCATACTGAGTTTATCGATATGAGCCCACTGAGTAGAGATTCTAGGTTTAACATGGAAGCTCGAGCAGTTAAAAAAGGTGTTAAAAGTTTATTTGAATGGTTGGCTGATGTATTTATTAAAACATGGCCTACTAACAGCGAGTTAGAGATGCCTGATATTCCTTGGCTTAGTATTGATGAAGGGATTGTGAGGGTCAGGCAGATGGGCATGCTCGAGTGGATTCGAAGTGTAAAACCACATTCTCCACAATATGAGGACCCAGAGGACATGCCACTCACTGAATTTATAAGATGGAAAGTACTGAGAGAGACACCAGAACATTTGAAGAGCTTTGTTTTTGCTCTATTTCTTATGCCAGATCTTACAGTTAGAGAAGTTGTGGCTCGCAAGGCTGCTAAGCACTTACGAGCACATCCTGAGGTAGTAGAGCACTGTGCTCTGGGGGCCTAGTTCACGACAGGGGAAGGAGGTACTGTGAGGAGCTGCCCTGATATTAAAGACTGGCAGAGAACTTCTGGAAATACCACAGGCTTTATTCACTAGCATACAGGCCCTATGTAATTGAAAGTCTGTGTCCTGACCCATGGACATTTGTAGTAGGAAATAAAAAGGGTGGCCTCTTCATAATGTTTTTTTGTTTAATTTTATTAAAAAATTTAAAATTTTATGATGTGAATGTACTTCCTGCATGTGTGCACGCCTGTTCTGCATGCCGCAGGATTCAGAAGAGAGGTTGGACTCCCCTGAACTGGAGTTCTCCTGGAATTTGGAGTTAACAGGGTTCTCAGTTCCATGTGGGACTGGGATCGAACCGGGTCCTCTGCAAGAGCATCGCACTTGTAACCGCTAGGCATCTCTCCAGCCCCCTAGCACTGAGTTCATAACCAGTTTATATGCTGTGATGTTTCACTGTTTCTTTTTTGTTCATGGACATCCAGTAGCAACTATCTTTACTAAGTCATCTCAATGTCCACACTAGCACTTAAAAAACTTTACCACCTCCTATCCTTATTTCCTTTCTCTTAGCGATTCTCGATGCCCCGGCCCACGGGTCTTCAACAAGGCCCGAGGAGAAAGTAACCTGAATGAGAGACAAACCAGACACAAAGAAGGAGACCAAGACAAAGAATCTGATCAAGCGTCTCAATTTTATTTTTGTAAGGCAGTAATATATATTGGAGCAAGCAGGAGGAAACAGCCCCAGTTGGCATAGTTTAAGGCCGCTAGGCTGCTAGGACACCTAACTGCCTATTGTTCTCTGGGAAAGGTTATGGGTGAGTGAATTCCCAAGAAGAAGTGGGGTGTTCTAGTCAAAGGGGGCATGCTGTCCTAATAGGTTACTTATAGTGGTGTGCTTTAACTAATTGGGGGAGAAGGGACCTGGCTCCTAAAAGGTTTTAATATTTTGGCCCTTGGTATCTTTTGAAGAGGGGAGGAAGGGCGTTTTGGCTGTTTATTTTTTGATATCAACCTCCATGCAAGCTCAGGTATTCTCTCAGGGAATTCAGAAGGGTTCGTGGACCTTCCCTTGGGTGCTTACCTCACATCCACATTGGTGCCCATATCGCTCTCCTTGGGGAGTCGTATGCATTAGGTCTGAATCCTTATGCAGGCATCCTAAAGGAGAGGAGTCTTTGGCCTATAGCATAGGTCTGTCAATTTAAACTGAAGGCAGTGGGTCTATTAGTTGGCAAATGAAGGAGGGGTTATTCAGTTGATCCTGGTTCTCCCAGTCCACAGTCCGCAAGATCCAGGCGATGGTAATGAACCTGAATAGATCTTTCTGTTATAGAGTCAACCTGCTGTTTCACAAAGGATATTAATCTGTTAAGAACAAAAGGCCTTGGGTTACCAAAAGTAGGAAGACAATGAGGGGTCACAGAAATGGCATTAAAAGAAAGAGCTTGGATGATTTCCACCATTTATCTGCTGCCAAGGAAAATGTTTGTTTATGTAGATCATTGCTTAGTTGGTTGTTTTGTGACCTGAGTTTCAACAAATCCAGACTCATTAATGTAAAAATAGCATTCCTCACCAAGGAAAGGGAAAGTGCCTCCTTTTTCAGCAGTAATAAGTTCTAGAGCCCTCTGATTCTGAAGCGCTACTTGGGCGAAGGAAGTAATCTGTCTCTGCAGGGAGGCTAATGATTCGGCAGGATTGCTGAAATTGCTGAGTAAGTGTAGCAACAGTAGTAAGTGATGACTTAGGGCCCCAGCAGCCAGGCCTGTTTCAACTAGAGAATTGCTCCTGCATGGTTAACCCTTTCTTTTTGATTAACTCTTTCTGACCAGGTCCCAACAGTTTCCCG
>VZQC01011003.1:266665-294137 GCA_009823505.1 Rhizomys pruinosus | reverse complement strand
CCCCCCCTTTGAGTTAGGATCATGAGTCAAATCATGGACTCATCTGTAGTAATGGGTCCAAGGATTATGAGCTGGACTGCAGAGATTAACTGAGGCATGGCATCTGTGGGCACCTGGTGGGGCAGTCAGCAAACAAGATGGCTACTAAGGTACATTCTTATATATGCTCTGTGCAGGACCTCAGGTAAGGAAGAGGTCATAAGATTGACAGCCTCTAGAGGAAGTAGACATCTGTGTGTCCCTTGGAATTCTGGGAAACTCAGATCTAACATTCCAGTCTTTTGAGTATAAGGGAATGGGACACTGTTTTCTCTTTTGTATTTGCTTCAGAGCTGAGGAGGGATGAAGTCTTGAGGGAACAAGTGTCATGCTGGAAGATTAGAATCCAGTCTCCCATCTTGGCTGTCCTAGTTGCCTGGTATTCTGGTCCAGATCAGTAGTGGCCAGAAGTTAGTGTACAGTTTTTCTGTAACTGAAAAGACAAGCTGGTTAAGTCTTATGTGAGTGTGCCAGTGCACGGAATTCACAGTACCAACAGGAGGCCTAGTGGGTGTACTAGTGATTGGAGGGTCCTTGTCTAGAATTTCCAGAGGAAGAGAGGACCTGTACTCTATTAGTATTTGGGGCTCCAAAATGAGAACCAGCTTAACCATGACCTGTTTCTGAGTTATTTTCTTGGCATGGTACACTAGATCTTTTACCTCTCTCTATGGTATTTCTTTGATCATAGTATTCTGTTGGGGTGTTTAAAACCATACAGTTAGCTCAGATAAATTAGTTTTGGTGTTAAGATCAGTTGATATTCTGATTCGTAAGGGTCATTCAGGCCTTATGCCTGGCTCTTTTTACCAGTTCCATCTACGTGAGGACAAAGTCAGGTCTTGCTTGAACAGAGCTTCCCTTTGAAGCATGAGGAGCTTCTCCTCTATACTGACTTTCCTCCTTTGACTGGACACTGGCCAGAAGAAGTCCTCTAAAGTGAATCTCCAAGACCTCCCTGGCTCAGGATGACTGGTGACTCACTGCCACAGGACATGTACAAAGGTGCCAATGTAGGACCCTCAGACTTAAGTTGACCTTAGAGGGTAAGGGCCAAAAGATTGTCCCTTTCAATCCCTCTTGCCAAATCAGATTGGAGCTTTAAGTATAGTTGTTAAACCTCCAAGAGGGTCAGTTGAATGCTTTCCTGTATAACACATAAATAAACCTTCAACATTGACTTAAATATTTTTTTTATAAATTTTTAATTGCTGTTGCAAAACATTTTGACTAAGAGTGAAAGCTCATGACATGCTGAAGGTATTAACTGCAGCAAAGGCTAGGAAGGGATGATGCTTACTGGCTTGAGTTGCTGGCTCACGTTTAACCTATTGTATACACTATAGAAATATCTGGCCAAGGATGGCATTGCCCACAATGGGCTCAGGCCAGTCCAACGAAGGCAATTATTGAGGTTTCTTAGCTCAGGTGTGTCAAGTTGGCATTAAACCTATACAGTAAAGCATACAACCTGTTCTTTAAAATAGTCCAGGAAACAAACCTAAGATAATAAAAAGGTAAAAACAATACTTCTTAGGACTATCTTAAATGGTGGCCACGTTACTTGTCCCCAGATTTTGAATTACAAATTTGAGAAGAAAAAGGAGGGGCGGCCATTATCACATACCTACAGAAGGCAGGAAATGCTTAAATCAAGCTCACCAGAATTGGTTTCATTCGGACTGTTCTCATGAGGTCCCCAGAAATGAAACTTAATACTTCTTAAAAATGTTATAAATAACATATGCCATACATATAACAGATATATAGTAGAGTTATAGAAGCTAACGTACCAACAGCAAGTCACAATAAACATACAAGAAATTAAAGACTAGATCTGCAACACATTTAAAGAAAACAAAAAGTATGTTTCACTTTAAGTGCAAAAATAGTTTATAACCCTTACCGAGTGACTTTTATCAAATGTTCATTCTATTAATCCATTGTATCCATAGGGTGTTAACACTTCGTTTATAATTTTTGCCAACAGTAGCATTTTGTAGGTAAACCAGAATAAACATTTTTATCACAGATGTATCTAATGATTATTAATTCTTTTTGAATGACCTAAAGTTTCCCCCAAATTTTATTTCATGTTATTAACCCCATCTGATCAAAAGCACTTGCCAAGTTGCATAAGTTACAAAGTAAATAATTTTGGTTCACAAAAATGTGCATTGTTCTCAAAACTCAACAGTTACCCCATTAACATGAATCTCTAAAAGTTAAAGAGGTGGAAGATAAGTTTCACAGTAATGTATATTTACCTTTAATATATTATTATGATGTTTATGTCACAATAGTGCTTTTAGTGTTTACAATTTATAGCTTCAGTTTGTACATATATAACCCAGGAACATAAGGGACAATTCTCACTACTATGAACTATCCCTAAAGGGAAAAAATGAATCACCACCCCATATAGAACAATAATAATGGTATGAATTCAAAACAAATTAACACAACATGGTTTTTTATGTGAGCTGTTTTTTTTTAATTAATTTTATTTATTTCTGTATGTGTATGAATGTACTGTCTGCATGCAAGTTTGTGCACCCGTGTCGTGCAATGCCGCGGAAGTCAGAAGAGGGTGTCGGATTCCCCTGGAACTGGAGTTCTCCTGGAATTGGAGTTTCAGACGGTTCTCGGCTGCCATGTGGGTGCTGGGGATCGAACCCTGGTCCTCTGTAAGAGCGGTCGGCGCTCTTAACTGCTAGGCTGTCTCTCCAGCCCCGTGAGCTGTTTTTAAAATACCAGAATGCGAAATTTGTATACTTTATTTAACAGCTACACTTTTATTTACTAAGAAATTGTGTATTAATTTTTTAAATCATTTTTTTACCTTACCTAAAATTTTAAACTATCTTAAGGGGGGTGACAAACAATGTAAACAAACAAACAAACAAACAACTTCCATATCCAAAGTGGAATTTACAGGGCAGTTTGAACCTCTGAAATCCAAATGAAATATTTAGTACTCAGGTCTAAGACAATTTTTAAAAAATTTTGAATAACTTTTATTTTACCCTTGAACACCAAACTGATTGGTAGTCATAAAATCAATTTTTATAGACTGTCCACATGTTGTATAGCATTGAGAATCTCCAGCTGTGGAGCAAAATTTTTTGTATGTGCTATAACCACATTATAGAATTTTGAAAAGTGAACAGTATTTTATACCCACACTCATACACAAGGTTTTAAAACTTAGATTTGGTGATGGAATTTATAAAAGTTGTACTAAACAGAGGCACAGACATACATTTTTAGCTTACACAGATATACACACATTAGAAAGAACACCATATACTGTCTATCAATGGTTGGATAGATTCCTAATATGCAGTAAGTTTATTACAGAGTTAACAGTATCATCTACATAGATACACATTTATCCATACATTTATACAAGAGATTTTTATCCTAGTGTTTGTATTGAACAGACTCACATACCTTGTTGTCAGACATGTTTTCATTTTTTAGAGATGTCACTAAAACCATACAGCACCAATTGCATTCTCAAGGCTGAGGTGACTAATACAGTTTTTTCTATTGTGCTGTCATTGAAGTCATACCTTTGGTTTTAAAACTATGAAATTATTGAAATATTTTAACACGTGATGAAAAACAGAATTATGTATCCAGTTTGTACTGAAGGCTAGCCATAACTAAAGTCATAATACAATAATTAAAGTCAGTTTCACCAAGGAATAAGCTAAAGAATAAGGTGTCAGGAAACATTCAGTCCTATCAAGGCAGTACAAACCAAGACAATTAAGCAATGAACAATACCAAAAACATTTTATACTGTTTCATTGGAGGGAAGAGATTGCAGTCTACAGGAATCCAGGGGAAGCCGTATGCCACTGTTTATGGCGGCACAGCTGCCAATAGCCTGGCTAGGTAGAAGAAAAGAAAACAGACATTTGTTTTAACCATAAGGGTTAAAACTCAGGTCTTCAGAGGTCTGGAAAACAAGTTGAAAAGAAACTGAAGTTAGAATACCTGCAACTTTAAAACAGTTTAATTTGGAGATCAAATCCAGTCTTAATAGATAACAAATAAAACCTTTAGATAACCAGTTTAGAATTTTTCTCTGTAGGAACTTATGAACCCGGGTTCAAATTAGGCCTTTGAAAAAGTTTAAGAGGCATGCCAAAAGTAAACTTATTTTATTTGCACAGTACAGAATGAAAGAACATTGCAGTGGCCACTTTTAACAGAAACCAACACAGAAGAACACACATGACACGAATCTCAGATACATGGGAGAACAGTTAACACACAGACATCTTGCACAGACATATGACTTAATATAATGAGAGATTCCCTTTTTTTTAATCTCATACAATAACTTGATGTTAAGGCACAGAAAGTTCTCGGTTTTCTGGTCTATTGCTCACCTTGGCTGTGCAGGGCTGTGGAACCATTAATTTTTCATTGTCATATTTACACACAATCATTTAGAATTTAAGACATTTTTAGTTAGGTCCCTTAAAACGCTTTTGTACTCACAGACACCAAATGATGGGTTGATTCACTAAATATCTGTTCCACCTTAACTAACAGTCATGTTAAGGAGGGCCAGCTGCCTGGCATCTTACAATGATGGATTTTGTATTTTCAGGGGAGTGGAGCAGTAACAGATCTAGCTGCTTGGAGCTTGCAGCATGGGCCCTTTGTGTGCATGCTTGCCTGAACAGGAGAAAGGTGAGTAGGGGATTAGAAGAAGTAGGTTGTCCCATGTTAGATTTGAAGTACAGAAGAACAGAAACAAAAGCAGTAATGAGGAGAAAAACACAAAGACCACAAATCAAACAAACATGGTGAGGACAGAGAGGACACAGAAAAGACTCAGATGGCAGGGGCTGTCTACCATGACCAGAACTGAAGGGCCAGACCTTCAGTGTCTGTGCCCCAAAATCTGGATACTAGACCATCCTGAGTCTAGTATCAGACAAACCCCCTGTTCATCTACTGGAGAGTCAGAGTGTCCTCCTTCTCTCATGCCCAGAGGAGCTAGTCATGTCTGACCTTCCTCTAAGGCAGCAGCCCTGGCGCCACAGAAAAAGAAAACTGAAACCAAAACAGGAGCATATGATGGGTACCTTTCCTTTTTGACATGGAGCAAAGTTTTAAGGAATTGTGCTTCTCGAGAAAGCTTAACAGTGGCTTGCCTAGTTATTTTTTCGAAGTCAGATTGAGTGTTGAGTGCTGGGGTGCAAAAAGGGGGGGCAGTATTATAGGGTGAGGGAAATGGATCCAAAGGTGCCTGAGAATACCTAGCAGCCTCCTCCTCGAGGTCAATCTCTTCCTCAGGGGAGAGGGAATCATCATGGGGGGCTTGAGATTTAAATTCCAATAGGACAGGGTAAAGAGATTTAGAAGTAAGGACTTCAGGTGGGAGATCACTTTTAGGCTCTGGTATGAGGATTGAGACAGAGGGGCATTTACAGGTGGGGGAGGAGACCATGGCCTTTAGGGGGGACTTTTGTACAAGGAGAGATTTGACTAGCCTTAAAACCTTTTTTGAGATAATGTTCACCATCTTGTATTAATTTTGAAACCTCTGGTTGAAAATGAACAACCCGTAGAACATCATTTATGAGATTCCAATAAGAAAATGTCTGTACAGGGACCTTTTCAGGGCTGAAGGCTTGATAATAGGCAGTCGCCAACACAGCTCCATCATTTTTCATCTATGGATCCTTCTTGAAGGAAACAAGGACAGACGTCCTCCAGAAAAATGAAGAAATCAACTAAATCCTTTTTTTTTTTAATCCTAACACTTGGATAAACAATTCATGCTTACTGAGTGTTTGTCCCATGATTGCGTCACTCTACTTACCTCTTCTGATCTGTATCACAGGTGGGTGGTCCTGTGGTGATCTCCGTGTGGATCTTCACTCACCGGCTGTGTGGTGATCCAATGAAGGAAGGACGTCCTCTCTATGCTGAGCAAGGTTCAGGTCAGCTCGCGTACCTCGAGCCCCACATTGGGCGCCACTTGCCCCGGCCCACAGGGTCTTCAACAAGGGCCCGAGGAGAAAGTAACCTGAATGAAAGACAAACCAGACACAAAGAAGGAGATCAAGACAAGAATCTGATCAAGGCCTCAAATTTTATTTTTGTAAGGCAGTAATATATATTGGAGCAAGCAGGAGGAAACAGCGCCAGTTGGCATAGTTTAAGGCCACTAGGTTGCTAGGACACCTAACTGCCTATTGTTCTCTGGGGAAGGTTATGGGTGGGTGAATTCCCAAGAAGAAGTGGGGTGTTCTAGTCAAACGGGGCATGCTGTCCTAATAGGTTAACTATAAGCTTGATTGGCTGCTTTGTGCTAAGTGGGTGAGCCTTGGGGAAATAGAAACCTAAGGTGGCTCTATATAGCTGTGGCAAGACCGTTGCCTAATGGCCATGGATCCCAAAATTAGATGCCATTCTCTTTCTGTAACAGGCTTACCACACACTCCCATAGTGCATATTAACAATACAGGAAATAACATAGGAACTGTGAAAAGGATTATTCTCTATTCAGAACCAAATATAATACTAAAGTCTCCTTAAGCTATGCACTTAAGCAAAATATATTAATACAGGAGCTCTGACATCAGCAATAGATTATTCTACTAAGGAGATGTTGACCAGGGGATCCAAGCCCCCACAAAAGGTAAAGGCTCCTTGGCTCTAAACTGGGATACCTTCAAGAAGAGAAGCAATAAGGCCCTGCTGTCAAAGACCTGACGTTAACATGGGAAAGATGTATTGAGACCACACATGCAAGTGTAGAGGCAGTCTCTGGAATACCAGAGAGTGTTACCAATGGCCACTAAACCAATAAGGCAAATATGGGTCTCCTTGAGTCAAGCAAGACTCCTCTGTCAGCACCAGCTACACTTCACTTGACTGGAAATAATGTGCAGCAGTGGCAGCCATATGCCTGTATATCGCAAATCTACTTGGCTATCTGGATGTGTTTCTCCTTTTCTTCTGCTTCCTATCTTTCTGTCATCTGTGATTTTAGTGTTTATAATATGCCATGAAAGTTTCTTTTCTGGTTCCGTCTCTTTGGTATTCTGTTGGCTTCTTTTATTGGATGGGTATCTTTTTTCCCTGTACTTGGGAAACTTTCCTCAGTTATTTTCTTCAAAACATTATCTATGCTATTGTCTTGGCATTCTTCTCTTTCCCCTACATCTGTAATTTGTATATTTGGACTTTTAATTGTATCCTAAACATTTTGTACTTTCCCTCTATGCACTCTTTTTTTTAAGGAATTTTCTTTTATGTGTATGAGTTTATTGCCTGCATGTGTGAAGTGTACCTATGCAGTGCAAGGCCCATGGAGGTGAGAATACAGTCTCCTATTCCCTGGCAAAGGAGTGAGGGACTTTTCTTAGCCAATATATGAGTCCTAAGACTTGAACCCAGGACCCCTGCAAGAGCAGTCATTTTTCTTAACTGCTGAGCCATCTCTCCAACTCCCTTTAAGCAATTGTTGGTAGTTTACTTAAAAGCACCTTTAACATTGATTTATGGAAGACAAAAGTTTGAATTAAGTAAAATGACCAGACTCTCCTCTAGTGAATAATGAATTGAGCTCCAGGATTTTGCCAGGCTTTCTGGGACACTTCCTGAGGAAATTTTTTTCTTTCAAAAACCAGAACTCTTGGAGGGTCACCCCTGAAATGAAAATTTTTAGTAAAATTTCAGGTATTCAAATGGAAATAAGGGAGCTCTCAGGAGCAGGGCAAGAAAGCTTTGCAGTGTCATTTCAGTTGGTAATGAAAGAAATGATGACTTAGCTTCTTTTGAATGCTCTCCAGAGTGACAGAGTAACCATGAATATATTAAGTTAGAGGAATTTTTTATCAGTATAAAAATACATACTCAATTTCATTTTTTAGTAACATGGACTTGTTTTTTTTTTTTTTTTTTTTTTTTTTTTTTTGGTCTTTTGAGACAGGGTCCCTGTAGCCCCAGCTGTCCTGGAACTCACTCTGTAGACCAGGCTGCTTGAACTCACAAAAATCCGCCTGCCTCTGCTCCCAAGTGCTAGGATTAAAGACGTGCACCACCAGCCCTGGCTTGTTTGTTTTTGTTTGTTTGCTTTTTTTTTTTTTTTTTTTGGTCTTTTTGAGACAAGGTCTACCTGTAGCCTTGAACTCCCAGACATCTGCCTGCCTCTGCCTCCCAACTGCTAGTATTAAATGGCTGTACCACCACAACAGGTGTTTTTTGTTGTTGTTGTTTTTTAGTTTATCATTTTCTTTGTTTCGTGATCCAGTCCCTCTCCTGTTTTCTGACCATGACATTCTGTGCTTTGATCTGTTTTCATCTTTTCTGTATTAAATTCAACTTTCTTTTATTTATTTTTTTGTCTGTCTGAGACAATGTGTCCCTGTTGGCACATCTAGCCTGGAACTCACTATGTAGACCAAGGTGTCTTTGAACTCACAGGATCCACCTGCCTCTGCCTTCCCACATATTGGGCTTAATGGCATGCACCACCAAACCCAACCAAATTCAACTTTCATGTGCTGCCATTTGCTTTAATTTTCTTTTTCAAATTTTTATCTGTTAATTTATTTTATTTCTGTATAGTGAGTTCAAGTCTCCATCTAAGTACATCAGAAGAGAGGGTGGATCCTGTGCAACGAGTTGCTGGTAGCTTCCTTGTCAGGGCCTCTAACAAACCAGAACAGAAAGTCACATCCAGCATGTGGACTCTGTGGTGAGGAGCACTTGGCAGGAAACTTGGGAAAAAAGGCTAGAATCAGCTAAGCTAGATGGCAGATTGGATAGGAAAGTCCTGGATAGATTTCCTGGATGTGTCTAAACTCGAGCTGAGGCTAGACGACGATGTGATAACCAGAAATACTGTTGATTAGTCATTCAAGAGAAAATAGTGACTACGGTAGACATTGGGATAGAGAACTGTGCTTTTTTTTCCCTTTGGGCTCTTTTTCAGACAGGCTCTCCCTTTAGTCCAAGCTGGCCTAGATCTCGCTAGACCAGGCTGGACTTGAACTCACAGACATCCTCCTGCCTCTGTCTCCTGAGTGCTGGGATTAAAGGTGGATATTTTTTTCCTCTTTTTCTGCCCCATTCCTCATCCCTCCCCACCTTCCTTCCCATGAAAGGTGCCATGGAAGTGGCTACAGAGCCAATCCCTGAGTCACCTACCCTTTTTCTGCCTCCTTTAGTAAAACTCCTGAGTGAACTGGTCTGCATTTTTGGTTTTTACTTTTTACTGTTTCAGTGCACAGACAATGCACAACAATGCAAATCTGCCAACAGGTTGTAAATAAATGTGTGTAGAGTTGGCATGGTAGTGTGCAAAAGAGTTGTAGTTAATCTCTTTGCTGTTGTTGTTCTGTTTTTGGAGACAGTGTCTCCCTTTACCCCAGATGGCCTGAACTCTTGAACTCACTATATAGACCAGGCTGGCCTTGAACTCAAAGGGATCCTCTCAAGTGCAGAGATTAAAGGTATGCACCACCATGCCCAGCCATGATGTTTTCCTTTTAAATTACCTTTATTTTACCAGTTGGGTTTTATCTTTCTTTAATCCTTCCTTCCCTTCTTTCCTTCTTTCTTTCATTTGAAAATTATTTATTTTTTGTGTATGAATGTACTGTCTGCATGAGGTTTGTGCACTCATGTTGTGTATGCCACGAAGGTCAGAAGAGGGTGTCAGATTCCCCTGGAACTGGAGTTAAAGATGGTTCTCAGCTGCATGTGGGAGCTGGGGATCGAACCCAAGTCCTCTGCAAGAGTAGTCAGCACTCAACACTAGGCCATCTCTCCAGCCCCTCTTTCTTCTTTTTGGTTTGAAAGATATGCATTCTACCTTGGAAGTCAATATTACTTACTTAATTAAATTAATTAGTAATTAATTAATTTGGTTCTTTTCCTGCTCCAAGCTTCCACTGGATTGCTCTTTGGTTTTTTCCCACCTCCTCCTCTGACTTGGGGATTTTTACCAAGGACATGGTCCTTGCTCTGTGCAGTGATTGGACTCAGGAGGGACAGTTGTCCTGATTTCTGTGGGTACCCTGGCCTAATTAGAGAGTGGGTCTGGGTCTGGGCTCTGGTGGGGAAGGGCACTGCTTATTATGTCCAAAGGATACATGAACTGCTGGCCTTGACAGCATGCCTTCCAGATCCACTCTGAAGGAATAAATCCTTTTCTCTTGAAAGAAATAATAAAAGTGGAATGCTGAAGGCAACAGCAGCTAGTTAGAGTAAGCATCCCCACACTCTACAATGTGCCTAGGACTTTGATAGGACATTTGTTTTAAAGATGGTCATTCCTAGCTAGAAGACATCATGCTGAGTGAAGTAACACAGTCCCAGAAAAAACAAAATGAGAATGGTATCCTCATCTGTGGTGCTAATGCCAATTACCTAGTTTATAGTATTTCTTGTCACGGCCCCTTGAGCTTTTGTCCAAAGCAAGTGGGAGTGATGCATATTGGAAACAACAACAACAGAAAGGACTGCATCAAAGAACTGATGAAACAGTGAACTTCTGCTCAAAACAGTTAACTTCCACATGGAGATATATGAGAAAGACTAAGAAAGAGAGATGAAAAGCATTTGGGCAGGATACATGAGCTCTGGGATGGGGGGAAAGGGTGGGGGACACGGGCTAGATTTGATTAATCTGTGTGCAAAAATATATATTTAAAAAGAATAAAAAATAAAAATGGGGGCTGGAGAGTTGCCTAGCGTTGAGCTTGCCGACCACTCTTACAGAACGACAGGTTCGATCCCGCACCCACATGGCGGCGAGAACCATCTGAAACTCCAATTCCAGGAGAACTCCAGTTCCGGGGAATCTGACACCCTCTGCTGACCTCCGACAGTACATTCATACTCATACAGAAATAAAAAAAAATAAAAAAAATCAAGATGGTCATTCAAGTATCCCTGGTTATAGGAGTCCCTTGCCCTCACAAAAGAGACCATACAATCCCAAAAGGATGACACAGTCCACAGCCTCAGTCAATGCAGGCGAGGCAACAGCATCCATTTTGTGTAAATTATCTACTGCAAGTTAAAATCTTTTGCCATAATACGTTAGTTCAATTATTAATTTTGAACGTCACCCTTCTTGGTGCCCCTCTTTTTATTTCTTCAACTTTATGTATGAAGGCTTTTTGTCTGCCTGGGAGTGGGCTGAGGTTTGAGGCAGCCAGGGCCTGACTATACACTGACTTGAGACTTCTTTAATAAAACTGCACATCTTACAAATAGAAAAAAACATATAAAACTGATTTTTTAATTTGGGGCAAAGTAATATTTTTATTGAATTTCCATTGCAAAAGACTAAACACAGTTGTTTGTTTTTAATGTTAAGTGAAAATCTCCTTGTGCAGAATTTTAAACCAATCCTTGATAGTACAAACATATTGTCTGTTTTGTTTTGTTTTTCAAGTCTTGTACTAAGAGATCCCAGTCTTCAAGATAAACCACAAAGGAGAAGAAATCAGGATGGTTTGATTCCAATGGAGCATGAGTGAACCATCAAAGAAAACGACCTTCCTGACTCCTTTCATCTACAGAAGCATCCTCAGCTAAATTTTGCAAAATAAAAGAACCCCCCACACACACTTAGTCTTTTAGGATATTCTAAGAGTTTGTTTGGGGGAATCAACTTGTACCAACTTGCGTAGTCATCTGTGTTATCTGTGGGCTTTCCAAGGCTGAGACCCCAAAGACTTAAGCTCACATTTTCTAGTCTCACCCAATAAAATTATCCTTTAGATTTTCCAAGCCAGAAGGAATAAGGATTCATATAGCAGATCTCAGGTAGCATTCAGGAAGGAAGACATTGCAGAAGAGATAGACTGTAAGTCTGCCTTCTACTTGAGTGGAGATTTAAATCTCTAGAGTAAAATGTAGTACTTACAGAAATCTCTTTGAGACTACTTAAAAGGTGTAACCCAGAAAGTGCTGATATGTCACTATTAATGGAGCAAAATAGAGAAAGGCTGTGCTTCCCATTGACAATGTGCTAGTAAGTGGTTAAGGAGATAAATTATCTCCAGATTTAGTCTTGAGGACAGATCTGTTTACTCCTCCATACAGTCTACATTGTCTATTTTTGTGGGACCTAAGTAAATCTACTTCAGATAAGAAACATGTCATTTTCTCTTCATTTATGTTCCAGCACCGTATGTGGTTTAAAATCTCTGATTTGGCAACCTGTTTGAAAATTCCAGTATTCTGATTCTTCTGTTATGGGAGGGAAGAGAAAGGTAAGGTAAGTGGAGGGGAGGAGATAAGGAATGGAAAGGGTATGTGGGAGAATGAGAAAGGCAAAAGGCAAAAATTCCTTTTGGATACTGTTGGCCTTTGGAGAAGAAATATGAAAGAGACCTCAGGAGCCCACGAGCGCAGCCTTCGCTTCCCTTATTCTCTGAAAGCTTTCCTCATTCCCTTCCTGGTGAAATCTGGAAGAATTTCTTCGGGTCAGCACACAGAAGCTGTGGTCCAGAGAGGACAGACTCCATTCAACAGAAGGGGGACTTGGTCATATGTAGGAATCTCCTATATGGTTCTGGGTGTTGAAAGCATGAAGGGATCACAGAGAGCAGCTGAGGCCTGGCATTTTGAGAGGCCAAGAACAGCCTGTGGTCAGTGTGGGCTTGGTTGCAGTGAAGACCCCGGAACTTCAGGTCAGGGAAAACTGGTTTTGCATCAGGAGAGTCAGAAGCAACCTCAGTTTCAGTGGCGACCCCAGCTTCTGTTGGTGATGCCAGGACCTGGGACAACCACCAAAGCAGCAGCAGGTGTGGAATGGAGCGTCTCACCTTAGAAATGAGCGTGTGTGCCATGGGACAGCAGAGTCAGAGAATGGGAGCTGCTTTGAAACCCTTGGCAGCCCAGAAGATCATGAGTGAATCCCAGGTGTCAGCCTTGAGCTACTTTGATGGACTTAGGTTTGTTTTAGTGTGCCTAGTTCTTCCCTTTGAAAATAAGACAGTACTTATTTTGGATTTTACATCAGCCCACAGTTAAGAGGCTTTAACAGACTGTGAACTTTAAGTGTTTGGATGTTTAAGGACTGTTGGGCTTTTAAAAGGTGTTACTGTCTTAGGTTGTGATTTTAACATCATTGGGGATAAGAACTATAAATGTGGTGGTTTAGTAGTGATGAGTTTTGTGTGTCCAGAGGACAAGGGGTCAATTGTGTTAGATAGCTTTAGGGTCAAACTTGACACTCCTGGGTTGTGGAGCCCAATTGGGAATTGGCTCCATTGACTGGCCTGTGGCCATATCTGTGGAGGTAGTGTCTTGGAGTGTCAAAGGCAAGTAGGAGGGCCAGGCCCACTATGGGTGGTGCCATCTCTGGGGCTGGGGCCAGGAAGCAAGTCAGTAAGGCACAATTCCTCCATTCATGAAAATTGAAAATATACTCATATTATGGAGTAGTTTGAGTAAGCATGGTATTAGTTCTTTGAATTGTCTAGTAGAATGTTGTAATGATTCCTTATGGACATGTGCTTTTGTAGGTAGGGAGACATTTTATTACCAATCCAATTTCATTTTTTTTTTTTTTTTTTTTTTTTTTTTTTTGTTTTTTTATCTGTCCTGGAACTCACTTCTCTAGACCAGGTTGGGTCTGAACTCACAAAGATCCACCTGCCTCTGCCTCCTTAACTTCTGGCATTAAAGTTGTGCACCATCACACCTGGGTGATCTCCAATTTCATTTCAATTAATTAAGATCTTTTAAGTTTGTGTTTCATTTTGCTTTAAATTTGGTAGAACATATGCATGTACGAACTCATGTTGACTTTAGACTCTTTAATTTATTATAATAGAGGTTTTTCTATATGTCCTTATAATTATTAGCATTTCATTATTATCTGCTATGATGATTCATTTTCATATCTAATTTTGTGAATTCAGAATCAGTATGAGGTTGTTTTGCTGAATTTGGCTAGGGATTTGTCAAGCTCGTTTATATTAAAAAGAAATTTTTGTATTCTTGGTTTCTTTTCTTTGTCATTAATTTTGCTGTGATCTTATTTACTGCCCCCTCCCATTAACAGGTTTTGAATTTGGTTTATTCCCCCCTTTTCCCTGAATTCTTGTATGTGCATCATTAAACTTTTCATTTGGGAGCTATGCTGGATAGGATTAGTATCAACTTGACAGATTGAAGGAGCCGCAAATTGGGGAATTGCCTCCATTGGAGTGCCCTTTGGCTAAGTCTGTAGGTATTTTCTTGATTGTTTGAGTTGATGTGGAGAGCCCAGCCTAGACCGTGGGTGGTTGCAATCCCTGGACAGGTGTTGTTTAAGAAAGCAGGGTGAGCATGGGCCAAGGAGCAAGCCAGTGAGCAGCCATTCCTCGATTATCTGTGGTCAGCTCCTGCCTCCAGATCCCTGCCCTGAGTGAATGAACATGACCAGAAGAGGTGAGCTGGAATAAACCCTTTCCTCCCCAAGTGTAGTGGTCAGTGTGTTTGTTCACAGCAACAGAAGACCCAAACTAGAACCAATAGATCTTGAAGAACTGATATTCACTGCTCCATTCACTCAAATTCTTTTGGCTCATTTCCTCTAAGCTTTTTGTTTTAGTTGTGAGGTTTGGGGTTTTTTTTTTTTTTTTTTGCTTTTTTTCCTTTTATTTCTATTTAAAATTTTAGTTCAGATTGGCATTTCTTCAGAAACTCTATCTCTTTTCTGGAGTTGCATTTTCAAAATTAAGAGAATAGGTGGGCTATAAGGTTACAGTGGTGGTTTGTAGACATTCCCCCAGACCTGCTGGAGAATTTCAGGGTCCAACAGAAAGAACAGGGGTGAAGGGTGAGAGGCGCAGTCAAGACACAGACCCTGGAAATCAGGTGAACACAGACAGAGGACAGAGGGTGAGCTGTCGAGGACTCAGTTTTTTTTTTTTCTTCATTTGTTTTCATTTTTTACAGGCAATAAGTAATAATTAGAAATACAAGCATACTTCGTGTAAAACCATTTTGGAAGCAGTTGGCCCCAAACCCACACAGCCCAAGGTTCCACCATCCAGCTGTGTGGGGGCGCTTGTATGTACAATCAAGCCTATCAAATAAGGTCCAGTCTATCTTGCTATAGCTTCACCATTTACCCCAATCACAGCACTTAACATTCTACCACACCCCTCTTCTGCAGATTGTCCCTAGGCTTTAGAAAAGGGGCACAGGTGCGTGAGAAGCCAAAGAGTACTTTCTCTGGAGCTGTTGTCTGTGACTCTGGTCAATTCTGGCCATTTCCCTTCATGGGTTGACAAATGGTCCCAGGGAATAACCTTCAAATCGCGACTAATTGAAGCACTAGCAATTAGATATATAGGTATTTAAACAGTAGTAATTGTTATCGTAGGTAACTTTTGGTATAGACACAAGATGTTTGGATGGTATGTTATCCATGAAATACATTTTTTCCTGTAAAATAAGACAGGATCTTACTGTGGCCTATATAACACTCTACCACTGTAGAGGGATGTAAGCTTGTGGCATCACCATGGGTTATTCCTCCAAGGAGAGAGCGATAGCCAATTAGATTTGGGATTATTAGGTGCATTATGGCTGCCACTGCTGCAACAGTATTTCCAGGCAGATGAGTGAGGGGAGCTGGTGCTGATGGAGAGTCTTGCTTGACCAAGGAAACCTATATTTGCATTATTGGTTTAGTGGCCTTTGGTAACACTGTCTGGTATTCCAGAGACCACTGTACACTTGCAAGTGCGGTCCCAATCATCTTCCCGTGCTTACATCAGGTCTGACAGCAGGGCCTTATCGCCTCTCTTCTTGCAGGGTATTATCCAGTTTACAGGCAAGAAGCACTTTCCTTTGGGGGGGTTTTGGATCCCCTGGCCAACATGCTCCTTGGTTAGAATAATCCATTGCTGATATCATAGCTATCCTGAATTAATATATTTTGCCTGAAATGCACAGGCTTAAGGACTTTAGTATTATTATTTGGTTCTGAATAGAGAATAATTCTTTCACAGTTCCCTATGTCTTGTAGTCAATTAAAGAAAGCAAAAAAAAAAAATTATTTATTAATTTTTTTATTTTTATTTATTTCTGTATGTAATGAATGTACTGTCTGCATGCAGGTTGTGGACCGCGGGGCAATGCCGCAGGAGGTCAGAAAGAGAGGCTGCGGATTTCCCTTGGAATGTGAGTTCTCCTGGAATTGAGTTTCCGATGGGTTCTCGCCACTATTGGGGCTGGGGATCGAACTCGGGTCCTCTGTAAGAGACGGAACCAATGGCTCTTTAACCGTTAGCCATCTCTCCAAGCCCAGTGTTACTGCTTTTATAAGGGATTACCTCTGTAACAGTTGCCTCCAGTTTACAGTTAGAAAATGACTCATCATCAGGGCATATTCCTCCTTGTTCTATGAAAAGGAGGTAGAAAGTCTCTTGTATTTAAAACTTTGCAGCATCTAGAAGGTAACTATCATTTAGGACTCATTATAATCAGTTGTATTAACAAGTAGGATCACAAGAGGGGTTTGATTGCCTGTAGAGTCTGAGGCTTTTATTCTTTTCAGTGTTCAGACAGGCCAAGCTTTCTGCTGCCACTTCCTGGTACATTCCTACACAATGCAAAGCTGAATATTTTCTTTCGCAGCCATTAAGTGGTGACATTTTACCTGTGGGAGCATACAAATCTTTTCCCATAGTAGTTTTAAGATTTAAATTGCAAAGTTTTTGACAAAAAAGGTTCATATATATCTGTTATCCCTCCTTATTTATTTTAGGTTTTTATTTTTGGACCCATGAGTCTGCAAAAAGGCAGTTGTAGTACAGATACCTGTAAGGCAGGAATCAAGATGCAGTTTTCATCAAATTCACCCAAGCTAGTGCGGTGACTGTATGTTGTTAACTTGGGAAGCAAACTTAACTCCTTAAGTTAAATCATCCTACAGGTAAAAGGGAATACTACAAGATGATACTATACAAAACAAAATTCATAGAGAAAATTCGTCTGTGCCAATCCGCAAAGTATTGTTATACAGGATTTTAAGTAAAACAAATTGGACCAATTTATATTTTTCTAATTAAACTCAGATCATTACCAGTTTTTATCAAAACCATTTAAACAATGTTTGCTAATATACACATATTACTTTTACTAAGTCCTAAAACACCATGTAACCTGTAGACAGAGTCTGGACAAAATTGGACACTTGTTGAACTTCACGTCAATTAAATGTGCATTAATCGAATATACATCTTTGTCCCTCTCCCGCCCCTCCACCCCTCCCAATTCACCATTTCAGTCAGTTTGTTGATGCAGTCTTTTCTGTTTGCCTGTGCTTTTATATGCATCCCTCCCCATAAGAAACATTTACAACTGGGTTCTTCGTGCTAATATCCACAGACAAGGGATAGCATTCGTCGTTGGTTTTCTGGGACTCTGTGGTACTTTACTTAATATAATATCTCCAGCTCCAATATCCATTTACCTGCAATTATGTTGTCCTTCTTTACTTGCTACATAGAACTCCATTGCATAACATGTACCACATTTTCTCGTACTCCACTTGTCAGTGAGGGGCATTTGGTTTGTTACCAGCTTTTGGCTATTGTGAACAGAGCTTGCAATAAATATAGCTGTGCATATATTTCTGCAGTAAATGAGTCTTGTGGCGTATATACCCAGAAGTGGGTATGATTGGGTCAGGTGGAAAGCTTCGATTGAGTCTTCCAAGGTTCTCCACACTGCTTCCATAGTGGCTGTACAAGTTTACCATCCACCAGAATGGATAAGGTTTCCCCTTTCCCCACACCACCTCTCCAGCACTTGATAGTGTTTGTTTTCTTGATCCTGGCTAGTCTTATCGGAATGAGATTGGTATATCTTAGAGTGGTCTTAAGTTGCATTTCCCTACATATAGTGATGTTGAACAGTTTTTAAGATGGGTTTCTCAGCCATCCTTAATTCCTCCTCTGTGAATTATCTATTCAGTTCTTGCCCATCGTGAGGGATCATTGTTTTCTTCTTTGTTTTTTGAAGTACCTTAGTATACTCTGGGAATTAATGTTTTGTCAGATGTATCTTCAGTGATGGTGTATTAGTCAGGGTTCTCTAAAAGAAGCAGAGACAGTAACAGGACGATATATAGCATATACAAACTTATGATTTGCTCATGTGACAGAGTTCAAGGAGTCCGAAAGTAGCCATGCCACACTGGAAAGGCCGAGAGGAATCCATGGAACTGCTCAGTCTGCAAGTTTGGATGTCTCAGTAGTCCCCAATCTGAGTGCTGAAGGCCCAAATGGATTCCAGGAGATTCTGCCAGTCTCAGTAAACGCTGGGATCTGAAAGGTTGATCACAGCAACAAGACAAACTCACCAGAGATCGAGAGGCAAGCCGCCAGAGAAAAGAGACCAGCTCCTTCTGCTGTGGCTTTAATACAGCCTGCCAGCAGAAGTAACGCCCACATTTGCATTGGGCCATCCGGGTTGAGGTGAGCCAATCCAAACATCCCTTTTCTCTTATTTGTTCCTTAAACAGTCAAGTTGACACACAGGATTAACCATCACAGACGGTTTATTTCCACTCTGTGGGTTTTCTCTTCACTACCTTTATTGTTTCTTTTGATGTACAGAAGCTTTTGAGTTTAATTAGGTCCCAATTGTCGATCTTATTTCTTGTGCAGCTGCTGTATGAGTTAGGAGTCAAGGACATATTTATTGGGGGCAGAGTAAGGGGTTATGTACTGTGTGCATTCCCGCTCTCCTCTTGTCTTCATGTGATTGGCCCAGGTCTGCAACTCGGCTGCTTGTATGGTCTCATCTGCCTGTGGCAGGTTAGGTTGATGAGGAACAAGCTCTGCACATGTGTAATTCTCAGCATACTGGCTACTACAGTGGTTCACAGGCATCTGGGAAACAGTGGTTCAGAGGCATGTCTCAATGATCTAACCACAAACTGCAAGAGATGAATCCTGGAGACCCAGGAAGGGCACAGAGCCAAGATAGTAAATATTGACTCATTGTACCAAGAGAAGGCTTTAGTAAATTCTGGATAAGATTCCTGTGACCAGGGTAATTCTATGAACTAAGATTGTTGGGGCCAAGAGAGACTCAGAGAAAGAGCTCCAAGTGGCAAGTCTGGGGCAGGCAAGGATCCTGGAGAATGAGGCTGTCCTGAGATATGAAATGGCAGATAATGATGCACTTGTGAAAGATGACAGCCAAGGCCGTAGTGGGCGGCACGCCTTTAATCCTAGCACGGTGGCGAGGCCAGGGGCAGTTGGATCTCTGTGAGAGTCAAGGCCAGCCTGGTCTACAGAGTGAGTTCCAGNGAAGCTCAGGGGGCCCTACACAAGAAATACTTACAACTGGGTAATTGGCACTAGCATCCACAGATGAGGGATACCATTCGTCGTTTGTTTTTCTGGGACTGTGTTACTTCACTCAGCATGATGTCCTCTAGCTCCAGCCATTTTCCTGCAAAGCTCGTGATGTCATCTTTATTTACTGCTGCATAGAACTCCATTGTGTAGATGTACCATATTTTCTCTATCCACTCGTTTAACTTTTTTTTTTTTTATGTGTATGAATGTACAGTTTGCATGCACCCATGTCGTGCAATGCCTCGGCAGTCAGAAGAGGGCATCGGATTCCCCTGGGACTGGAGTTAAAGATGGTTCTAAGCTGCCATGTGGGTGCTGGGGATCGAACCCAGGTCCTCTTCAAGAGCAGTCAGTGCTCTTAACCGCTAGGCCATCTCTCCAGCCCCTGGAATCTGTTTCTTAGAGAAAGAGTTATAACTTGTCAGGCAGCCTTGGAGGAAAGAATGGAACACACCTGGGCTAGGCTGCTTAGCTATGAAGATCTCTCTTCCCTCTATTCAAACTCTATCCTCATTTTAGGATTCTGAGATGGACTTTGTCCCTCTTCCCAAAGTGGCCACATTGACATATTTCCCTTTTCTGCTTGATAGTGTAGCCTTGGTTACTTTTTGTTTTGCTTCCTTGGTAATGTACCTTGGTTATGTACCATAAGTAACCAAGCTACATTACTCTGACCCTGACCCTAACCCAAATTCCACCATAAAACTTCAAGAAATTATCAACATTTTCCACAAACTGGCAGGTTACAAAATCAGTTTACAAAACTCAATAGACCTTCTCTATACCAAAAACAAGTAAAACTCCCATTCACAATACTCTCAAAAAAATCCAAGAATAAATATAACCAAAGACATTAATATCTCTACAATGAAAATTTTCTTTTTTTTTTATGTGTATGAGTGTACTGTCTGCATGTAGGTAGGTGCGCCTGTGTTGTGCAATGCTGTGGAGGTCAGAAGAGGATGTTGTATTCCCCTGGAACTGGAGTTAAAGACAGTTCTTAGCCACCATGTGGGTGCTGGGAATCAAACCCTGTCCTCTGCAAGAGCAGTCGGTGCTCTTAACCACTGAGCCATCTCTCTCCAGCTTCAGAAAAATAGTTTATTTTTTTAATTTTTTTTATTTTTGTATGTGTATGAATGTATTGTTTGCATGCAGGTCTGTGCACCCGTGTCGTGCAATGCCGCGGAGGTCAGAAGAGGGTCTCAGATTCCCCTGGAACTGGAGTTCTCCTGGAATCGGAGTTACAGACGGTTCTTAGCCGCCATGTGGGTGCTGGGGATCGAACCTGGGTCCTCTGCAAGAGCGTCGGTGCTCTTAACCGCTAGGCTATCTCTCCAGCCCAAAAAAATAGTTTTTTATCTTTACATCTTCCTCAAGACACCAGATGGAAAAACCTCCTGTGCTTATATATTGATAGAATTAATATTGTAAAAATAACCATCCTGCAAAAAGCAATTTATAGATTCAATGCAATCTCAGTCAAAATCCCCATGACATTCTTCATTAAAGAGCTATAGTCATTAAAACATTGTAGTACTAGCAGAAAAATAGACAAGTAGATCAGTGGAACAAAATATAAGACTCAAACATGAGTATATGCAATATCAGCTACCTGAGATTTGACAAAGGTGCCAAGAACACATAATGGAACAAAAACAGCATCTTCAGCAAACAGTGCTGGCAAAACTAGATCTCCACTTGTACAAGAATGAAATTAGAGCCTTATCTAACAGCCAGCACAGAAGTCAACTTCAAATTAATCAAGTACCTCAATTTGAAAACTGAAATGCTAAAGCTGTTAAAAGAAAACATAAGCAGTACCGTTCAAGATATAGGTTTAGCAAAAGACTTTATAAATTGGCTATCAGTTGCTCAGGAATTGGGGTCAACAATCAACAAATAGGACCTCATGAAACTAAAAACCTTCTGTACAGCAAAGGAAACAACAAAGTAAAGAGGAAATTACAGAATGGAGAAAATCATCACCAATACATCTGACATAGGATAAATATCCAGAATATACAAAGAACTTAAAAAACAAAGAAACAAGAAAAGAAATGAACCAATTAAAATATAGGCCAAGGATCTGAATGGAGAATTCTTAAAAGAAAAAATATAAATGGCTTTAAAATGCCTTAAAAGGTGTTTAGTGTCTTTAGTAATTATGGAAATGCAAAACCAATTTAAAATTCCATTTTACCCCATTCAGAATAGCTAAGATCAAGAGAAGAAATGACATAAAATATTGGTGAGGGTGCAGGGAAAGAGGAACCCTCAGTCACTGCTGGTGGGATTGAAAACTGGTGAAACCACTGTGGAAAGCTGTAGGCAAATCCAATCTGAGCTTAGGTATGCATGGGCTAGCATTCCAGTCAGCACCTCCCAGAGGCACAAGTGAGAGTCATGGGACCTCCCTGCCTATGCCCATGAATTAGGATGTGATGCAATGGTCTGGGATTGGACCCTGGGAAATGAGGCCACACTGCCTATATAATCCATTCATTTTATTATTTGTGTGTGTGTGTGTGTGTGTGTGTGTGTTTGAGACAGGGTCTCCCTGTAACCCCAGATGGCCTGGAACTAGCCCTGTAGACCAGGCTGGCCTTGAACTCACAGAGATCCACCTGCCTCTGCCTCCAGAGTGCTGGGATTAAAGGTGTGTGCCACCACACCTGGCTCAAAGACTTTCTTAGCTGCCATATGGGTGCTGGGAATCAAACCCAGGTCCTCTGCAAAGCATTTGGTGCTCTTAACCGCTGAGCCACCTCTCCAGCTAATCCATTCATTTTAATAAAGTGCCATTCTGTATTTGGATTCATACCTTGCCATGTATCTATGTGCAGTGCTTTCCTGTACATGCTTTCTACATGGCCCACCATGGAAATAAATGGGCTGAACCACAAATGGTGCCTAGACATGGGGCTGGAAGAAATCCTGGAGAAATTTGGTATGCAAACCCCACATCCTGCCTCTTTGCTATCAGTCTCTCTCCTTAATTTCTATTCTGTGCCATGAGGGTGGCTCTCCTGCTTGGTTGCACAGATGGGAGGCCAACCTGGGGACATGGAAGAAACTGGCAGATCCTTGCCTAGTTGGTGAGGCCATCTGCTCATGTGGGGGCTATGGAGGCTGGCATCCTCCTGACATGGCTGGCCACAGGATTGTCTGTTGAGCCATTGGTTCCCATGCAGGCCATGGAAGTCAACAACTTCCTGGCCTGGTGGGGCTGGGGAGTCACCAGGTCCCCAACCACAAGTTTGCCCACAATGCTATCACCTCGCATGGGGACCTATAAAGAACCAGCAATTTTTCTTGGCTTGAGCATGCTGTGTGGCTGTGAGCTGAGGACTGTTCCTCTACTGTCTAGAACTAGTTTTTCCAGTTTGGGCCACAGGCAACTCCAGCCTAGCTCTTCTTATGAAATCCCCCCCCCCAGGCTTGCTCAGGTGTTCTAATGATATTCTAATGCAAATTCAGTTACTAGGGAATAGGGAGAGACTAGGGCCCACACCCTTCTGATGCAAATTAAGGCTTTTCACAGTGACTATGCTGCAGGGACAAGAGCAGTTTGTTTGTCTGTTTGTTTGTTTTGGTCTTTTTGAGACAGGGTCTCCCTGTAGCTCCAGCTGTCCTGGAACTCACTCTGTAGACCAGGCTGGCCTTGAACTCACAAAGATCCACCTGCCTCTGCCTCCCAAGTGCTAGGATTAAAGGTGTGCGCCACCATGCCCAGCTTCTTTGTTTGTTTTTAAGGACAAGTTTTCCTCCTTAAAGTGAAAAGTTTAAAAAGTCATATTGTAAACATCTCTAACAAGTACTACTCAATGGGAGGGAACACATGTGTCATACTGTAGCCAAATACACATAGCTGGAGAGGTCATAGATCCTAGAGAAAACCTTAAGTCTGTCACATCCCTAAACAAATGTAATTTCTTACTGTATGCTAAATATGTTTTCAATTGTCACCAATACATCTGACAAATATATGTTTTAATATATTTAGTACAGTCACCACTCTTCAAAGAAGCTTCTTTTTGCAACAGATGGAGACTATTACAGAGTTACAAACCTGGTCAAATCCAAATGTCTTCAGTGTCTCTCTCTCAGCTTCCTGTGCTCATTGGAAGATGTGAACCTCAGCTTTCTGCTCCAGCCCTGGCCACCATGCCTCAAATAAACTCTTCCTTTTATTTATTTATTTATTTATTTATTTATTTATTTATTTATTTATTTTTGGTCTTTTTGAGACAGGGTTATAAGTCAGTTCCCTTGGTCATGGTGGTTTTATCACAGCAAGAGAAAAGTGACTAATACAGTAGGTGTTTCTGAAGTGGAATGATCTCTGCTAGGAAGGAGGGTGTATTGGGTCCTTGACACCAAGAGTTTGATAGAATTTACCTGATGGTTGATAATTCTTAAAAGTGAGTTAAGGATGCATGGGTCACAAGTCAAAGCAACCAGAAGAGTAATTTTACTGGCAGATCCAGGAAGTCTTCAGCTCTCAGCTGAGAAAGAAACTGGCTCTTGGGGGGGGGGTCTTGACCCTAAACTGCCTAGCCAATTTTTAGCTCCTATTTTTATCACATTACCCTCTGAGGAGGTCACCCCAATTGCCAAGAGGGAATCAGGGTGCTGACCATTCTGACATCTTCCATGCTGAAAAGGGGCATATGGTGTGGCAAGTGGGGTACCCCCTGCTCAGTGGGTCTAAGAGACCCCAAAAAGTATAGCTATAGAGAACAAAGTCCTTGACTGGTGCCTGTGAAGGAAAAGTGAAGGCAAGAATAGTTAGATACGTTTTCTAGGCAGGGAACCAGAAGTAAGAACAGGTTGAATTTTTTCCATGAGGGGTTCCAAAGTATCCAATAGAAACCTAATAGGTTTCTCCTTTTGTTCATTTGGCCATGGTGTCTGGACTCAGAATCTGCTTCCCAGGCATTTTGATAGTCACGGTGTGAGTTTCCTCTTAGGTACTTGCTCCCAAATTGGTGGAAACTAGTGCTCAGGGAAGGAAGGTCAGGGCTGAGGAACTTCTCTCAGTAGCTGTCCCCCAGAAGTTCCAACCTCTGGCCAGTTCAAATCTCGGTGGGATCTCCAAATGTAAAGTCCCAGTGGAGAGACCACTCACTTAACCACGTGGAGTTTAAAGGAGGGTTTAATTTAATTATGATACCTGGCCAACACTCAGGAGGAGTGTGGCTACATCTCTCAGTTCTTACCAGCAAAGTTTCCTCATGCAATAGAGAGCAGTTAACACAGAAGGCCACAACTGGCCAAAGTGTAGAGAACAGGAAACTACAGAATGCACGTCCTTGGATAGGACTCTTTTTTTTTTTTTTTTGGTCTTTTCGAGACAGGGTCTCCCTGTAGTCCCAGCTGTCCTGGAACTCACTTTGTAGACCAGGCTGGCCTTGAACTCACAAAGATCCGCCTGTCTCTGCCTCCCAAGTGCTAGGATTAAAGGCGTGTGCCACCACGCCCGGCTTGGATAGGACTCTTATATCAAACCTCGCCTACCCCTGGCTCAGGGAGCACTGAGAAAGAGGGGGCAAAAAGATGTGGTATTTGACCATAAGGGAATAGTTTTCCCAGCTTCTGGGAACTTGCTCACACGAACTTACAACGATGACAGTATGCACAAGACCAGTGCAAACTCAATCTGACAAAAACCCAGCATAGAACTGCGGTAATGGGCAGGAGATCCCAACCTTAGCTGAGGAACTATTAGCAGCTGCTCACTGTTGGGTGATGAACAGTTGGTCTTTAAGGGAGCATTGTGAGAGAGGCTCAACAGGCTCTAATTGATGAACTCATACCAAGGGACATCTGGGTACACAAACTTGACTCAATAGGCCTTGACATGACAGAATGCATAAAATCTAGTGGGTGAATATGGGTGGGTGCAAATAGGGAAGGGTGCCTAAATATATTTTAAGATGTATGAAATGGCCGGGCATGGTGGCACACACCTTTAATCCTAGCACTTGGGAGTTCAAGGCCAGCCTGGTCTACAGAGTGAGTTCCAGGACAGCTGGGGCTACAGGGAGACCCTGTCTTGAAAAGACCAAAAAAAAGAAGATGTACGAAATGTACAAAATTCAATAAAAATATGTTGAAAAGAACAAATAAAAAGAGTCAGAGAGGAGAAACTTCAAGTTATTGATCACGTGAGCCCAAGAGACTCCCAAAATAAGATGAGTTATTGCCACAGCTCTATTGCTGAAAATGAGCCACACTTCAGATATACAACCTGAACAAATCAAGCAACAAATTCTCTTCTGAAATTCTCTTCCCTGAAGACTAGCTCTCATGATATCAGAGGATCTTATACAAGCTACCAAGGGAGAAAACCAATCAATGGCACTACCCAACTGTAAAACCTAATGAACAACAGTGACTGGCCCAGCAAACTATCAGTATGGGTGCAGTAGCGGCATTTTTATCTTAGGGTTAATCAACAGCTGACTACTTAAAATTAAGACCCACTCAAAAGGAGGGAACTTCTGTGTGGTACTACAAATATAGCTAAATACACATGGCTGGAGAAGTTCTAGATCTTAGAGAAAAACCTACCACATTCCTAGACCAACATAATTTCTTTTTTTTCCTTGCTTGCTTTATATTTTTTATATATATTTTGTATAAGATTATCAAATCTAGACCCATGTCTCCCACCATATCCCCCCACCCCACCAGAGCTCATTTTGCCAAACATGCTTTTCATCTCTTTCTCAGTCTTTCTCAAAATTCTCCATGTGGAAGTTGACTGTTTTGAGCAGAAGTTCACTGTTTCAGTCAGTTATTTTATTTTTTCTTATTTTTGTATGTGTATGAATGTACTTACTGTCTGCATGTAGGTTTGTGCACCCCTGTCATGCAATGCCACGAAGGTCAGAAGAGGGTGTCGGATTCCCCTGGAACTGGAGTTAAAGATGGTTTTTAGCCACCATGTGGATGCTGGGGATCAAACCTGGGTCCTCTGCAAGAGCAGTCGACGCTCTTAACCGCTAGGCCATCTCTCCAGCCCTCAGTCAGTTCTTTGATGCAGTCCTTTCTGTTGTTGTTATTGTTTCCAATATGCATCACTCCCAACTACTTGGACAAAAGCTCAAGGGGCCATGCACAAGAAATACTTAAAACTAGGTAATTGGCACTAGCATCCACAGATGAGGGATACCATTTCTGGGACTGTGTTACTCCACTCAGCATGATGTCTTCTAGTTCCAGCCATTTTCCTGCAAAGCTCATGATGTCATCTTTCTTTACTGCTGCATAGAACTCCATTGTGTAGATGTACATTTTCTCTATCCACTCGTCAGTTGAGGGGCATAATTTCTTATCTTATTCTAAATATGTATCCTCATATTTACAGACAAATATACCTTTCACCCCTCATCACAGAACCCTCTTTTTGCAACCATGGAGACTATGAGTTCCAGAACTGGTCAGACACAGAGAATAAGCATCTGTGAGATGCTTAACCCTAAATGTCACATCTTCAATATAACCTCTACACATAGAATGAATGCATCTCTCAACTCTCACCAGAGAAGTTTTCTTAGGCAGTAGATGGTTAACACAGAAACCCACAATTGGTACATTGTGCAGAGAATGAGAGGCTGCAGAGTGCTTATCCCTGAATTGCACACCTATTTCAAACTTCTGCCTCTGAAGATTCAGGGATCACTGAGGACAGAAAAAGATTCTAAGAGACAGACAGGGTGGATGACCACAAAGAAACAGTCTTCCAGATAACTGGTCATTTACTTATATAAACTCACAGCAATGGTAACAGCATGCACAAGTCCTATGCAAGCTCAAACCAGACAAAATCCCAGCATAAACATGGGGAAGTGGGTAAGAAACCCAAACCTAACATAAGGAACTTTTGGTAATTGATGGCTGCTAGGAGGAAAAAAGAGACTATCTTACAGGGATAGGACTCTTGGTAGTCCCAGGGGATGGACCCATAGTGAAGACATTTGAGGACATAAGTCAAACTCTATAGGCCATGATTTCATATATATAATATACTGTACTGCCATGAATATATATATATATAT
>VZQC01011003.1:233911-251179 GCA_009823505.1 Rhizomys pruinosus | reverse complement strand
AAAAAAAAAAAAAAAAAAAAAAAAAAGAAATTCATCCTTTCAATTCTGTTTCTCTAGAACTACTCCTGGTACCACAATCTGTATTAGTCAAGGTTCTCTAAAGAAACAGAATCAGCCGGGTGTGATGGTACACGCCTTTAAACCTAGCACTTGGAAGGCAGAGGCAGGCAGATCTCTGTGAGTTCAAAGCCAAACTGGTCTACAGAGTGAGTTCCAGGCTAGCTAGAACTACAGGGAGACCATGTCTCAAAAATAATCAATAGAATGAAGATAGATAGATAGATATCCAGATGGATAGATAGATAATAGAAAGATAATAGATTTTACATAGATAGATAGATATAGATATAGATATAGATATATACAGATATTTATTGGATTTGCTCATGGGATAGACTCCAGGTAGTCCAACAATAGCAGCACCACACGGGAAAGGCTGAGAATCCAGGTAGTTGCTCAGTCCACAAGGCAGGATGTTTTAGTAGTCCCAATCCAGTGCTAAAGGCCTGATGGATTCTGGTAGATCTCCCCTTCTTCAGTTTATACTGGGATCTGATGTGTTGATCACAGCAGCAAGATGAACTAACCAATGAGAGAGAAGGCAAGCAGCAAAAAAGGGACCAGCTCCCTTCTGCCATGGCCTTTTATACCGGCTGCCATCAGAAGGTAACACCCACATTTAGGGTGTCATCTGGCTTGAGATAATCTAATCTGAAGATCTCTTTCTCATATTTGATTTCATCCAAAATCCAGTCAAGTTGGCACCCAGGATTAACAGGATTAATCATCACAATCGGGATGGGCACCTGAATGACCACTGAGTGGTTGGCAATCAGGGAGTGGGTTATTCTTAATGCCTTTTAGCATGTCACAATTTCTTTTTCAAAAAGAGAGTTTTTATTAGATGCATATGGGAAATGTTTGCAATAGAAGCCAATTGGTAAAATGTTATTGGCCTTCTTAGTGAAGAGTCCCCAATTACCATAATCATAATCATCTAGGAAGACGATATCAATAATTATAGTTTCAGTAGCCAACTGTGTGTGTTCTGCTAAAAGCTTGCATGCTGTCTGAAAAGCTTTCTGTTTGGGGGCCTGTTCAAAATCTGAGACTTTTTAATAACTTGATATTATGGCTTCATTATAATTTGTAAGTATGGTATATGATTCCTCTAATAGAACATACCAATTAGATGTTGCATCTGTGTTTTATTTGTTGGTTTCTTTAAGTATATTATTAAGTACTAAATCAGTTATCTTTTCTCCTTCAGATATCCATAGGACACCCAAGAATTATTTATTTATTTATTTTGGTATTTTTGAGACAGGGTTTCCCTGTATCTCCACCTGTCCTGGAACTCACTATGTAGACCAGGCTGGCCTTGAACTGACAGAGCTCCACCTGCCTCTGCCTCCTAAGTGTTAGGATTAAAGGCATGCACCACTACACACCCAAGAATTTTGCAGCTATTTCTGGGCCATGCACCTTATCAGGATTGATGGTCCAGCTATCCTGTTTTAATAAACTTATTAGAGGGATGGAGAGATGGCCTAGCGATTAAGAGCACCGACTGCTCTTACAGAGGACCCGGGTTTTATTCCCAGCACCCACGTGGTGGCTGAGAACCATCTTTGACTCCAGTTCCAGGGGAATCTAACACCCTCTTCTGACCTCCATGGCATTGCACGACATGGGTGCACAAACCTTCATGCAGACAGTACATTCATACACATAAAAGGAATTAAAAAAAGAAAACTTATTAGAATATCTTTGTAGTCTTCTACCATCTGTTTATCAGTTCCTGCAAGTAAGATATCATCTACACTTTTGCTGGAGGCTGGGATGAATTAATTTAGAATAAACAGAGCTCAGGAAGAAGCAGCTTGGCCCAGACAGTGGCTGCACAGTCTCTGTTGATTGATTATCCGTCTTCCTCTAGTTATTGCCTACTTTACCCAGGACCTAACTGCATTTATGATTGTTATCTGTCTTATCTGCTTTTACCAAGATTTATATATGCTTTTGTGGGGCTCTCAGACATGTTTAGCCATCTGGTAGCTTTCCACTAGCAGCTTCCCAGCACTGAAATAATCACGAGGAGGTTGCAGTCCATTGTGTAACTTATCACAGGAGGTGTTGCAAATGTTCACCTTAAGTAAAGATCTGTATCTGCACATTCTTTCCAATATGTAAGCACTGAGGTGCCTGTGGTTTAATAATGCTTCCTCATTCCCTTCCCTTTATATTCTACTTGTGTTCCTACAATAAATGAGACTTGATCAGAACCTGTCTTGTCTCCATTCCTTGCTTCTCCTGCCCCTTCCCCTCACTCCTTCTCTTCCAGGACCCCATTCACTGACCCACGGGACGGGTCATGCTTTCAAAGGTTAACTGCCTTCCCCCAAAGCTGTTCATCACCCAAAGCTTATCTATGAAGCCTTCTCTTCCATCCTCTCTGTATGAGAACAGCTGGTTAATTTCACTGTCCTTGGAATATTTTCCCTTTCTGAGTGCTTTCTGAGACCCCTGCTTTTCACTATAAAAACTTGTAACAAAGGAGAATAAATGAGATTTGCAAAAGACAAGTCTCCCAGGGGACGTCTATTGGCTCTCTCTGTGCCTCTCCTTGCTCCCCAGGAGCTAGGGGTGGATCAGCATTGGTGTTGGGTCCCTGAAACATATGACAGTACTAAACAGTCTGTATCCTGGGCCTTATCTAAAGTCCACCTAAGTGTTAGATGTGCAATGATAGGACTGCCTTTGTAATCTTTTGGTACCCTACTAAGTCTGTACTGTTTTTTGTTCCATGTAAATGTTGCACATTCCCTAGAATTTTCATATAAAGGAATACTGAAAAACATGTCTGAAAGTTCTACTGTACAAAAAATATATATAAGGTGGGAGTTTCTTGTCAATTTCCATTTTTCACCCTGTCCCAGCTGGTTATGTATGCCTTCAGGAGGGAGTGATGACTCCGATCAGCAGTCCCTGCAACTTTGACAGCCATGGGTGTGGTCAGGATCACAGGATACAGTCTTTTCCAAAAGGGCTCTAGATTTCTGCTGGGAAGATGGCAAACCCATACAAGGTCCCCAGGCTGAAACTTATGTGTTGGTTCAGTCAAAGATGGCACAGGTCTTGGGGGTGAAAGACAATCTTGGATATCTCAGGTCACCCACAGCAGCACCTGGAGGGACTTGAGGAAGGAATATTTAGACATTTCAATAGCTTGTGGTCTTCCTTTAGTAGGAATTATTGGAGGTGGATGGCCAAACATTATTTCAAATGGTGTTAGCTTATTCCTGTGGTGGGAACATCTTATCCTAAAAATGACAGTAGGGAGCAACTCAGTCCACCCCTCACAAGTTTCTGTCCTGAATTTAGTCAGTGCTTCTTGTTGTTGTTGTTGTTGTTGTTGTTGCTGTTGTTGTTGTTGTTGTTCTTCTTCTTCTTCTTCTTCTTCTTCTTCTTCTTCTTCTTCTTCTCCTTCTCCTTCTCCTTCTCCTCCTTCTCCTTCTCCTCCTCCTCCTCCTCCTTCTTCTTCTTCTTCTTCTTCTTCTTCTTCTTCTTCCTCTTCTTTGTCTGTTTGAGACAATGTCTCCCTTTTATTTTTAGTCCCAGCTGGCCTGGAGCTTGCCATGTAGACCAGGCTGGCTTTGAACTCACAGAGATCCACCTGCCTCTGTCTCCAGAGTGCTGGGATTAAAGTCACCATACCCAGCCTCTTCAGTGTTTCTTTAATAGTCCTATTAGTTTTCTCCACCTGTCCTGAACATTGGGGCCTATAAGCACAATGTAATTTCCACTGTATCCTAAGAACTCTAACCATTTGTGATACTTTGGTCATGAAGCCTGGGCCATTTTCACATCCCACATAAAGGGGAGGCCAAATCCAAGAAAGATCTCCATCAGTAATTTCTTTGTAACCACATTGGCTGTCTCTGACCTAATGAGAAAGGCCTCCACCCATCCTGAAAAATGTATCTACAAAAACTAACAAAAATTGATAGCTAACCCTTGCCAGAGTAACCTCAGTGAAGTTCAACTCCCAGTGTTCACCAAGACTAGGTCCCCTTTCTCAGATGCCCATAGGTATTAGTCTTCCCCCTTTTGGATTTACCTGTGGACAGATGGCACATCAGCAGGTAATCCACTCAACCTCTTCATCTAGGTGGGGCTGGAAATACCTGTACCCAGTCAGCTTTTAGCTTGGTTGATCCCAGATGACTGCTTTGATTAATTTCAGAAAGAAGAGATGGCCCCAGAGGTCTGGGCAGGATGGGGCATCCATCCAGGAGAATCCACCAGTCCTCTATCTTGGTGGACCCCTGCTGTTGAGCCCATTCTTCCTCCTCACTGGTATATTCAGGATGCTCTAATAAGTCTGTTTCAGCTAAGAGTGTAAAGACTGAGGGAGGGTCTAATGCTTGCAATGGCCACACTGGCTCTATGGCTACTCTTTTTGCCATGGTGGCAGCAAATCTGTTGCCTGGGCCTCATCCATGTCCCCTTTTTTATATCCTGGACAGTGCATAGTAGCAAGTTTCTTGGGCAGTGAGATGGCTGCCAAAAGCACAGGTATTTCCTCCTCGTTTTTGATCATTTTTTTCCAGTAAAGGTCAGCAGGCACTGTTTCTGGTACAAGGCACCATGGACGTGTGCAGTGGCAAAAGCATACCAGGTAGAAATGTAGACCTCATGGCCATTTCCCCATCTCAGTGCCTGAATCAAGGCTATTAACAATGCCCTCTGAGAAGATGTTCCTTAGGTCAGAGACTGGGGCCCAAATTACCTCATAGAGTGTCACCATAGTTGTTCCTGCATACCTCACCCCATCCCAGTATATAGCTGCTCCTAGTGGTGTATATGGTTGCATCTGTTCTTCTGAGGTGCTGGTCTGGGAGGTTCAGTCATCCAAATTGTGGATGGTTAATAACCTGAACACAGTCATGGGCTGGATGCTCTTCAATGTCAACACTGCAGAGGCAAGAACCTGATTTGGGGTGCATCTGGATCGAGGGCCTAATAGTGGGTGATTGAGTGTTTGACATCCAGTGCTCAGGGGCTCCCCCAAAGGAACATTTCAATTGAATGGGGAGTAGTGACAACTAACTCCTATCCCATAATCAGTTGATAATCCTCCTTCAGCAGCAACAACGTGGCAGCAATGGTCTGGATACAAGCTGGCCAACTGGCTGTGACAGTTGGCATCTAGACAAATAGGCCACAGGCCTTTTCCAGGGTCCCAAAGCTTGACTCAACATGCCCTTGGCCTCCCTGTGACATTCATCCATGAACAGGTGAAAGGGTTTGTCAATGTCAGGCAGTCCTAATGCTGGAGCGAACATTAAGGCCTCAAGGTTTTGGAAGGCCTCCTTTGCTCAGTCCTCCCAGCTTAAGGGCCCATTTCTTCCCAAGTTCTGGTATGATAGCTTGGCTATTTCTGAAAAGTTAAATATCCAAAGTATTCAGTATCCAACTGTCCCCAGGAATTCTCTCACTTAAATCTTGTCACATGGTTCTGAAATGTTCAGGATACCTTGGATCCTGCTCAGAGACAAAGTCCTGCTGCCACCCTCCAGGTAATACCCCCAGAGAAGTTACCTGGTTGGCCCACAATTGGGCACTTTTGTCAGACACACAGTAACCCAGCCTTTGGAATGTTTCAAGGAGCTCTTCAGTGGCTTGCTAACACTCCTTCAGGGTATGGGCAGCAATGAGAAGATCATTTGCATACTGTAGGAAGGTGATGTTCAAGTGCCCATGTCAGTACTCAAGTAGGTCTGCAATAAGGGCTTCATCAAATAGGGTGGGAAAATTCTTGAATCCTTGCAGTAATTGAGTTCGGGTCAGCTGGCCACTGAACCCCACTTCTGGGTCTGTACATTCAAAGACAAATATGGGTTAACTTACAGGGGCCAGAGGAGAGGAGAAAAACACATCTTTTAAATCCAAAGGTCCAATAAGCTGAGCAGGGTATTGGCACAGTTGGATGAATAGTTTCTTCTCTCTTATTAGCTTCCCTCAAGTCCTGACCAAGGGGATTGTCTTTGGTACCTGGCTTAATGATGAGGAGTATTCCAGGGATAGTGGCAGGGAACTAAAATACCTGAGTCTCTAAAGTGGCAGATACTTTCTTTCTTTCTTTCTTTCTTTCTTTCTTTCTTTCTTTCTTTCTTTCTTTCTTTCTTTCTTCTTTCTCATTTTTTTGAGTTTTAAAGGAGGGTTTAATTACAACCACAGGCCAACACTCAACTCAGGAGAAATGGGGCCACAAGGTGCAGGTTCCAGGGCTTTTTATGAGTACAACAGCCAATCAGAGATTAGCATCACAGTTAAAGTTACCAATCAAGGGAAAGCATGGGAAGAAAGCAAATCAGTCATTCCTAGAAAAACTCAGGGAAAATGGAAAACACTATTCCTGCATTTTTATAATCCTCTATCTCATTTCCCCTTCTCATTGTGAGGTCTTCAAATCCTTGAAGGAAGTTCCTAAGAGTTGACCATAGTTGTATTTCCAAGATGGAAAGATCTCCACTAGAGAGGTGGGGTGTACTGAGTCTTTAGCACCTTCAGTTTGGTAGAATTTACCCACTGGTTAATACATCTGACAAGTGAGTTAAGGATGAATGGGTCACAAGTCAGAGCAACCAAAAGGATAAATTTACTGGCAGATCCAGGAAATCTTCAGCTCTCAGCTGAGAAAGAAACTGGCCCTTTATGGGGTCTTGACCCTAAACTGCCTATCAAATTTTTAGCTCCTATTTTTATCACATTACTCTCTGAGGAGTTCACCCCAATTGCCAAGAGAGAATCAGGGTGCTGGCTGCTCTGACTTCTTCCATGCTGCAAAGGGGCATAGGATGTGGCAACTTAGGTACCCCCTGCTCAGTGGGTCTATCTAAAAAAAAAAAAAAACCTGCGACGGACCAGCTAAGCCATGAGCAACAAGGAGAAGAGTAGGTGGGCAGGGATCAGGGATTCGGTGAGAAATGACACACAGACACCAAAAGGCTTGAGTCTGAGTGCGCTTTACTTTTTCATGAGCATTAGTTTTATATAGAAAAAGTTGGCAAGAGGATTAAGTTGTTTATTCATGCAATTAGCAAGATTATACAGAACTCTTGAAATCAATCATTTTGAAAGTGATAGAACTATTCATAGGAAATCAAAGATTTATGTCGCTTTTGTGCCCTGATGCGAAACTATGGTTACCAAGTTTTGCAACATACTTTCTTGGCTAGCTTTTTGTCTTGTGATAACCATTATATATGAGTACGGTTTCTTTTTAACTTATAACAGTCCTTTTTTTTTTATTAATTTCTTTTTAACCTGGTCCTAACATTTCCTCCTTTGTTTGAAACGATGATTGTGATTAACAGCACGGAGCCCCTTGGAGAGTAATGGGCTCTTTAGGGGGTGAGAAGCACTCCTACAGGGCTAGGAAAGTTTACCCTGATGTTAGGTAGCTCTGGAAACTAATAACTCAAGGTGGGAGGGAGTAGCTATGGAAAACAGACCTGCTTCAACTAGAGAGTTGCTCCTGGATGGTTAATCGTTTCCTTTCTGCCATACATCGTGGTCCTCATAATACCATTCTAACCAGTATTCTAAAGTCTGCCTAGAAATAGATGGTGTCAATTTCAGTTAGTTGCCTGTGATTTAACGGGCATCTAAAGTCTATTTCCTATAATGAAAGCTGGACCATTCTTAGTCATAATTGTGGGCTGGATTTTCCCGGGGACCATTTTATTAATTAATTTAAGAAACTCCTTAACTTTATTTGGATTATAAGGTATAAATAACTTTTGTGGCTGTTGCAGTTGGTCCCATGGGTTTATATTTTTGTAGGATTTTTCTGGTACTTTAATCAAAGCTTGGAGGACAGGCAGAAAGGTTGTGGGAGGCACCTTCCCTGGAAACTCATCCATGTCCAATTTACGACTCGGATTTCCTGGAACTTCAAAGGACTTGGAGAGACCATATCCCAGGACTGCGATACCAGAGCACACGATAATAATCAGCAAAGTACAACCAAGACCTAAAAAAGGGCTAGGAGCACAGTCTGCCCCAGGAGGCAAACTTCCCTTGACTGGTGCCTGTGAAGAAGAAGTGAATGCAAGTGTAGTTAGGTACATTTTCTAAGCAGGCAGCCAGGAGAAGTAAGAACAGGATGAATTAAATGTCCAACTTAAAAGTCCATCAGAATTTCTCAATGAGAGGTTCTAAAGCATCCATTTATTAGGTTTCTCATTTGTTTATTTGGCCATGGTGTCTGGACTCAGGATCTGCTTTCCAGGCATTCTGATAGTCATGGTGTGAGTTTCCCCTTAGATAGTTGCTAAATAGAAAGAGGAAATTTTATTATTGACAATAGATCTCATATGTTTGGAAGCACAATCTCTCAGACTTTAAAGAAAATATAATGATTACTTATCTTTTGGTTATATTTTTCTTTTTTTTTAATTTTTTAATTTATTTCTGTATGTGTATCAATGTACTGTCTGCATGCAGGTCTGTGCACCCGTGTCGTGCAATGCCGCGGAGTTCAGAAGAGGGTCTCGGATTCCCCTGGAGCTGGAGTTCTCCGGGAATTGGAGTTTCAGACGGCTCTCAGCCACCATGTGGGTGTTGGGGATTGAACCCGGGTCCTCTGTAAGAGTGGTCGGTGCTCTTAACCGCTAGGCCATCTCTCCAACCTGGTTATATTTTTTTGGGGGGGTGTTTAAGTCTATACAGTTAGCCCAGATTAACCAAGCTCTGTTTTTTGAAGGTCAGGTGAGGATCTGGTACTCAGGGGCCACTCGGATTTTCTTGGAGGGAACCTCTGGCTCCTTTTGGCTTTTCATTTAGCAATTCCATCCATGGGAGGACAAAGTCAGGTCTTGCAGGACCAGGTCCCCTTTTTGAAGCATGAAGAGACTTTCTTTTTATAGACTGGATGTGACTAGAGTCCCAATAGTGGATCTCCAAGATCTTCCTGCACAGGAACACTGGTGACTCACAATTGCAGGACATTTCAAGAGATGCCCCCATACATAGTCCCCTGCGACTTAGTTGACCTCAGAGGGCAAGGAACAAAGTTGTTCCTTAAGTCCCTTGGCTGAACTTGTATGGGCATTAAGTATAGTTTTTAACCATCCAGAAAGGCTAAGTTACACCAGCTTGATACTTTTAATTACTGTATAATATTTTAGATAAGGCTTGGACAGAACCCTAAGCAGTCTTGTATAATACTGACTGAAAGAGGGACTTAACAGCATAGGTTAAGGAGGCATAGCCCATGAGAGAGAATTAAACAATTTCAGGCCTTTCTTAAATGTAAACTGTTTGCTACAATTTAACTACAAACAGGAACAGTCTCTTTCTTTCCCAGACCCTCTTATCCTGATTTATACTTATCCCAGAAAGGTAGGAGTTGTTTCACATATTGGAAGACAGGAAATAAGCTGATAAAGATTACCAAGCCCATCGAAACTGTCTTCTTCTGGACTGCATGGAGCTGGTTCAGGAAGGTAGAACCTAGCTTTTTGAGCCAAATTATCTGGTTAGCTCAAAGAAAATATCAAAAGCAATTCTTGCAAAAAGCATAAAGTACATTTTCAGTAGCCATAGGTAACCCACTATTTGTCTGTGTCCATTTAATACAAACCTGTAACAGGAAGTCCAGTGCAAGCCAGGAGTATACTGAAAATTAATAATTCTGTATATTTACAATCCTATTCAGGCCATTAATAAACTAGCTTAAATCTTTATACTAATTTAATTTAATACAGGTGTCTTATCCTTTCACTATCCTTTGAAGTGCCATGTGATATGTACATAAAGCTTGTGCAAAAACTGAACACTTAAATAAACCTTGACTAGATACACATTTTGGTTCTTAAACTACTTGACTGAACCTTATAAAATTAAGCTTATTCATATAGACTTGCCTTTTTCCTTCCATAACAAACCCCCTCAGACTTTTATCACTTGCATAGACTTTCTTATTATCTTTATATAAATCCTTACTAAAAATATCTCCATCTCTTTATAAAACCTTACTAAAAAAATATCTAATATTTTTTTCACCTTCTCATTCCTTTTCTTAATACCATGAGACATAACAACATTCATAAACAGATTGACCCTTCATTGTGCAGATTTACTAAGTAATTAATATTTATTTCCCATGTAATGAGATGGGACAGTTATCTCAAATACACTAATATAAACTGTGAGATGTCCTTGCAATTCTGGGAGCAAGTATTGAATGGCCAGTTCTCTTTGAATACTTGGAGGTGTTTTATGTAGGCCTGGCAAATGTCCCCACATGTAGAACACATTCAAACAGAAATAAATTGCACCCTAGAACACAAGTAATCATTCCTTAAAATGAACTAATATTCTTTTTTTTAATATTTTTATTTTCTTGTATGTGTATGAATGTACAGTCTGCATGTAGGTCTGTGCACCTGTGTCATGCAATGCCATGGAGGTCAGAAGAAGGTGTTGGATTCCCCTGGGACTGGAGTCAAAGACGGTTCTCACCTGCCATGTGGGTGCTGGGGATCAAACCCAGGTCCTCTTCAAGAGCAGTCAGTGCTCTTAACCCACTAGGCCATCTCTCTAGCCCCATGAACTCTTTAGGGCCAAGTACCATAGTGTAATTTAACAGTTTTAGCTTACATGACAACTTACTTATAAATCAACTTGATATCAAGTAAATCATTAGCATTAGACATGAGCCTATACATTTAAGCAGTCCCCAAAAATAAATACTGTGGTTAGACACAGTGTCATGACAAACTAGTTTCAAACCCAGAACTGTAGCATCTTGATGAAAACTCTTAATCAGAGTAAAATATGACTCTAAATTTATAACAGTCAAAATAATATTTAAATTTCACAGTTTATACAGTACTGAAGTCATCTAGCTGTGGGGTAAATTTTCCTATTTTTAATTTAAGATTAATTGGATTCTTAGGTCAATTTTTTGTTTCTGATTCAGAAATTCTCCAGTAATGATATTTACATTTTAAAACAATCTGGGTAGATTTTTGTAAGCACATGTTTTAAATAGAGCAAATATCCCTAACTGGGTTTCAAACATAAAAAGTGACAGAAAACAGAATTATACATCCCATTAACACTCAAAGCCAACCATAACCAAAGATCACAGCATAATCAAAACAAGCTAATAATTGAAAGTTTTATTTACAGACAATTCCTTTAAAAGACAGAGTAAAGATAGGATGACAAGAAGTATTTAGTCTTAATAAGGTGATAGAGACTAATCCATTATTAAAGACCATTTAAAGATTAAAAATACCAAAAGTACCAAGCAAAGTACAGATTTCATGAGTTTGATTCACCCAGTTCTCTGAAACCAATTCTTCCACAAACACAAACACACAGCACACAAAAGGTACTGCCTTCCAGATTAGCAGGGAAGGCACAGGCCCAGGGAGGAGGGAGGGAGCAAGGGAAACAGGCTCAAAAGTTCCTGCAGAAACGCAACATAGCCCAAAATCTATCCTAGGCTTTCCTTCCCCACCCCTTGGAGGCAAGTGACCAGAGTGACCCATGCCATCCTGGAAATCAGCTCCTATGGAGAAGCCATGTAGTAGGTGGCAGACTCCCCAATAGGTCCTTAGCCAGAGAAATGGAAGCACAGCTTCCACGTGGCCATACCAGAGAAACTGAAGCACAGCTTCCAGTGGGCACCCCAGGAGCCTAGGAATTCCCTCCACCCAAGCCAGAACAAGATTCCTGGGTTTAATTGCTGATGAGAATTTTACCAATAGTTAGCAAAAGGCAGTTTATTTCTGGTCCTTTGTGACAGGGTCTTCCTGCAGTAGCTGGCTGGGAACTCACCAAACAGACCAGATGGGCTTACTTTGGGCTCACAGAGAACTGCCTGCCTCTGCCTCCCAAGGATTTGGATTAAAGGTGTGGTGAGATTAAAGTCATATTGGGATTAAAGGCAGGGTCACTACTCTTTGCCCAAGAGGCAGTTTAAGTTTAGCACAAAAATGCCCAACCATCAACCAACCAGAGTAGGGCTGCAGGAAAGGGACTTAGGACAAAGCTGGATAGAACAAAGACCAGTCCCAGAATTCATTCCCAGCACTGAAAGCGATTCAACGTGTTAAATCAAGGCTACATCCAGCCAGAATTCAACTCTCTTTTAATTTAATTTATTTATTTATTTATTTATTTATTTATTTATTTATTTATTTATTTATTTATTTGTATGAATGTACTGTCTGCATGTAGGTTTGTGCACCTATGTCGTGCAATGCCGCAGAGGTCAGAAAAGGGTGTCAGGTTCCCCTGGAACTGGAGTTAAAGAGGGTTCTCAGCTGCCATGTGTATGCTGGGGGTTGAACCTGGGTCCTCTGCAAGAGCAGTTGGAGCTCCCAACCGCTAGGCCATCTCTCCAGCCCCAGAATTCAACTCTCTTAAAACTGTTGTCAGGTCCACAGAAGTCTCAAAGAAACACAAACCAGAAGCAAAATACTTCCAAAGCAAACAAAAGTTATCTACACAAACATCTTCAAAGCAAACACATTCCAAAAGTCATCTTACCAATAAGATCCTTAAACAACCAGCTCAGATACTGTTTTCCAAGAACAATTACCATTTAAAAGTTGTAAAGCATTTAATAGACTCAAAGAAAGTAAATCTAAATTTTTTTTAATTTATTTTATTATGTGTATGAGTGTACTGTCTGCATGTAGGTTTGTGCACCCATGTCGTGCAATGCCTTGGGGGTCAGAAGAGAGCATCAGATTCCTCTGGAACTGGAGTAAAAGATGGTTCTCAGCTGCCATGTTGGTGCTGGGTGCTGGGGATGGAACCTGGGTCCTCTGCAAGAGCAGTCGGCACTCTTATCCACTAGGCCATCTCTCCAGCCCAGAGAAAATAAATTTAAAGATACCTAGGGTACCCAAATTTAAGGCCCCTGAATGTATTATTCTTTTCTTTTTTAATGTTTACATTTAAAGTTTGCATGTGTGCATTAGTCTGGCATCAAAATGAATGATTCTCAGCACATAAAGGATGGAAAGAAACTTGAAATGGCCACTTTGTTTGACAGAACCAACATGAGACAATTACAATGACTGAATTACAAACACAGAAGAAAACTTAGACACATGCCAAGCAGGACTATATGAAACTTAGACACACAGAAGAAGTTACCATAAACACAACACATAGTTACCTCCTTTAAATCTGGAAAAAAGTGGTTACCTTTCTTCTATGTTTTACAGTAGGAGATAGAGGCTCACATGCCTTTGGGAGGGCAGGAACCCAGGGGAGTCTCTACATTTTCTGGAAGATCAGTAGTCAGGTTCTATGGCAGCTAAGGACCCCTGAGCCAAAGGGGAGGTTTGACCAAGAGGCCCAGCCAAGGGGCCATCGCCATTCCAGATCCTATAAAGTTCTGAGGAGGCTACAGGGCTTCCACTTCTGCTTTAGGCTCTGGAAAAAGAAAGAGCATTAGATCCAAAGAGTGATGGTAGTTAGGGATGCTCCCTGCCTCATATTTCTAGCAGTAAGAGCACTTAAGGAAAGATATAGCCCAGAAAATGAAGGAGATAAGAATAAACACAAAAACAGATAGGTAGGAGCATACAGACTCAGTCACCAGATACATGTAGGGATCGATCCTCACTCATACACCCACACATGCACACACACACACACACACACACACACACACACCAGTTGACAACAACAACAAACAAAACCCCAACCAGGCTGAGAAAGACATTTCTTTTCAGTGCCCCAAAGGGTTCAGGCCACCTCCAGCCCCTGAATGGGGCTTTAACTAGTTTAGAGCTCTATTCCAGAAATGGTCCCGTCAGGGCAAGTGTGCACTCAGAGTGACTGTAGATGGCAACTTCTCTTATAGTGCTCCTCCTCGTCACCCACTTACCGCTAATGAGGGTCTCTGCTGAGTACCCCCTTGGAGTCACCTCTAAATCTTGATGGGACCTCCAAGTGTTGTAAAGTTGCAGCAGAGAGAGCCCTCACTTAACCACGTGGAAGGTTTAATTTAATTATGATGCCAGGTCGACCCTCAACTAGGGAGGAATGTGGCCCAGATAGGCTTTCTGATGACAGGTGAGGCAGAGCTTAGGAGCTGAACAATTACTGGCAGTGGATAAGAAGCCAGTCCAAGGGAATTCTGCGGGAACTCCTGAGAATTTTTGCATTAGTTCCCTGAGGATGCGGTTGTCTGTTCCCAATCCATCAGGACTCCTTTCCATTATTTTATAGTCATCTGAAAAGGGGTAAGTTACTAGAATAGTTGGATGTGGGTTCTTTAAGACCAAGATGGCCTTGTTTTCACTGAATGTGATAGTAGCACCAAGTATCCTCAACAAATCTCTACCAGTTAGGGGTATGGGAAATCTGGCAAGAAAAAAATGAGTTGCCGTTTCTTTTTTTTTTTTTTTTTTTTTTTTGAGACAGGGTTTCCCTGTAGCTCCAGCTATCCTGGAACTCACTATGTATACCATACCAGGCTGGCCTTGAACTCAGAGAGATCTGCCTGCCTCTGCCTCCCAAGTGCTGGGATTAAAGACGTGTGCCACCAAGGCTGGAGAGATGGCATAGCGGTTAAGAGTGCTGACTGCTCTTGTAGAGGACCCGGTTTCAATCCCCAGCACCCACATGGTGGCTGAGAACCATCTTTAACTCCAGTTCCAGGAGAATCTGACACCCTCTTCTGACCTTTCTCCTTTTCCAGCCTGGCTCAATGTTGATTCATTCATCTAGGGTACTTCCAGATTCCATTTTCTCTCTTCTGAAAGCAGCCACAATTATTCTAACTAGTCTCATGTCTTTTCTTTCTTTTTTACTTATTTTTTATTTTTTTATTTTATTATTTTATGTGTATAAGTGTACTTACTGTCTTCATGTAGATAGGTGCACCTGTGTCAAGCAATGCTGTGGAGGTCAGATCAGGCTGGGCACGGTGGCGCACTCCTTTAATCCTAGCACTTGGGAGGGATAGGCAGGTGGATCTTTGTGAGTTCAAGCCAGCCTGCTCTACAGAGTGAGTTCCAGGACAGCTGGCCCCAGCTGTCAGGAAGACAGAGAGACCCTATCTCAAAAAGACCAAAAACAACAACAACAACAACAACAACAACAACAAAAACAAAAACAGAAAGAAGAGGGCATCAGATTCCCCTGGAACTGGAGTTAAAGATGGTTCTTAGCTGCCATGTGGTGCTGGGAATCAAACCCAGGTCCTCTTCAAGAGCATTTGGTGCTCTTAACTGCTGAGCCATGTGCAAAACCTTAAGATGGGTAGCATTCCTAAGCCAATGGTACCTCCTTGGCCACACCCATGGGGTGGAGTGTAGTGATGAAAAGATTAGCATTCATCCCTGAGGATTGAGTCATGATGGATATTTAAGCAGACATGTTGGAATAAAATCTCTCTCTGCATTTGAACCTCAACCTGCGTACACTTGGTGTGCTTTCCTGCAGGTATTTTCCACAGGATTAAGTGGGCCCCACCACAAATCTCAACAGCATCTCCACAATTGGCTTCTGAACATGGAGCAGAAGGAAACCTTGACAACTTAGGTATGCATGCCCCCTAAATCTTGCCTTTTTCTTCTCTTTCTCCTCTCTCTCCTGATATCTATTGTTGTGGTGGAGCATCTTTCCTGCTGGTTTCAGTGGATGGGATAGTGGTCTGAGGGCATGTGGCTTTGTACACATGGAGGAGAGCAGCCTGGCTCTGATTTGGTTCAGAGGGAGCACCCAATGTCTTCCAGGCGTGTGCCTCCTGGCATGGTCACTCCTGCAGGCTATAAAAGCCAGTGACCTCAAGGCTGAATTTAATATTAAGGCTTAGCAGCCATGCTTGTTCTTGAAATCATTTTTCATAATTCTACTGGTCTGAAAAACTTTCTTGTTTTAAATTCCACCCCCCCCAAAGAAAGACTCCTGCTGTGAGGAACCAGCTCCTCAAGTGGGTTCCAATCTTAACTTGTTCATATGTAAATTTTCTCCTGGTAGCTCTCCTCAACCTGAACACACTTCTTTCTGTTGCAAATTAAGGCCTTTCACGGAACCTCCCTCTTCCAAGGGCATCCTCTTCTAGATCATTTCAAGCCTTGGCCATTTTCTCTTAAATTTCATATACAAAAATCTGTTTTTGGACAAAAGTGTGATGCTCTCTTGTCTTCTTCTGGGTTTTCTCTAAATCTAACTCTTCTTGCCTAAAACCTGCCAGCTATTTGTAGATCCAAGGTTAGGATTTAGCTAAAAGTAATTCAAATCCATCTCAGCATGTTTAACTTAAAGTGTAATATTTTTACTTAACCTCCAGGTACCCTAGATATCCTTTGAGTAAATATATGTGCACAGTTAAAATTAATTGGTTGATTTAATTTTATCTTGCTCTTTTTAAATGTGTTTCACGTTAAAAATCTCTTGATCACATGTGGTCTGAGCTCTGGCCTGGCACCATAAGCCTGCCTGCTGTGCATGCATACCAGCTGCTGGACTGAGCACATTGCTTCTAAATCATTCCCTTTAAATTTTGATTTTAGGTAACATCCTTTTGATTTCAGCATTTTGAAAACAAAATAGATGGATTTCTAGGAAAATTTACAGGCCTTGGAGTTCTAACAAAACAAACTTGCTCTGATAAATTGTCTTTTTTAAGGAACATTGGTAAAAGTCTCTTTAACAACATGAATTGATATTTTGGTTCAATTTAAATGAGAAATTTTTTGAATAAAACTGTTTTATGTTTCTTTTTTTTTCACATAAATTTATTTATTTATTTATTTTTAACAAATCTAGACCCGTGTTCCTGCTCATTCCCCCACCCCGCCAGAGCTCATGCATTCTGCCAGACATGCTTTCCATCTCTTAGTCATTCTCAATATTTTCCATTGGGAAGTTGACTGTTTAGAGCAGAAGTTCACTGTTTCAGTCAGTTCTTTGATGCAGTCTTTTCTGTTGTTGTTGTTTCCAAAATGCGTTATGCCCAACTGCTTTGGACAAAAGCTCAGGGGGCCCTATACAAGAAATACTTACAATTGGGTAATTGGCACTAGCATCCACAGATGAGGGATACCATTCATCGTTTGTTTTTCTGGGACTGTGTTACTTCACTCAGCATGATGTCCTCTAGCTCCAGCCATTTTCCTGCAAAGCTCGTGATGTCGTCTTTCTTTACTGCTGCATAGAACTCCATTGTGTAGATGTACCACATTTTCTCTATCCACTCGTCAGTTGAGGGGCATTTAG
>VZQC01011003.1:204944-231530 GCA_009823505.1 Rhizomys pruinosus | reverse complement strand
TTTGGTTCCAGCTCCTTTCTACTGTGAAGAGAGCTGAAATAAACATGGCGTGCATGTATCTCTGTGGTGGCGTAAGTCTTGAGGGTACATGCCCAGGAGTGGTATGGCTGGGTCGGGTGGCAAGTTCATTCCAAGTCTTCCAAGGTTCTCCACACTGCTTTCCATAGTGGCTGTACGAGTTTACATTCCCACCAGCAGTGGGATGAGTGTTCCCCTTTCCCCACAACCTCTCCAGCACTTGGTATCATTTGTTTTCTTGATCCTAGCCAGTCTTATTGGAGTAAGATGATATCATAAAGTGGTTTCATTTGCATTTCCTTAATGATTAGTGATGTTGAGCAGTTCTTGAGGTGTTTCTCAGACATCTTTAATTTCTCGCTTGTGAAGTCTCTGTTCAGTTCTTTGCTCCATCTATTGAGCGGGTCATTTGTCTTCTTTCTTTGTTTTTTGAGTAGTTTATATATTCTGAAAATCAATGCTTTGTCAGATGTATCTGCGGTGAAGGTTTCCTCCCACTCTGTGGGATTTCTCTTCACTTCCTTGATTGTTTCTTTTGATGTACAGAAGCTTTTGAGTTTGATGAGGTCCCATTTGTCAATTGTTGACCTTAATTCTTGTGCAGCTGCCGTCTGATTTAGGAAGTCTTTTCCTACACCTATGTCGTGTTAGTCTGCTGCCAACTTTCTTCTATCATTCTTCAGAGTTTGGGGTTTCACGTTGAGGTCTTTAATCCATCTGGAGTTGACTTTTTTACAGGGTGAGAGTAGGGGTTTAATTTCATTCTTCTACAAGTGGTGATCCAGTTTTGCCAACACCACTTGCTGAAGATGCTGTCTTTTCTCCATTGTGGCTTCTTGGCCCCCTTGTCAAATATAAGATGGTTGAAATTGTATGTGCTCAGATTTGGATCTTCGGTTTTGTTCCATTGGTCAACAGTCTGTTTTTGTGCCAGTACCAGGCTGTTTTTATGACATAGCCCTGTATTAGTTTAAAATCTGGTATAGAGACCCTCCTGTGTAGCTCTTTTCACTCAGGTTGATTTGGCTATTCGGGGTCTTTTGTTTTTTCCAAATGAATTTAAGAACTTTTGTCTCCAAGCCTGTGAAGAAACTCTGGGGATTTTGATTGGGATTGCATTAAATCTATACAACAGTTTTGGTAAAATGGACATTTTTACAATGTTAATTTTCCCAATCCATGAGTATGGGAGGTTTTTCCATCTTCTGAGGTCTTCTTCAATTTCTTCTTTAAGAGTTTAAAAATTTTTGTTGTAGAGGTCTTTGGTGTCTTTGGTTAGGTTTGTTCCTAGGTATCTTATTGTTTTTGAGGCTATTGTGAGTGGGAAGGTCTCTTTGAATTCTTTCTCCAGTTGCTTGTTCTTGGTGTAAAGAAAGGCCATTGATTTTTTAAGGTAATTTTGTATCCTGCCACTTTGCTGAAGCTGTTAATCATTTCTAGGAGTGTTCTGGTGGAGTTTTTTGCATCCCTTAAGTAAACAATCATATCATCAGCAAATAGGCATAGTTTGACTTCCTCTTTTCCAATTAGTACTCCTTTAATATTCCTTTTCTTGCCTTATTGCTCTAGCAAGTGTTTCAAGCACTATATTGAAGAGGAGTGGTGATAGGGGGCAGCCTTGCCGAGTTCCTACCTTTAAAGGAATGTTTCCATCATTTCCCCATTAGGATGATATTGGCTGTGGGTTTCCTGTATATGGCTTGATTACATTGAGGAATGATCCCTCCCAATCCAATTCCTTCTAGGACTTTAAGCATGAGGATGCTGGATTTTTGTCAAAGGCTTTTTCAGCATCAATTGAGATGATGGGTTGGTTTTTGTCTTTGATCCGTTTATGTGTTTGATGATGTTTATTGATTTCATATGTTGAACCATCCCTGCATTCTCGTATGAATCCAACTTGGTCATGATGGATGATCTTCTTGATGTGGGTCTGTATGCGATTTGCCAGTATTTTCTGTTTAGAATTTTGGCATCTGTGTTCATGAGGGAATGGGTCTATAATTCTCCTTTTTTGTTGGATCTTTGCCTGGTTTTGTAATAGAGTGATGTTGGCTTCATAGAAGGAATTTGGAGAATTCCCTCTGATTGTTATACTTCTAAACAGTTTCAGAAATAATGGTTGTAGGTCTTTTGAAATGTTTTATAGAATTCTGCTGTGAAACCGTCTGGGCCTGGGCTTTTTTTAGTTGGGAGGCTTCTTACTACTCCTCTATTTCTTCATATGTTATGGGTCTGTTTAAGCTGCTGTCTCTTCTTGGCCAAGCTTGGTGATTCCCAGCGTTTCAAGGGTTGGTAAAGCTTGGCGTTGGGTTATCCTGCCCCTTTCCAGTGAGTCTCTTCTTCGTGATCCTGGCATATGGGCTTCTCCTTGCCTGTATTTCAATATGAGTCCTAAATGCCTCTTCACTAATGTTGAAGGCTTGCTTTGTGCTTGCCTCTTTCAGATGTTCGTCGTATAATCTTCAAGAGTCACACAAGCGTGCCCTTAAATTACCGGCTGGTAACTCTGCCCCACAGCCACTAGATCTAATGAAGCCACAAAGACCACACCGTTAAACCCAGCTGGGAGGATAACCCCAACCTCACAGCCACAAAGGCCAATCTAACCAAAGACAGCCATTGACCAAGGGATCAACAATCAGCTCACAAGGCACCCAGTCCTACCTGCTCTCTCCCTCTTTTCCTTCCGCTGGGCCAGAGATCCAAATCTCAGAGTCACACAAGTGTCGCCTTTGAATACCGGCTGGGGGTAATCCGCACCCCACAGCCACTAGATCTAATCAAAGCCAAAGACCACACCTTTAATCCCAGCTGGCGAGGATAACTCCAACCTCACAGCCACAAAGGCCAATCGAACCGAAGACAGCAGGACCAAAGGTCAACAATCAGCTCGCCAAGCAACCAGTTCCTACCTGTCTCTCCCTCTTTCCTTCCGCTGGGCTTAGGAGATTTCAAATCTCAAGAGTACACAAGCGTGCCTTTAATACCGCTTGGGAGGATAACTCCGCCCCGCAGCCACTAGATCTAATCAAAACAAAGACCACACCTTAATCCCAGCTGGGAGGATAACTCCAACCTCACAGCCACCAAAGGCCAATGAACCTAAGACAGCAGGACCAAGGATCAACAATCAGCTCGCCAAGGCACCCAGTTCCTACCTGTCTCTCCCTCTTTCCTTCGCTGGGCTCAGGAGATCTCAAATCTCATGTTTTATGTTTCTTTAAGCCCATCTTCAAGCTGTGTGTATGTGTGAGTGAATGTGAGTTCCCACTTTTAATTCATTATAATCCTACAGGTTTAAATCTATTTAGCTGACTATAAACAAAAATAGATTCAATTCATGAAAAATGTTTGTTTAATACCCCTTAGTGTTAACAATTTTTAATGGGTTTATAGTATGCATAAAATCAGTTTAATGAAAATTGTTAATTATTATTAGTAATTGTTATTAATAGTTATAGTTATATTATTAGATATAATTATTAATGACAATGATAGAAATTCGAGTTTAATGGTAAATTGTTCATGTTGTTGCTATATTATTTGACAATTATTACATAATAATATTAATGATTGTTTGACTAATAATGGTTAATAATTATTATTGATAATTCAATAATAATTAATAATGGTGTTATTGTTGTGATTATGGATAATTATTATTCTTCCAAAGTCCTTAATAAGACAAGATGGATCAGTCCAAAACTACAAACAACTTTGGCCTGTCTACTTTTGGAAATCCTCAATCTTTAGATTTGTAAATACCATAGGGGTGAAGGACCCCTGCTCCAAGGTTTTATGCACCCTTAAAATCTGTCTTTAGGAACCATGGTACTGCCATTCCATAAGGCCTCCAATTCACGTAGCTATGAGGTTCCCCTCCCTGCTTCCTCATAACTTGTGGTGTCAACTGGTCAGCTTACCTGTGTGTTAAGATAAGGTTCCCCTCCCGCTTCCTCATAACTTGTGGTGTTCAACTGAGTCATTCTTACCTGTGTGTTAAGGTTTCCCTCGCCCGCTTCCTCATACACTTTGTGCTTAACTGAGTCTGCCGCCTGTGTACCGCTGGCCTGCGTGCCGAGAGATTTTTACTATTACACAACCCTTCCTCCATTTCCCCATACCTTGGGATCTCTGCTTTTAAAAAGTTCCCTACCCCATCCCTGGGGGTCGACCTCCTCTACCCCTGCGTGGGTTAGAGCTGGCCCCATGCACTGGTTCACTCCCAAATAAACCTCGTGCAGTTGCAGCAAGAAAGGTCTCTGGTGATTTTGTTGGGTGTCATACCATCCTGAGAGATTGAGTGGGAGTCCCCCAGGAATGGGGGTCTTTCAGGGGCAATTAGGCTTAGCAGAAGGGCAGCTTAAGGCAGTCAACCAGAAGAGACAGGATAGGGAAGAATAGGAGTGGACTTTAGATTTAGTCATTTCCAAAAAAAAAAAAAATAGATTAGTTCATTGAAGGCAAATGTTGGGAATGGGCCTAAAGTAGCATATGGATCTCAGCTGTTTATGCATACTAGACATTTCTTCTAATTATGTAAAAATAACCCTATAAAATTAAAAAATTTCATGATTCTCATGTAAACAATAATGTGGCTTTCCTCTCTTTAGGTCAACCTATAAATCTTATCTTATGTATGTGCGTGCACACGTGTGTATGGATGAGTGTACTTTGTTCCAAGTATATTATGTTAACAGCCATGATACCAGTTAAAACATTGCCTCTGAGTTGGAACATTGGCCCTTCCTTCTCAAGACAAATTTATATTAAACAGCAAAACGTAATTCAATTTCAACAAAGGTTATGGTTATCTATTAAAAATTTTAAAATAATGGATCTACACTGCACCTGCTGGTTTACGCTCTTTCAACATCTAAAACAAAGTGTGAACCAGGTTTCATTGTATTAAAATGTTAATAAGTTGGGTATTTGGAATAAAAAATAAAAGGTATAAAAATTTAAGAAATTTCCTTTTTCATTTCCTCTTTGATTTCTTTAGTATTTCTACTTCTTTTCAGAGCTTCTCAATCTCTTCCTGTAAGCTCTTTGCCTTCGCTTGTGGTTTCCTTATCTTTTTCAGCAGGGATCTTTTACAGTGTTTCTACTTTCCTTCCGGGTTTGTCATCTCTCTCTCTAGGTCCTTCTTGAGTTCTTCATTCTCTTTTCTTAGTTCTTTGATTTGCTCTTTATAATCTTGTAGTTCTTTAAATATGTTCCCAATTGTGTTTCTGATATCTGTGTCCTGGGCCATCCCCAGGGGGATCCCACTGTAGGAATCTTCCATAGGGTTGGTAGAGCTTGGTGTGGAATTATCCTGCCCCTTTCCTGTGTTGTCTCTTCTTCGTGTTCCTGGCATATGGGCTTCTCCTTGCTTGTATTCCAATGTGAGTCCTAAATGCCTCTTCACTGTGTTGAAGGCTTGCTTTGCTTGCCTCCTTCAGATTCCTTCATAATCCCAGTTGGCAGGGGGGAATGGGGGTGCTCTTTAGCCTGCGCCCTGGTACCTGCACTTCAGCTGGTCTCAGGAGATCTTTTTTCACTTCTTATGTGTATGAGTGTGCTGCTTGCATGTAGGTAGCAGCACCTGTGCCGTGTGGTGCTGTTGAGGTCAGAAGAGGGTGACGGATTCCCCTTGAAATGGAGTTAAAGATGGTTCTTAGCTGCCATGTGGGTGCCAGAATCAAACCTGGGTCCTCTGCAAGAGCAGTCAGTGCTCTCAACCACTGAGCCATCTCTCCAGACCCAAGACCCTGTTTCTAAATACCAAAAAAAAAAAAATTCCTTGTAGGGGCATCAGTCCCACAGTCAAACATCCTGAAGTGGGTATGGCGCAGGCTTACTCCTGTAACATCCTAGGGACCATGTCAGAGGGTACAAATCTGTTTATTCTCTGCAACAAGAGGGGCAGGCACCTGTGTGCTATATGGCCCCACCTCCTAGCAACTGATCCTATACCTCCATACCATCGCTTGTCATCCTAGCCCATGGGATGTACCCAGAAAGGGGTATGCAGACAAACAAGTTGGCTCATAGCATCAAGCAAGTGTTAGCATCAAGTGACAGGCTGTGCCCTGTACCATAGCATTGCCTAGTGTGCTAGTCAGATTGTGCTTTCATGTGAGCAAGTCATGCCTGAATCCAGGACTGCTGTGCCTCATCTCCCCCTTCTGTTTTTGCCTCCACAAGCCTTAAGAGTATGACAATAGTGGTGATCAGTTGCCTTTTTCTGGCCCAAATGGCCATGACTATTTTATAAAAGCAATAAGCGCCGGGCGTTGTGGCGCACGCCTTTAATCCTAGCACTTGGGAGGCAGAGGCAGGCGGATCTTTGTGAGTTCAAGGCCAGCCTGGTCTACAATGTGAGTTCCAGGACAGCTGGGGCTACAGGGAGACCCTGTCTCGAAAAGACCAAAAAAAAAAAAAAAGCAATAAGCAACTCCAATGATCAATGCCCATGTGAAAACCAAATATGGGATAAACCAATTAATAAACATATGTCTCCAATTCTTGTAAAAGTTATCAAAAAATGATAGAATCTGGTTGTATCCCAGGGTCCCCTAATACAAATGGAGAGGACTGCATAACTCTGAGTAACATTGAGCACATTGACCTTATAAGGGGTCACACAAACATGCTGATAACACCAATCACAAACAGTATGAATCATGTTAAATAAAAGTTCAATTAGTAGGGTATATATGGCCAGGTATAGATGGTCACATAACTTTATCTTGCCTCTGCATGGTATTCATAATTGATTCCCCTGTGCCAACTGCTCCTGTAACTACAACAATGAGAGAGATAATGCCGAGGATGATGGCCCCTGTGACTCTTTTGTTCTGATGATAGAGAGTGACTTCATGCTCCGGCTTGGTCAGGCCCTTCCCAAGGAGTGGTCAGATTCACTGTCAACCATATGACTACTGGAGTCCTAAGTATATAAATAAAGTCAGTGGCATTGTGGGGTTAATACGATTAGTATTAATACTATTAATATGAATTAATACATACTCTAATTAATACAATTAGAGATATGGCTGTGTTAATTTCCTTTTCCACCAGTTCAGGTGAGGAATTAGGAGGAACACAAAGGGAGCCGTCAGCCAAGGCTGATAGGAAGCTAATGCCATATTGAGTTAAGTAAAACATAGAAATAGTGAGGGCTGGCTCCCCTTAGGGCAGATTGAGTGTAAGGTGCTGTTTGGATTTGTAAGGTAGGGCCCATTGTTGGAGGAAGAGCAAAATTATTGCCAAAAATCAGACACAGGCTGCTGTCCCAAGAGGATGCCACCAGAAACAGTGGCCTGGGCACATATACCCATGTTACCTGTGATACCAGGTCTGTTGCACCATGAGTCATCAGGGCAGCACATATGAGGGTCACCCTGTCTCAAAAGGAAATAATTCAAAATTACTAACCAAAGAGTTTCATTCTTCCTGGACACTGACCTCAGCCACATATGATTTGGGTGATTTCTAGACCTGTTTGTTTCTGACTTTCCTCAAGAAAAGTTTAGTCAGAGGGTACTCCAAGACTTACCTAAGAATTCATCATGTTCTTCCACCAATCCGGGTAGGGAATTTTCATCCGGTAAACTCATACCAATTCTAGTAGACTGGTCTGATCTTTTCAATAGGGCATGCTCTAAAATCTCTACCTGTTTCCCTCGGGTTCCTTTATGCTCAGGAGTCACATCCCCAGACACCTGGTGTATCCTATAGGCTAAAACAGCCTGAAGCCCCATCAAGGGGAAGATGTCATCCAGTGTTCCAGGGATGCTAAGCCCCAGAGATAAGAAAGGCAAAAAAAAATCTCCATCTCCTTCTTCCCAGCCACTGTACCACGCATGACAGACCAGGCAGGACACTGGGAAGGTTCAGGAAGCAGGGAAATTTCCTAAAGCCTGGTCCATTAGGCTGAAGCCTCAAAGTCCAAATGCTGAAAAGGAGGAAGCATTTTCCTTTTATACTTAGCAGCAGGTTACAGTGAAAAGGAAGCTTACACATTGATTGGTTAACAGTAAAAGTCTTAAAATCAGGCAGATTATTTTAAATGAGTTATTTCTTAGAAAAGAGAAAAAAAGTTTGTTTGTTTGTTTAAATCTCTTATTGCCAGATGTGGTGGCACACACCTTTGACTCCAGAACTTAGGAGGCGGAGGCAGGCATAGACCTCTGTGAGTTCAAGGTCAGCCTGGTCTGCATAGTGAGCTCCAGGCAAGCTGGGACTAAAGGGAGACCCTGTCTCAAAAAGACCAAAAAAAAAAAAAAATCTCTTATCTAAAAAGGTCCCTGCAAAAGTCCCCATCTGAGAAAACAGAAAGGGGAAGGTTCTGTTAAGTAGGCAGGGAGCAAAACCACAAGCTGACACTAGGAGACCACTAACCTTCCAACCACAAACCTGTTGGCAACATTTCACTGATAGAGACATTGGGGGGAGTGGGGGAGGACATGGAGTAAAATCCTTGTCTTCCTTGATTTTTTCATCAGGCTCTACATTAGGATGGCCTTGAATTCACAGAGATCCACCTGCCACTGCCTCCTGAATCAAACCATACTCAGGTTTTAGAAGTTAATCTTTATCACAGAGGGCCCCAAAACTTGTTCCAGGGAAATTGAAGCCTGAATAAGAAATACATACAGGGTACTTTTTTGTCTTTTTGAGACAGGGTTTCTCCGTAGCCCTAGCTGGCCTAGAAGTCACTATGTAGACCAGGCTGGCCTTGAACTCACAGAGATCCACCTGCCTCCCAAGTGCTGGGATTAAAGGCGTGTGCCACCACAGCCCAACATGCATGGTTTTTTTTTAATAAGATTTTTTCATGTCATGTCTTTGCAGTAATCATGTTGATCGATTTGAGACAGCACAGAAGTATTCATGCCCTTTATGTTATAATAGGAAATTCAAACTGTCAGAATTTCACAAAGAAGCAGATATTTTGGGCAAGTGTGGGGTTGTGATATTCCCAGTAATATGCTGATGCCAGAAACAATGTAGCTATTTTAACAAATAAGATGGGTGGTAGCATGTACTTCCTCAAAAACATTGCAAAAGGCATTTTCCAAGGTGTTCACAGACTGTGGTTTTTGTGGTTGTCTGCCTAGTAGCTCAGCCTGATGTTACAGAGCTCATGATCACTGGAAAAGACCACTCAGACTCAGTGAAAATCCAATTAGGCAAGCTCTCTATTAGAGCTGGCTAGCTGACTGCAGTTTCCAGGTTGGGAGAAGAAACTGCAGTGCCAGATAAAAGGGGAGGGAACTTTTAAAGTTAAAAACCACAATTCCGGGGGCTGGAGAGATGGCCTAGTGGTTAAGAGCACCGACTGCTCTTACAGAGGACCCAGGTTCGATCCCCAGCACCCACATGGTGGCCGAGAACCGTATGAAACTCCAATTCCAGGAGAACTCCAGTTCCAGGGGAATCCAATACCCTCTTCTGACCTCCGCGGCATTGCATGACATGGGTGCACAGACAGTACATTGATACACATACAGAAATTTTAAAAAATTAAAAAAAAAAACACAATTCCTTCATTCCTGTAAAATTTCTACCTCTCTGTGTATAACATCTCTTACAACTGGATGCAGGTGATATTACAGAAGCCAAGGCAAGCAGTTTTCAGGAACTAACATATTTCACAAGGGAAAGGACTATTTTTGCTGTTAGAATTTCCTGAAGTTGTTTACTAGGTTAAAGCTGCTGGCAGAGTTGGTCTCTAAGATGGCTATCTTAAAATGGAGTCACTCTGGTCACACACTGAGACTGGGGTCAGAGTGGCCTTTACCTTTTGGGTACAAGTGGAAGCTTCCAAAGTCCTGTTATGTCTACATATATCAACAAGCATGCTTATTAATAGGACTGTGTAAGGTTCTTGTCAAATTCATTTTTTAGCACCTACTCATCTATCATATAGAATACAGTTATGCTTATCAGGACTCACAGAACCCAACCCCTATCCCAGACCCTAGGCAGAGATACCTTCTGCATCAAACTTAAGCAGAAACCTTTTCATTCGGGTCCTGTGCCCTAGGCAGAATTGTGGTGCACGCCTTTAATCCTAGCACTTGGGAGGCAGAGGCAGGCCGATCTTTGTGAGCTCAAGGCCAGCCTGGTCTACAGTGTGAGTTCCAGGACAGCTGGGGCTACAGGGAGACCCTGTCTGGAAAAGCCCCCCACCCCCAAAAAAAAGTTATTTTCTACATCAGAAACAAGACAGGGGAAAAAGCACTTGCTCCAGACCCCTGACGGAGACTTCCTCATCAGAGCCAGAAAAGAAAAAAAAAACATGTAGGCCACTCCCAGGCCTGAGCAGTGAGCCATGCTGCTGAATTTCTTACTGTGTCATCAACATAGCGTCCTTCCTGGCATCAGCTGCATGCAGCCTCCCCACCGTGATTAGCTGCCTCCTGCACTGAACTTGTAAACAGTGTGTAAACATCTACAGAAGCATGTGCAGATTGACGACTATGTAACTGCATGATTAAGTTGACCTTTTCAATGATTGGATACGCTCTGTTGCTCTCTGTTCTGACTGGCTGAAGCTTTCTATTTACCCTGTACTGGAAAATAGTTTTGAGTTTAGATCTCTGGTGGCTCCCAGAGTGGTCTTTTTCTTTCTTCCCCCAGAGTGGTCTGTTTGCTCTGTTGCACTTACCCTCAGTAGAGAGGGGACCAACAATTGGTTGAATGAAGGCCCACACATGGTGCCCAAACAGGGACCCTCAGACCTACCACAAGCCTGGAGTTGGGGTAATTGATCCTTTCTAAGGGTAATTCATGGTCACACCTAGTGACCCCTCCCCCCAGGCCATTTGCCTAATGCAAGCTTGGAGTTTCAGGTAAGTGGTCCCTTCTATGGTAATTCACATTCACACCTACTGACACCCCCCTCCCCCAAAGCAATTGCCAGGTACTTTGCTCCAGTGGAAGGGCATGGAAGTCAGTGAAAGTCAGGCCCAGGAGCTATATGGAAGACCTTGTTAGATTTTTCCCCTTGGTTGGATGAAGAAAGGAGCAGGATCTAGAGTGGGAGAGGGCTGCATGCAATGCCCAAAGGCAAAAAGAAACTACTTGATCCTCCTAAGGAGCTGGCCAGCAGGAAAAGTTCACCTTTCCACCAGCTCCAGACTAAGCAGTAAACAAAGTGGCGCTGTACCAATATCGGACTCAGTGAGGGAGGGGTCACCGCCCTTGAATGCACTGCCAACCCTGCCCCCTTCATCTTCATATCCTTCCTTGCCGCCCTATGGGCCCCCTCAGGAAGAGGTCAGTATGTCCTGGTCTCAACTACTTTGCAAGCGAAGGGACCAAATATGGGTTGAGGCGGGACATTCCCCACCACAAGCTGGATGGGGATCTCCCTCACAGGAGTCCCTTGCCTTACTATAGGCAACGCCTGTCCATGCTTTTCTGGTGAACCTGGTATCCATTAAACCTATGCCCCTTTCTGGGATCGCAACAGGCCTTCTATGCAAACTGGAAAGAGCCTGTCCGCATGAACTCCTAGAACCCTCTGACCAACATTTCTTGGTACTTGGAGGTGGGGGGGCCCCCACTTGCTGGGAAAATAACTCAGCACCTGGTGGCCCTTCCTGGCATGGTGGGGTGGACTAGAGATCCCTCTTATTTGCTCTTAAGACCTTTGTCACCCCCCCCCCTTCATCTTTATCTGCTTTAAAACTGTTTTTTGAGATGAACTGAATAACGTGGGATTTAATTCTCATGCTCTGGAGGCAGAAGCAGTTGAACTTCTGAGGGAGGTTGAAGCCAAACTAGGTATTGAGTGTCAAGACAGCGGCTGCTAGGGGACCATGTCTAAAATAAGCTTCCAAAAAGATAAACTCAAAATCTTGGTTCAGCCAGGCATGCTGGCACATGCCTTTAATCACAGCACTCGGGAGGCAGGCAGCTGTCCATGAGTTCAAGGCCAGCCTGGTCTACATAGCGAGCTCCAGGCCAGCTGAGACTAAAGGGAGACCCTGTCTCAAAAATACAACAGAAAAAAAAAATTCTTGATCCAATTTAAATGGAGATTTTGGGAATGCTTCGTCTTTTTATATATCAAACAGTCCTTCCTATATACCCTATACTGGAAAATAGAGTTTTGAGTTTCACCCACTTTCCAGCTCAACTCTCGAGGAGTGGTCTTCTGTTCTGTCAGTAGAGAGGGGACCAAGGAGGTTGAATGAAGGCCCACAATACAATACAAAAAAAAAAAATCTTCCTAACTCAAGAAGTTTCAGCAGGCAATCTTACAGTTGCCGGATGGGGAAACCCCAGCCCCCTCTTTTTGTAACCCCCCAAATTAACTTCCCCCATTGCCCATTTAAAAACTCTAAAGCTTGGTCCACCTTTTGGGGCCTCATGTTTCCTGTTCTGTGCAGAGACTCAGGTTACGCACTAACAATGCTGAGGTCATAGTTCATTCATTTCACATTAGGTTAATTTTCTTCCATCAAAGGCATGGACAACCATGCCTGGCTATTTTTTTTAATTTTTGACACAGGGTCTCATGTAGCCCAGGCTAGCTCAAAATTCATTCTGTAGCTGAGAATGACCTTGAACTCCTGATCCTTCTACCTCCCAAGTGTCAGGATTACAAGCATATGTTGCCCATCTGGCCACTTCTTACCTTTCTTTAAGATTTAATTTTATTTTATATCTATAAGTATTTTTTCCAACATGTATGTATTTATAGCATGTGCATGCCTGATGCTTGCAGAGACCAGGAGAGGGCATCAGATCCCCTGGAGCGGGATTACAGGCAGTGTGAACTATTTTATGTGCTAGGATCTATCATGTGCTGGGATCCAGGCTTGGGTCCTTTTTTTTTGTTTTTGTTTTTCAAAGGGTCCTTTGTAGGTGCTCTTAAATGCTGAGCCGCCTCTCCAGCCACTTGCATTTTTAAGTAGGAGAGATAAGAATGAAAAGGTGAAAGAACCTGAAAACAGCCCATGCCCTGTTCCTGTTTCTAACATCTGATAAACTATTGCAAAACCCTGTTCCCAGCTTTCATGGTAAGGCTTCAGTTTTAAAATATCAGAAATCTTTTTTTTTTTTTTNCTCCACGTGGGCCGGGCATGGTGGCGCACGCCTTTAATCCTAGCACTCGGGAGGCAGAGGCAGGAGGATCTTTGTGAGTTCGAGGCCAGCCTGGTCTATAGAGTGAGTTCCAGGACAGCTGGGGCTACAGGGAGACCCTGTCTCGAAAAGACCAAAAAACAAACAAACAAACAAAAAAACTCCACGTGATTGAGTGGTCTTACCCACTGCTCTTTACCACTGAGCCATCTCTCCAGCCAAAAAATATTAAGTAATTTGTAGGCAAACTAAAAAGAGTACATAACTGACTGGAATAAAACACTTGTGGTAAAGTTTAGTGGAAGTACTGGAATCTCTAAAGGACTAATGTTTATCTCCTAATTTTAATGACTAGAATGCCTGTTTTTAGTCCCTAAGAACTCCTATTGTACACTATGCTAGACTGAAAAAAATGTTTTTTTTTTTAAATCTGACACAGGGTTTTTCTGTAGCAGAAATCTATATATTTCTCCTTAAAAACTTCAAAGTTAATGTTACTTTGTACAGTTGTGTTTTTAAAAAAGCCATAACAGTGTTAAAAAAACAAAGGAACATTGTGTTCCTAATCTTTTACTGTTTCTGACTCTTTCCTGCTTTTCTTTTTCTTTTTTCTTTTTTTTCTTTTGTTTTTTTCTGTAACTGATGTAAATTAAAATTTTTTGAGCCCAGTGTGGTGGCACATGCCTTTAATCCCAGCACTCATGAGACAGAGGCAGGCAGATCTCTGTGAGTTTAAGGCCAGCCTGGTCTACATAGCAAGTGCCAGTAAATTGAAGATTTGTAACAAAACAACAATTTTAATATGGACCATCCAGATGTGTTAGTGCATGCCTTTAATCTCAGTACCTTGGAGAAAAAAGCAAGTAGATCTCTGTGGGTTCGAGACCAGCTGGGGAGACCCTGTCTCAAAAAGACAAAAAGTAAAATAAAACGATGGGCCAGTAAAATGTCTCAGAGGGTAAAGACACTTGCCGTGAAGTATGACAACCTGAATTCAATCCCAAAGACCAACCAGGTGGAAGGAAAGAACCAATTTCCACAAGTTGTCATTTGACCTACATTCTCACCACAGCGTGTACACATCCCTCCCTGCAAACACACATACACATGAAATAAATTTTTTTATTTTTAATTTTAATTTTTTTATTTTTATGACCCCATTGTCTGCATGTATATAAGTGCAACTGTGTTGTGCAATATTCATAGAGGTAAGAAGATAGCGTTGAATTCCCCTCGAACTGCAACTATGGACAGTTGTTAGCCTCCATTTGGGTGCTAGGGTTCAAACCAGTGTCTTCTGCATGAGCAGCCAGCGCTCTTAACCGATGAGCCATCTCTCCAGCCCACAATCTCCTTTTATAAGCCTACCTCTTTTACTTGGAAATTTTAGATTTTCTGTTATTAAAAAAAAAAAGGTTGCCTTCTCTGTTCTACTCAAAAATGTATACTAAAAAGCCAGGTCTAGTGGCACACACCTTTATTTTCTTTTAATTTTTAAAAATTTATTTATGTGTATGTGTCAGGTTGTGAGATCCAGAAGCCCATTGGAATGCAGAGACACCTAAGACCAGAGGTCCAAGAACCTACTCTACCAGGCCAGCCTTTGGTTATGCTAAAGCAGGCCACCACTGATTACTCAGGAATCTTCCACCTTGCCTTCCGACCCACCCCACCCTCACTGAATCCCACTCCCACCTTCTCCCTTAAATTCCCAAGCCAGACGCCATTCTGGGCTTGGCTCTACCTCTCCCCTGAGCCTAGCCCCGGCTACCCTGAATTAAACTTTGCTCCGAAGAGCTTAGACCTCGTGGCCTTTCATTCTGGGGGGAGCGCACCATAACCTTACAGTATGAATGTACTGTCTGCAAGTAGGTCTGTGCACCTGTGTCATGCAATGCCACAGACATTAGAAGAGGGTCTCAGATTCCCCTGGAACTGGAGTCAAAGATGATTCTCAGCCACCATGTAGGTGCTGGGGATCGAACGCAGATCCTCTGCAAGAGCAGTCGGTGTTCTTATCCACTAGGCCATCTCTCCAGCCTGGCACACACCTTTAATCCCAGCACTCAGGAGGCAGAGGCAGGCAGCTCTCTGTGAGTTCAAGGCCAGCCTCATCTAAATAGGCCAGCTGGAACTATAGGGAGACAGCCCTGTCTTAAAAAGACCAAATTAAGGGCTGGAGAGATGGCCTAGCGGTTAAGAGCAGGTTAAGAGCACCGACCGCTCTTACAGAGGACCCCGGTTCGATCCCCAGCACCCACATGGTGGCCGAGAACTGTCTGAAATTCCAATTCCAGGAGAACTCCAGTTCCAGGGGAATCCGACACCCTCTTCTGACCTCCGCGGCATTGCACGACACGTGTGCACAGACTTGCATGCAGACAGTACATTCATACACATACAGAAATAAAAAATAAAAAAAAATTAAAAAGACCAAATTAAAAAAAAAAATTGTAGCCAGGCATGGTGGCACATGCCTTTGATCCCAGCACTCAGGAGGCAGATGTAGGCAGATCTCTGTGAGTTTAAGGCCATCCTGGTCTACATAGCAAGCACCAGGCCAGCTAGGACTAAAGGGAGACCCTGTCTCAAAAAGACCCCCCCCAAAAAATTGTAGTTCAAAAAACAATTTTGGGAACTTAGGATATAACTCAGTGGTAGAGTGCTTGCCTAAAATACACAAAGCCCTGGGTTCAATCCCCAGCTCTGCATAAACCAGGCATGGTTGTGTACTGCTCTAATTCTAGTACTCAGGAAGTACAGACAGGAAGATCAGAATTTCAAAGGCAAGCTCAGTGACATGGTGAGTTGGGGGGATAAAAGAAAAATAAAAACAAACCAGATGTGGTTGCTCCTGCACTTAATATCAGAGGTAGAGGTAGGCAGATCTCTGTGAGATCAAGGCCAGCCTAGTTTACATAGTAAGTTCTAGGGCTGCAGATGAGACCCTGTCTCAAAACATAAATGTACTATATATCATACATTACAGAAATGTATTCAGAAAAAGATTCCTGAGCTTTGTGATTTGGCTACGAGGATATCAGAATCCTATAAATCCAAGTGGACTGTGACAATATGTTCCCTTTGATAGTCTATGTCCTTGATCCTCATATAGCACCTATCCACAAACAGCTTTAAGAATGGATCATTTAGCCAGGCATGGTAGCACACACCTTTGATCCCAACACTCGGAGGCAGAGGCAGGTGGATCCTTGTGAGTTCAAGGCCAGCCTGGTCCATAGAGAGAGTTCCAGAACAGCTGGGGGCAAATCAAGATGAAATTCTCAAGGAAATCCATGACTATAATGAGATCTGCAGTTCTCTAAGAGAGGACAAATGGTTGTGGAGTCTACCATGTACTTGCAATGGGCAAAATGTGTGCAAGGGTGGGGATGGTATCTTTAAGGAAGTCAGTCTATTGGTATTTTCATTTGAGTGGTATCAGGGACCACAAGGTTGGCTGGTGAAATAGAGACTAGCCAGGTGTGGTGGCGCACACCTTTAATCCTAGCACTTGGGAGGCAGAGGCAGGTGGATCTTTATGAGTTCAAGGCCAGCCTGGTCTACAGAGTGAGTTCCAGGACAGCTGGGGCTACAGGAAGACCCTGTCTCGAAAAGACAAAAAAAAAAAAAAAAAGAAAGAAAGAGAGACTAAAGTTCAGAAGCCTCAGTTCACTGTGGCTGTTGCCACTGCATCCAAACAATGGTCAACCTAAAAGGGAAGGGGAAGTACATAGACTGAGAACAATGAATTTATTCCAGCCACAATGATGAGGATGGTTGCTCGGGAACCATGTCTTCCAGTTGTCTAGAATACATGCTCCAATATGGTACCTGTGGGTCTGGTTTCATAAAGAACTTGGGGGTTACAGAGCAAGACAGTTGTGACAAGTACCTTGGTTGACAAGAAAGAATAGCACTGATCAGGCTGGCGAGATTGCTTAGTGGGTAAAGGTACTTGCAACCAAGTAACTGAGTTCTACCCCAGAACCCATATGGTGACAACGAAGAAAGTTTAATCCTTAAAATGCTACTCTTTGTATGCTTAGATCATTTATTACTAATGGCTTGTTTTATTTATAGCTGCAAATGCTCTGCTATGCTGATAAGGAAATGAAACTAAAATGGAGAACTTACCACAATTATCTATTGAAACAACATTACTGGCTTCAGCAATAAATCACAGTGCTGAGAATGTCTAACCCTTGCTCACATTTGCCCAAAATATCTGCTTTTGCAAAATACTGACCACTTTAATAGCCTAAAGTTCATGTAGCTATCTGTGCTGAAACTCTCAAATCCTAGAGTTTGCCCTGATTTTTTAAAATTACAAATAGAAATAAAACTGTCACAATTAGCACCCCTAAGAGCAGTGAATTTGTTCAGGACAAGGGTGTAGGTTTGTCAACTAGTCAATCACATCAGAAGCCAGGATAGGAAACAGACATCCAGTGGCTCCGAATCCTGAGTTCAAGAAACAAACTTGTTTTGGTAGCTGGCCAGGTCATGAAGAGGTTCTGTATTAGTTTCTCTTCAATTGCTGCAACAAACCACTCTGACTAGTTCCAACTTAGAGAGGAAAGGGTTTATTCAGCTCACATCTCCTGGGTTACAGTTCATCACTCCAGGAGCCCATCACTCAGGCAGGAACTTGGAGGCTGGAGCTGAAGCATAGGCCATGGAGGAATGCTACTTACTGGCTTGCTCCCTTGGCCCATGCCCAGCCTGCTTTCTTATACTGTACACAACAACCTGCCCAGGATTGGCATCACCCATAGTGGGCTGGGCCCTCCTACATTGCACAACAATCAAGACAATACTCCATAGACATGGACACAGACCAGTCCAATGGAGCAATTTCCCCAATTGAGGCTCCCTCAACCCAGGTGTGTCAAGTTGACACTAAAGCTATCTAGCACAGGTTCCATTCTCTGATGCTGTCATGAACACGACAGTGTATTTTGGTCTGATGAAATGGGAGCTGATCCTTTGTGAAATCTCCTTTGTTCATGTGTTATGGAAAAATCATGAGATCAAAGCCAAAGTCAGGGGAGAAGAGGGAGTTTAATTTTACACTATGGTGACTGGCAAACAGATCCTTCCATCAAGGAGTCAGCCCCTCAACTGAGTCTTGGGGAGCATTCGTACCCATGTAACAAATACAAGCAAAAGGCAAATAGCACGTACATATGTGATAAGTAAATGGTTTACAGGTATGGCCAGAAATGTTACAAGATTGTAGTAGTTTTGGAAAACAAAGACTTCAATCTGGGTAACTGCAGAGGGCAGGGAAGATTACTGTTTATCCCCACCATTCCTATTTCTTTCTTTTTTTTTTTTCATTCTTAGAAGCCTCATCAATTCCTATTTCTTATCTCTGGGCCCTTCCTACCCCAAAGTTCTTAGCAAACATCCTAAGGGTTTTTATTTCTATTACATTGTAGGAGCTTTTAGCAACCACTTGATGTGTTTTTCTATTTCAATTATACATGTTGCTAGAAATGAGTAGTAACCAGCCCAAAAGAAAATCCTCTAACATACCTTGTCTGGAAGATCAAAAAACCCTTGTTCCAGAAGCCCTATACTCAAGAAGGAAAGAATGCTGCAGAAAATGTACAAGAAGAATCCACATGGACAAGTGTTGCTGGTTTTCTCCACTCAGTCCATTCCTCTTAGGTCATTGCTACCTACCCTTAAGAGAACCAGGTTTCGGGGCTGGAGAGATAGCCTAGCGGTTAAGAGCACCGACGCTCTTGCAGAGGACCCGGGTTCGATCCCCAGCACCCACATGGCGGCTAAGAACCGTCTGTAACTCCAATTCCAGGAGAACTCCAGTTCCAGGGGAATCCGAGACCCTCTTCTGACCTCCGCGGCATTGCACGCACGGGTGCACAGACCCGCATGCAGACAGTACATTCAAACATACAAAAATAAATAAAATAATAATAAAAAAATTTTTTTTAAAGTAAAAAATAAAAAAAAAAAAAAGCAGAACCAGGTTTCTTCTTTAGCCAGGTGTGGTGGTACATAACTTTAATGCCTGCACTAAGGAGGCAGAAGCAGGAAGGTCCCCGTGAGTTCAAGGCTAGCCTGTTCTACACACACACACTACAAATGTAATTTAAAATATGGTTCCAGAACCAAAAAAAAAAAAAAAAAAAAAATAAAAAAAAAAGAAAAAAAAGAAAAAAAGAAAGCTAGGCGTGGTGGCACACACCTTTAATCCTAGCACTTGGGAGGCAGAGGCAGGCGGATCTTTGTGAGTTCAAGGCTAGCCTGGTCTACAGAGTGAGTTCCAGGACAGCTGGGGCTACAGGGAGACTCCTTCTCAAAAATGACCAAAAAAAAAAAAAAGTAATGGTTCCCATGGGGCTAGAGGGATGGCTCAGTGGTTAAGAGCACCAACTGCTCTTGCAGAGGACCTGGGTTTGGTTCCCAGCACCCACATGGTGGCTAAGAACCATCTTTAAGCCAGGTGTGGTGGCCCACACCTAAAATAATAATAATAATAATAATAATAATAATAATAATAAAAGTAATGGTTCCCTGATAGGTATTCATTCAGAAGGTGTATCATATAAACTTTGATTAAATGAATTAGTTATGCTCTTCTACTGTCTTACCCCAAGAAGTCAAATTTGGCCACCTGTCCTCAGGAAAAAAAAAAAGGCGATTTAGTCAATGTGACCACATTGGGAAGAGGGACAAAGAGATCCAGTGATCCCTCCAGTCCATTGGGGCTGGGGTCCCTGACTTGAGATAAAAATTTAAGTAGAGGCCCAGCAATATGCACCTCTAAACAATCCCAGGTCACAGTGTGGTTGCACCTAACATTGATCCATTATTTTCTGGGCTTCAGTCCTTCAGTCTCTTCCTGTAAGTTGTTAGAACTGTGTGAAATCTCTTTTTTTCTAGAGACAGCTTTCCTTTTCAGGTAGTACCAGGCTTTGGCCTTTTTTTTTTTTTTCAGTATGAGATTCCTGTGGGGAATTCAAATTTCTTGGGGTCCATCACTTCAATAGTTTCATTTATTCTTGGCAGTTATAATAGGAATGTTAGTAATGATCCTTGTGAGGGGATAAGAATGGCATAACCTTCTGCTCCTACAATGCTGTCTGCATATGTGCTTTTCTTTTTGCAATGCTGATAATTAACCCTTATATTATGACATAATTAACAGCTTCTGTAACCTATTTATGCTGCTTGCACAGGACACACTCATATTACCCTAGGTAAGCAAAAATTACACAGAAGTAAAGGAGTTGTGGTTTTTGCCTTTAAAAATTCCCTCCCTGCTTTGATTGCTGCTGAAGTTCTCAGACCCAACCTGGAGAGACAGCTGCAGCTTAAATAAATTTACCTCGTTAAAATTCAGTTGGGTCTGGGTGATCTTTCCCAGTGGTCTCAAACTCTGTAACAGTATATGTTGGACTAGTGCTCTACCACTGAGCTATGCCATAGCCCCTGTTAGTATAAGTTTTTATTGGAAAAGGATGGGTAAAAAAACACTTCAGGCTGGGCATGGTGGCACATGCCTTTAATCCCAGCACTTGGGAGGCAGAAACAGGCAGATCTCTGTGAGTTCAAGGCCAGCCTGGTCTACAAAGGGAGTTCCAGGCCAGCTGGGGCTACAGGGAGACACTGTCTCAAGAATACCGAAACAAAACAAAACAACCCACCAAGCCTCCAAATCCAACATTGTGGTTTACATCTATAATCTCATCAGTTGGGATACTGAGGCAAGAGGACTAATGAGTTTGATGCCAGCTTGGGCCACAGAATGAATTCCAGGCCAGCCTAGGATACAGAGTAAGACTTATCTCAAAGCAAAACAAAACAAGGCTCCAGATGAGCAGTCTAATTTGTAAAATGATGCTACTTTGGCAGTTATGGTTAGGTAAATGTTGGCTAGTTTCAGGAGTAGTCAAATATGAGTCTTTGTGAAAGAAGGGAATTGGTTGGTAGCCATTATGTGTTGAAGAGAGATGGAACTAGCAAATACAAGCTAAGATCAGGAAGGGATCAGGAGGAAAGCTTGGTACACAGGACATGAGAAGAACATGCAAGAGAATTCTCAGTCCTTCTGCATCACAACACCTGTGAAACATAATATTCACTATCACCTGTGATAATGAATAGGCAGAAGAAGCCCAGTCTTTAAAACTGTTTGGGCAGAATTTATGCATATTTACCAATCTGAACAGAATACCAGTTTCAACAGAGTGATCAAGAAAGTCAGAATACCTCTTCTATTCAGTCTGGTAAACTCAAAGCTTTTCACACATGAATTGGTGTTTATAACATTTCATACTGTTTTCTTTTTCAAATTGGCCTTGAGTTTTGTTTTGCAGTTGGTAATTCAACCACAAGATTCCTTTGACTGTTCAAATGAACACAATGAGATAGCTTCATATACATGGATGAGGAACTATCTTAATGGGTGTTAATGAAAATTGTTGCCGGCGGTGGTGCCACCCACTGGTAGAATTTGCTGAAGGAGGCAGAGGCGGGAGGAGCTGGAGTTTGAGGCCAGCCTGGACTACACATTAAAAGAAGAAAAAAAGAAAGAAAGAAAGAAAGAAAGAAAGAAAGAAGGAAGGAAGGAAGGAAGGAAGGAAGGAAGGAAGGAAGGAAGGAAGGAAGGAAGGAAGGAAGGAAGNAGACAAGGAAAAGAAAGAAAGAAAGAAAAGTAAAAGAGAGAAGGAAAGGAAGCAAGACGGGACAGAAAAGAGAAAGAAAGAACAGAAAAAAAAATAGATAAGAAACGAAAGGGAGAAAGAAAAGAAAAGACAAGAAAAGCAAAGGAAAGAGGGGGAGGGGGAGGGAGGAGGGACCCATAAGAAAAAGAAAGACACGAAGAAAGAAAAGTCAGAAAGAAAACCCAAGGGCGGGAATGAGGAAGAAAGAAAGAAGCAACGAGTGCATGGGAAGGAGGGAAGGAAGGCCTTAAGAAAGAGGGAGGGACGAGGGACTTAGACGAAAGAAAGACATAAAGGCAGAGTTGGGGAGAGGGAAGGAGGAAGGAAGGATTTTAAGAGGGAGGGAAAGAAAGAAAGAAAGACGCGGAGGTAGGGAATGGAGGATGAGGGAGATGAAAGTGGTGCGGGGGAGGGAAGGAGGAGGATAGGATTATTTCTCCAGGAAAGAGGAATAGGAGGAACTTTTCTTAGGAAAAGAAAGATGGGCGAACACGAACGAGGGTAGGGAGGAATTCAAACGAAAGATACGCAAGCTGGGCGGGTGAAGAGGGAGGGAAGGAGGACGGAATCTTAGAAAGAAAGAAAGAAAGAAAGGAACAGATTAAGAGAGGGGAGGGAAGAGGACTGGGATATAAAGAGGGAGGGAAGGCGAGGGAAGGGAAGAAAGAGGGAGGTGGACCTGGAAGGAGACGGGAGGGGTTGGTATGGAGTGGACGGTAGTAAGAGGTGAGGGAAGGAGGACGTGAAGGACTGAAGGAAGGAACGAAAGAAAAAGAAAGGAAGAAAAGAAAGAAAGAAAGGAAGGGAAAGACAGTAAAGATAAGAAGAAAGAAGATAAAGAAAAGCAGCAAAGACCAAGATAGCCAAGAACCGAGAGAAAGAGAACACGAACACCAAGAAAGAAAGAAAGAAAAAAAAAAAAAAAAAAAAAAAAAAAAAAAAAAAAAAAAAAAAAAAAAAAGAACGGAAGGAAGGAAGGAAGGAAGGATCGGACGGAAAGGAAGGAGGAAGGAGGAAGGCAAGGAAGGAAGGAAATTTCATAGCCATAACGGGCGGCCATCTGGCAATGTCTGTGTTAGCTTAGCATTATATTTCGACTCAGGAATGTCCATCCTGGACTCTTCCAAATATTTATGGATTGTTTACAGTAACAAAATTTGGAAATGGTTTAATACAATAAAGATGAATTCTGAGTAATTTTTTTTTTGTCTTTTTGAGACAGGGTCTCCCTGTAGCCCCAGCTTGTCCTGGAACTAACTCATGAGCCCAGGCTGGCCATTAACTCACAAAGATCCACCTGTCCTATGCCTCCCGAGTGTAATTCTGAGTAATTATTAAAATAACTTTTAGGGCCAGGAAGTAGCCCTAGGGTTAAGAAGCGCCGTACCGCTCTTACCCCGAGGACCCGCCAGGGTTCGATCCCCAGCACCCAAGCGGCAGCTAAGACCGTCTGTAACTCCCATTCAGGAGAACTCAGTTCCAGGGGAATCGCCTACCCTCTTATGACCTCCGCGGCGTTGGCACGACACGGATGCACAAACTTGGATGCAGACAGTACATCAAACATATAAATACAATAAAATTAATATAAAAAAACTAAAAAAACAAAAATAACTTTAAAAGATCATTCCTTGGCTCTTGAAATTTCTCCTGGTCAATGCGCTTTCTTATAAAATCTGTTTTAGCAAAGAACTCAGCTAAGTCAGATTAGTAGGAACCCAAACCTTTATTTTTTTATTCTTTTTTTTATTTTTTATTTATTATTATTTTTATGTGTATGCAATGTCTTGTCTGCATGCAGGTCTGCTCACCCGTGTCGTGCGATGCCGCCGGAGGTCAGAAGACGGTCTCGGATCTCCCCTGGAACTGGCGTTCTCCTGCAACCGACGTCAAGACGGTTTCTCGCGCCATGGTGTGCTGGGGATCGAACCCGGGTCCTCTGCAAGAGCGGTTCGTCGCTCTTAACCGCTAGGCCATCCTCCAGCCCCGAGACACCCAAACCCTTTATATCCCATCAGTTTCTTCATCTTCCCTCAAGTCTCAGGTGGTCACGTTGGCCTGTTAAGTTGGTTTGTCAGTATTCCCTTCATCTTTGATGTTTCCTTTGGCAACTTTCTGTCTTCTGCCCCCTTCTTGCTTCTTTGCTCTAAAGTTCCTCTTGTCTATACTAATTTGAGAGCTATTATTATATATCTTGGAGGGATTACTATGACTTGTTGAATAAAGCAAAAATCATAGCAGTTTTTAACATGTAGTATTTTTTTTTGTCTTTTCGAGACAGGGTCTCTCTGTAGCCCCAGCTGTCCTGGAACTCACTCTGTAGACCAGACTGGCCTTGAACTCACAAAGATCCACCTGCCTCTGCCTCCCAAGTGCTAGGATTAAAGGCGTGCACCACCACACCCGGCACTAACATGTAGTATTTAATGATGACTAAAATTTCTTTGTAGTTTACTAGTATATAACTAAAAGAGTATGAAGAAATTACTGAGATATATCTAGATTCAGGGGAATTGGTAGGATATCCTTATAAACATTCTAGACTGTGTGCATATATTTGTACTCGTGTGTGTGTGTGTGTGTGTGTGTGTGTGTGTGTAACTCTGCCACTTAGTATCATAGTTCTGGATATGTTAAATCTTGAAATCATGTTGTAAGCTTCCTTCAACCTTGTTGATCTTCAGGATTATCTTAATTATTTATTTTTTTTGTACTTCTATGTGGGACAGCAATCCTGGACTCAGATGTATCTTGAGAGTATGCTGGCTATCAATCTGTATAGCACAGTAGGTGGAGCAAAAGATGCAGGGCATGCCCTATTTTCTGCCTGCACGTGCTCAGATGTCATGAGTCAACTTGCTTGTCAACACATCCCTTTTCTGAATACGCCCCATGAGCTGGGATGACTTGTGATGGTGTGGAGGCCTAGGATTGGCCAATGGGAGGTGGTGTCAGGTGATGTAGGGGCTGCCCATCCCAAACCTATATAAGCTGCTTGTTGCATAGAATAAATGGATTTGCACTCTCTGACATGGTCCCTGGGATGTTACTGGAGTAACTCTCTGCTTTGCTATCTTCAGCCTATTCAAATGTGGGGTCAGGTTCTAGGCTCAGTCCCCAATTATCCATCCCTTCTTTGTCAAATCCAAAGGGTGTTTTTCATTTCCGTTACATGACCTTTAACAGAGGCAAACAATTTTCACTTGTGTAAACTCTTCTCTTCCCTTGCCTTTGGTGGTGCCATTCTCTCCTACTTTTCCTCCCATCTCCCTGGTTGTTCCATTGTATTTTGGGGTTTTAATATTTTATTTTTATTTTATTTCATGTGTCTGAGTGTATTGCCTGCATGCATGTAAATGCACCCATGTTGTACAATGGATGTGGAGGTCAGAAGAGGGTGTCAGAGCCTCTGGAACTATAGTTATGGACAGTTGTTAACCACCATGTGAGTGCTGGAAATTGAACCCAAGTCCTCTGCAAGAGCAGACAGTGTTCTTAACTGCTGAGCCATATCTACAGACACTCCATTGTCTTTTTTGTGCATGAGTGTATTGCCTGCATGTATGTAAGTGAACCTGTGTTGTATAATGCCCACAGGGGTCAGAAGAAGGCATCAGATAACTTGGAACTGGAGTTACATATGGTTGTTAGCTGTCATGTGGTTGCCAGGACTTGAACCCCCATCTTTTTCAAGAGCAGCCAGTACTCTTCACATCTGAGCCATCTCTCCAGCCCAATAATTTTTTTAAGGAGATGGCTCAGCTGGTAAAAGTATTTGTCACACCTACAGGGGAAGGAGAGGACCAAATCACATAGGTTGTCCTCTGACCTCCACGTGTGTGCCACGGTGCTTGCTCTTGCATTCATACATACACATACATACTTCACATGCTAATAATAATAATATTAATAATATTTAAATCATACTCAAATCCAATGCTATTTTTCCCTGTTTTACAGTTCATGCTAAGGAGGCTCGAGATCTTAAGTAAATACAAAGAGTCTGATGGCTTTGCGCTGTGTCAACTAAGCTAAGTCCAAAATAAGTTTCTCAGGAACACTTTCCTGTGTGACCCTGATTGACAGCTGTCCCTAGAAGAAAAATGAGTTTGGGGAGACGTAAATGGAATAGCTGTCAATTTTTCCCTCTTCATTTTTGAGGGGAGAAGAAGTTAACAAAGGATTCTACTCTGTAACCAAGGTTGGCCTGAAAGTCACTCTACAGCTTAGGCTGTCTTGGAACCCATGGCAATCCTCCTGCTTCAGCCTTCTAAGTGCTGAGATTATAAGCCTGAGTCATCATGTCTTCCTTTTTTTTCCCCCCACATTGAAATTTGGGCTATGGTACTAAGCATTACTGTAGGAACCACGGGGTGTCCTTACCTGCCAGTTGACCTTGCTCACTGAGATAGTGACCAGCCCACTGTCACTCAAGATTCCAGCATACTGTCATTCTGCTTTTTCCCACTCTTAAACAGATGCAGGGGCAGCTTTGTGAAGAAAAGCACCAACTTCTCCTGCAAGGCACCAAACATCCTTATTTTTCCTTAAATTCTGAGTCTCGTGTTTTGTGAACTACTGAGACAGGTAGGGACCACCACAAAGGGACAAAACGTGGATAGATTCTGGGACCATAACCTGTTACTCACTGCTCGTTACTTTTCTCCATTCCTTCCTTTGTTTCTTTTTATTTTATTTTATTTTTTTCTTTTTCTTTTTTTTTTTTTTCCTGTCTCTGTTTTGAGACATGGTCTTTTTTTTTTTTTTTTTTTTTTTTTTT
>VZQC01011003.1:147208-196446 GCA_009823505.1 Rhizomys pruinosus | reverse complement strand
CAAGTTGGTGTCAGAGTGTTTTGTCACAGCAGTGGAAAGACAAACTAGGACAGAAAGAAAGAAAGAAAGAAAGAAAGAAAGAAAGAAAGAAAGAAAGAAAGAAAGAAAGAAAGAAAGAGAGGAACTGAGCTGGGCATGGTGGCGCACACCTTTAATCCTAGCACTCAGGAGGCAGAGGCAGGCAGATCTTTGTGAGTTCAAGGCCAGTCTGGTCTATAGAGCGAGTTCCAGGACAGCTGGGGCTACAGGGAGACCCTGTATCTAAAAGACCAGAAAAAAAAAAAAAAAGAAGAGGACCTGACCACTTTCTGATTAGATTTGAGGTCTGCTCCCCAGGAGGGAACTCATAACTGGTTTGGTAAACCCAATCAAGTGTCCATGGCTCAGGAGGTCACAGACCCTAGGGAGGAACTTTTACTGTTGTTTTGCAAAATGATCATGTTGTCAAAGTGCCTTCTAAATACTCATGTATATTCTGATAGATTAGTGCTATGCCTAGCTTTCATCAGAGAAACTTCTGACTGTAGCCACTGCAGTTAATGCAGAAACCTATAACTGGCAAAAATGCTGAGAGTATGTGATGATGGGGGGCTTGTTCTGAAATGGGAGAGCTATATCACCCTCTCCAAGGCTCAGGGAGCATCATGGGAAAGGGAACAGAAAGAATATAAGAGCCAGAGGATAAGTAGATGTGCAGGGAAAAGATATATTCAGTATAGTGAGACCCTGTCTCAAAAAAAAAGGCTTCAGGTCATGATGTGGCTGTAGCACTCATGAATCCATTGCATGTGTGGTTATTTGCACAAGACCTGCACAAGACTGGGCCTATCAACATTTCCTCATGGATATGGGGTGTGTGTGTGCTTATCCTACCTCTCCCTGAGGGACTATTGGCAGTTAATGGTTATTGAGGGAGGGAGGGGGGTCTCATTTTCTTCAGTGGTGTAGCTACTGATAATTTGCTCTTGCTCCAGTAAATAATCTCTCACACTTGAGCAAGAAACTCCAGTTAAACTCAGTGGATCACACACAAGAAGGCATGAACAGAGGCAAGGGATGTTCTCTACTTCTGACCTCAGACTTTTTCTAGCAAGGTTTAATTCACATGTGCTGTAAACAGGGGTGGAATGTTTCAGATCACTGAATTTCCAAAGAATAACAAGGAATTTATGGGTTACTAATAAAAGTCAGGCAAAGTTAATGGGATGACAGGGCACAGGGAACCATCCTGTTGAGGGGAAGTAGGGAGAGGAAAGAGATGAGAGAGGGAATGGAAAGTGAAAATAACTAAAATTTATTATGTAAATGTATGAAACTGTCAAACAATAGTTTTAGGGGAATAAAAAAATCTTGCCGGGGTATGGTGGCACATGCCTTTAATCCTAGCACTTGGGAGGCAGAGGCAGGTGGATCTTTGTGAGTTCAAGGCCAGCTTGGTCTACAGAGTGAGTTCCAGGACAGCTGGGGCTACAGGGAGACCCTGTCTTGACAAAAACAAAACNGAAAAAAAAAAAAAAAAAAGAACAATTTTTTTGTGTATATCTGTTATGTAAAGCAATCCATCTTCAAATAGGGGTAAATTATTTCTTTAAATAAATAAATAAATAAATAAATAAATAAATAAATAAATAAATAAAGGCTAAGGGCTGGCTGGGCATGGTGGCCCATGCCTTTAGTACCAGCACTTGGGAGGCAGAGGCAGGTGGATCTCTGTGAGTTCAAGACAAGCTTGGTCCAAATAGTGAGTTCCAGGCCAGCTGGAGCTACAATAGGGAGACCCTGTCTCAAAAACAAGAAAAAGAAAGAAAGAAAGAAAGAAAGAAAGAAAGAAAGAAAGAAGAAAGAAAAAAGAAAGGAAGAAAGAAAGAAAGAAGGAAGGAAGGAAGGAAGGAAGGAAGGGAGAGAGAGAGGGAGGGAGGGAAGGAAAGAAGGAAGGGAGAGGGAGGGAGGGAGGGAGGGAGGGAAGGGAGAAAGGGAGAAAAAGAAAGAAGAAAGAAAGAAAAGAAAGAAAGAAAGAAAGAAAGAAAGAAAGAAAGAAAGAAAGAAAGAAAGAAAGAAAGAAAAGAAAGAAAGAAAGAAAAAGAAAGAAAGAAAAAGGGCTAGGGGCTGGAGAGATGGCCTAGTGGTCAAGAGTGCTTATTGTTCTTCCAGAGGACCCAAGGACCTAAGTTCAGTTCCCAGCACCCACATAGGTAAGGTGACAACCACTTTTAACTCCAGTGCTGGGGAATCCAATGCCATCTTCTGGCTTCCAAGGGCACCTGCATTCATCTGTACAAACCCCCACACAGACACACATGCATGTACATATTTCTTTTAATTTTATTTATCTTCTATGTGTATGAGTGTACCGTCTGCCTGTAGATTGGCACACCCATGTCATGCAATGCCACGGAGGTCAGAAGAGGGTGTCGGATTCCCCTGGAACTGGAGTTAAAGATGGTTCTTAGCCGCCATGTGGGTGCTAGGGATCAAACCCGGGTCCTCTGCAAGAGCAATCAGCACTCTTAACCACTAGGCCATCTCTCCAGCCCCTATATTTTTTAAATAAATAAATAAAAATAAATAAGCTTGAAACATTTGTGGTTAACATCTTTATCAAATGACAAATAGGGGCTGGAGAGATGGCCTAGCAGTTAAGAGTACCGGCTGCTCTTGCAGAGGACCTGGGTTCAAATCCCCAGCACCACATGGTGGCACAGAACCATCTTTAACTCCAGTTCAGGGGAAATCCAATATCCTCTTCTGACCTCTGCAGCATTGCACGACATGGGTGCACAAACCTACATGCAGACAGTACATTCATACACATAAAAAAATAAATTTAAAAAATGTGGAGAGCGGGCGTTGGCCAAAATGGCGCCTTGGACCCTGGCCAGGTCTTATGATCGCCTGATTGTCTCCTGACTGCCCAGCTCATTCCCTAGCCAATAAGAGAACGCCGAACCTGAGCCCTCATTAGCGTGTCCGCTGACTTCCGTGTATTGTGCATACCGTTTACAGACCAATGAGAGACTGCCATGGTGCTCGCACCCTAGCAGGAGGCAGGGTTAAGGGAAGAGATTATTAGCAGGGGACACTGGAAGGGAGAAAGAGAATTGATGTAAGAGTTGCCTGATTAAACTGCGTCTGGAAGAACAAGAGTGTGTCCTCTCCTTTTTCCCACTGGCCGGGAACAGAGCAACGAGGAGAGCGACAAAAAAAATTTTTCAAAATTCTTCCATTAAAAAAAATGACAAATATTCTAACAATTTACCAACATTCATATGTTAGCTTACAAACTATGTAAATAGTAGTATGAAGCAGCTAGGTAGAAATGAACAGGCTTTATAATAATTGAGGCAGGAACTCTCCTTCAAGCAACTTTGTACCCTACCTCCTATGTCACTGATGCCACACTAATGAGGAAAGGGAGGTCTCTCTATAGCCCCAGCTGGCCTGGAACATACTATTAGACCAGGTTATCCTCAATCTCACAGAGATGCTTTTTTTTTGAAGATGGAGTCTTACTGGCCTAGAACTTGCCAAGTAGGCTAGACTGGCTGGCCAGCAAATCCCCCAGGAATCGGCCTGTCTCTACCTCCTCAATGCTGGGATTACACGTGTACAACACACATCTGGATTTTTCTTTTCTTGAGACAGAGTCTCATTATGAATCCCTGGTCTGGAATCATTATGTGCACCTCACCTCCAACTCACTGAGATTTACTTGGGTGCTGGGATTAAAGGCATGTACCACCACACCTGGCTCTACCTGGATTTTTAAAATGTGGGTTCTGGGGATGGAACCTGGGTCCTTATGCCTGCAAGGCAAGCATTTTACTGACAGAATTATCTCCCTGGTCCCTAAAATCTCTTCTTAATAAACTCCAACTCAACTTCTTACTGGCTCATCTTGCTTTTTTTTTTTCCTAAGGCAAAGTCAATAATACTACCTCCGGGCCATGGTGGCTCACGCCTTTAATCCTAGCACTCAGGAGGCAGAGGCAGGCAGATATCTGTGAGTTCAAGGTCAGCTTGGTCCATAGAGGGAGTTCCAGGACAGCTGGGGCTACAGGGAGACCCTGTCTTGAAAAGACCAAAAAAAAAAAATACTACCTATGGGCTAGTAAGATGACTCAGCAGGTAAAGGTGATTGTTTCAAAGCCTGAAGACCTAAGTTCAGTGTCCCGGACCTACACAGCAGGACAGAACAGACTCTGACCCTTGCACTGGGCACATATACACACAAACACATTTATTTAAAAATAAACACATTTTATTTAAAATAAAACACATTTTATTTAAAAATAAAAAATCCGCTGCTCATGGTGGTGCATGCCTTTAACCCTGTAAGATGGGCCCACACTGACTCCATTTTGAGTATAGCCACCATTTTAAACATTTGAGTGTCAGTTACTGGAACCTGCCCACTTTGAGGGGGGGAGAAGGTCAGTTGCTCAATGTTTACTGGAAACTGACCTTTTCAGGGAAGGCCTCAAGAACAGCTAACAAACAAAAATTAAATTTGTTGGGGCTGGAGAGATGGCCTAGCAGTTAAGAGCATCGACTGCTCTTGCAGAGGACCCGGGTTCGATCCCCAGCACCCACATGGCGGCTGAGAACCATCTGTAACTCCAATTCCAGGAGAACTCCAGTTCCAGGGGAATCCGACACCCTCTTCTGACCTCCGCAGCATTGCATGACAAAGGTACACAAACCTACGTGCAGACAGTACATTCATACACATAAAAAAATAAATTAAATAAAAAATAATAAAGATAACTATTGGTATGTGAGGACAGGTGGACTGACCCAATACTTCCTGGTTCCAGTCTCAGGATTGTGTCTAAAGATAACTATTTGTATGTGGGGGCAGGTAGGCTGACCTAACCATGAGTTGTAACCCTGCTATTATCCAATAAGGCTAGAAGTTACCCAAACCCCGCTAAAATTCCCCAAGGCCTGTGAGCCAAGTTATCAGGGTAGGAGCCTTTTGTCCTTCCACCCCAGCATGCTGGTTTACTTTTTCCTGAAATAAAGTCCTGGTTTTCCATCCTTCTGTGTGTCTGTTGTGGATTCTTGGAGCTTAACAATCCCCACTGAGGAGGCAGAGATAAGTGGATTTCTGTGAGTTCAAAGCCAGCCTGGTCTATATAGCAAGTTCCAGGCCAGCTGGAACTAAAAGGGAGACCCTGTCTCTAAATAAATAAATATTAAAAATCCAAGCTTCACATAAGTGGAAGTCTCTGGAAAGAACTCTTCAGGCTGCCACAGGCAGCAGCGTGGGGCTCATGCTCCACTGCCACTGACATTCCCACCAATTGTAAGACCCGAATAGGGCCTTACCCTTGAGAGACCCCCGAGTGAGAGATGGGAGACAAGACTCGCTGCAAAAGCAAGAGGTTTATTACTCTGGTGCACTGGAGTTCGCCTGTACAACGGGGAGAGGCGAACCCCAAGCAGTCTCTGCATACAGATTTTATACACTTAGAGCAGGGCAGGAATCAAACCCTGGTCTCCTTCGTGACTGGCAGGGATACACAGCATGCCTGGGTCTGCAGGTGGCTTGGGGCCAGGGGCCTCAGGGTGGGTTTTCCTGGAATTATAACTGACCGGTTTTCTGTTATTTGCTAACCTAGGGAGGGGTTGCTATCTGCTAAACTATTTCTCAAAGTGGAGAATTCCACTGGCCTCTTTCTGTCGCTTCACAATGTATTTGAGAAATGTCTTGATTTATAATTTTTTTTTGTTCTGTAATCATTCATGAAGCCAGGTTAACCCAGTTGACATATTGGAACATGTCAGTTGGGTTAACCTGAATCCATGTTCCCCAGCCATGGTCATTCATGTTTGGCATGAATAGACTATCTCTTATTCCCTTTGCAGTGAGAGCTGAGTTTTGTCTCTGAGAGAAGGCTCAGTACCTGATCTAAATCCATTTTGTTTCTCTGACTCTACCTTACCTTTGATTTGGTTTTGTGTTTTGCCTTTTGAGTTCTCCCAAGTCCTTCACCCCCACTGTTAGTGTGGATCCAGAGAATAGCTGAAACTACCCCCTAAGCACTCTTAGTGAATAGTGACCCTGAGATAACAGCACCCCATAATGATCAACCAAATTAAGCCAACTCAGACTACTACCGTGAAGACCCCACTCCTTGCCCTTGGTTCTCGTGATTATGTGCAATATTGAAGAGTACAGTACAAATTCTGAAGACAGATCTTAGGACATTAGGCCTCTGTTCTTCCCAGTATGGTCACACTGTGAATAAAGGTCCTTTCCTCCCTTTACCACTGCTCAGATGAGTGGTGAATCAGTTGGGACTCTCTGGAGTTAGGGCTTTTGTCCAAGGCCGTAGTATGGCTTTTTCTTCTTGATCCTAACATGACCACCCCAATGCCATCTTGGAGGAGAGACAACCTTGCCCGAGTAATCATGGCAATGAAATAAGCAGAATGGTGTGATAGTTGGGTCTATGATAACAGAAATGGAGCTACTGACACTCTCCAGTAGAAGAAGTGGGAAGTCATCCTCACCTAGGATTCCATTCACCACTCCCACTTGCTTCCCACCTTCAAGCTGGGGAGATGCCAGGGTGTATAAGAAGTGGAAGGTTAACTGAAGATGGGACTCCAGGAGGCAGCTGCCATGAGGTTGGATCCATGATAGGAGGAGGAATATATATAGATATTATATATATTAGATAATAGTATATATATATCTGGGCATGGTGGTGCGCCTTTAATCCCAGCACTCTGGAGGTAGAGGTAGGTGGATCTCTGTGAGTTCAAGACCAGCCTGGTCTACAGAGTGAGCTCCAGGACAGCTGGTACTAAAAGGGAGACCCTGCCTCAAAAATACCAGAAAAAAAAAGGAAAAAAACTAAACAAAACAAAACGAGATGTTTTTTTCTTTTTGAGATAGGGTCTCCCTGAAGTCCCAGCTGGCCTGGAACTCAATATGTAGACCAGGTTGGCCTCGAACTCACAGACATCCACCTGCCTCTGCCTTCCAAGGGCTGGGATTAAAGGTGTGCACCACCATACTGATCTTATTTATATAGTTTCATACACACTCAATTTTTTACATTTTATTATTTTATGTGCATGAGTGCATTGCTGCATTATTTATTGCATCCATGATGGGCAATACCAGAGGAGGTCCAGAAGAAGGCATCAAACTGGAGTTATGGATGGTTGTTAGCCACCATGTGGGTACTGGGAACTCAACCTGGATCCTCTGTAAGAGAAGCCAGTGCTTTTAACACTGAGCCCTCTCTCCAGCCCCACAACTCAATTAAAAAAATTTTTAATGCTTTAATTATGTGTATGTGTGGGTATGTGTGGGTATGCGCACATGAGTACAGGGGCCAATGGCTACCAGAAGAGGGTATGAGAGCCTGTGGAGCTGGAGTTACAGAAGGTTGTGAGCCACTATATGGGAACTGAGAACCAAAGTCAGATTTTTCTGAAGGAGAAACCAGCATCTTTTTTCTTTTTTTTTGGTCTTTTTGAAACAGGGTCTCCCTGTAGCCCCAGCTGTCCTGGAACTCACTCTGTAGACCAAGCTGGCCTTGAACTCACAAACATCCGCCTGCCTCTGCCTCTGCCTCCCAAGTGCTAGGATTAAAGGCATGCCCCACCGTGCCTGGCAAAACCAGCATTCTTAACTGCTGAGCCATCTCTCCACCCACAGCACTTTTTTGCTGTGCTAGGAATTGAGCAAGTTCATTTAAAAATTTTTTTTAATTATGTATATATTTATGTGTGTGGAGGTAGCTGTGGAAGCTGGAGTTGTCATCTCCCCCTGGAGCTGGAGTTACAGGCAAGTGTGAACCACCTGACATGAGTGCTTGGAACTAACTCTGATCCTCTAGCAGAGCAGTAAGTATTCTTAACCACTAAGCCATCTCTCCACTCCCCTGAACAAGCTCTTTATATGTGCCAGGCAATACTTTACTATTCAACTACACCTCCAGCCATCACCAGAAATGATAGATAGATAGATAGATAGAAAGAAAGATAGATAGATAGATAGATAGATAGATAGATAGATAGATAGATAGATAGATAGATGATAGATAGATAATCAAAACTTCTCTGGGAGTGTGGCTCAGTGATAAAATGCTTGACTACCATGCATGGGATTCTTGCATAAAAATTAAAGAACCAAAATCAAAATAAACTGGTCTAGGGCTAGAGATATGTTCAGTTGCTAGTGTGCTTGCCTTCCATGCACAAAACCCTGACTTCAATCCCCTGCACTGAATAAAATCAGGGATGGGCCGGACATGGTGGCGCACGCCTTTAATCCTAGCACTCAGGAGGCAGAGGCAGGTGATCTTTGTGAGTTCAAGGCTGGCCTGGTCTACAGAGCGAGTTCCAGTACAGCTGGACTACAGGGAGACCCTGTCTCAAAAAAGACCAAAAAAAACCACAAAAAAAAAAAAAAAAAAAAAAAANAAGGAAGGGAGAGGGAGAGGAGGGACGGGAGGGAGGGAAGGGAGAAGGGAGAAAAGAAAGAAGAAAGAAAGAAAAGAAAGAAAGAAAGAAGAGAAAAGAAAGAAAGAAAGAAAGAAAAGCAAAGAAAGCAAGAAAGAAAGGAAGAAAAGAGAAGAAGAAAAAGGGCTAGGGCTGGAGAGATTGGCCTAGAGTGGTCAAGAAAGTGCTTATTGTTCTTACAGAGGAAGCAAGAACGACTAAGTTCCAGTTCCAGCACCCACATAGGTAAGGTGACAACCACTTTTAACTCCAAGTGCTGGGGAATCCAATGCATCTTCTGGCTTCCAACGGGACCTGCCATTCATCGTACAAACCCACTCACCACAGTACACACATCGCATGTAATATTTCTTTTAATTTTAATTTATCTTTTTTTTTTTTTTTTTTTTTTGTTTGTTTATGAGTTTGCTGTCTGCATGTAGGTTGTCTCGGAGGTCAGAAGAGGTGATGTCCGGATTCCCCTGGAACCTGGAGTTAAGGATGGTTTCTTAGCGCGCCATGTGGGTGCTGGGAATATAACCGGGTCCTCTGCAAGAGCAATCCAGCACTCTTAACCACTAGGCCATCTCTCCGACCCTAATATTTAAATAAATAAATAAAATAAATAAGCTTTGAAAACATTTGTGGTTAACATCTTATAATACAAATAGGGCTGGAGAGATGTAAGCAGTTAAGATACCGGTGCTCTTGCAGAGGACCTGGGTTCAATCCCCAGCACCATCATGGTGGCACATCGACCATCTTTAACTCCAGTTCCAGGGGAAAATCCAATATCCATCTTCTGACCTCTGCAGCATTGCACCGACATGGGGTGCACAAACCTACAATGCAGACATTAATCTTTGTACATTCATGACAAACATAAAATAAATTTAAAAAATGTGGAGAGCCGGGCGTGGCAATGGCGCCTTGATCCCTGGCCAGGTCTTATGATTCCCATTTTGTCGCCTAACTACACAGTTCATTTCCCAGCCAATAGGAGAAACGCCGACCCTGTAGCCCTCATTACCATGTCCGATGACTTCCGTATATTGTGCATACCGCTTGCAGACCAATGAGAGACTGCCTCGGTGCTCGCACCCTAGCAGTAGGCGGGGTTGAGGGAAGAGTTTATTAGCAGGGGACACTGGAAGGGAGAAAGAGAATTGATGTAAGAGTTGCCAGAATAAACTGCATCTGGAAGAAAAAGAGTTTGTCCTCTCCTTTTTCCCACTGGCCGGGAAAACTGAAGAGCAACGAGGAGGAGCGAAAAAAATTTCAAAGTGATTCTTTTCCATTAAAAAAAATGACAAATATTCTAAATTTACCAACATTCATAATTTGAGACTTACAAACTATGTAAATAGTAGTATGAAGCAGCTAGGTAGAAATGAACAGGCTTTATAATAATTGAGGCAGGAACTCTCCTTCAAGCAACTTTGTACCCTACCTCCTATGTCACTGATGCCACACTAATGAGGAAAGGGAGGTCTCGTTCTATACCCAGCTGGCCTGGAACAATAACTATTTTAGACCAGGTATCCTCAATCTCCAGAGATGCTTTTTTTTTTTGAAGATGGAAGTCTTACTGGCCTAAGAACTTGCAAGTAAGGCTAGACTGGCTGGCCAGCAAATCCCCCAGGAATCGGCCTGTCTCTCTCCTCCTCAAATGCTGGGATTACACGTGTACAACACACATCTGGATTTTTCTTTTCTTTTCTGAGACAGGTTCATTATGAGTCCCGGTCTGAATCATTATTGTGCACCATCACCTCTCAACTACTGGGATTTAATTGAGTGCTGGGAATTAAATGCATGTAACCACCATGCCTGGCTCTACTCCTGGTTTTTTAAATGTGGGTTTTCATGGGATGGAACCTGGGTTCCCTTATGCCTGCAAGGCAAGCATTTTTTACTGACAGAATATTATCATCCCTGGTCCCTAAATATCTTCTTCTAATAACTAACTCCCTTTTACTGGTCATATTTGCGTTTTTTTTTTATCCTAAGCAAAAGTCAACATACTATCCTTCCGGCATGGTGGCTCCACGCCTTTATCCTAGCACTCAGGAGGCAGAGGCAGGCAGATATCTGTGAGTGTAAGGCCAGCATATCGGTCCCAAATAGAGGGAGTTCCAAGGACAGCCTGGGGCTAAGGGAGACCCTAGTCTTTGAAAAAGACCAAAAAAAAAATACTACCGTATGGGTCTAGTAAGATAACTCAGCAGGTAAAGGTGAATTGTTTCAAAGCCTGAAGACCTAAGTTCAGTGTCCCGGACCTACACAGCAGGACAGAACAGACTCTGACCCTTGCACTGGGCACATATACACACAAACACATTTTATTTAAAAATAAACAACATTTTATTATAATAAAACACCATTTTATTTTAAAAATAAAAAATCCGCTGCTCATGGTGGTGCATGCCTTTAACCTGTACGATGGGCAACACTGACTCCATTTTTGAGTATAGCCACCATTTTACGCAGTTGTCAGTTACTGGAACCTGCCCACTTTGAGGGGGGGAGAAGGTCAGTTGCTCAATGTTTACTGGAAACTGACCTTTTCAGGGAAGGCCTCAAGAACAGCTAACAACAAAATTAATTTGTTGGGGCTGGATGAGATGGCCTAGCAGTTAGAGCATCGACTGCTCTTGCAGAGGAATCCCGGCTAGGTTCGATCCCAGCACCCACATGGCGGCTGAGAAACCATCCTGTAACTCCATCCAGGAGAACTCCCAGTTCCAGGGAATCCGGACCCCCTCTTCTGACCTCCGAAGCATTGCGAATGACAAAGGTAACATACAAACACTATCGTGCAGACAGTACATTCATACACAAAAAAAATAATTAAATAAAAAATAATAAAGAATAACTATTGGATGTGAGGACAGGTGGACTGACCCAATACTTCCTGGTTCAGTCTCGGATTGTGTCTAAAGATAACTATTTGTATTTGGGGGCAGGTAGGCTGACCTAACCATGAGTTGTAACCTGCTATTATCCAATAAGGGCTAGAAGTTACCCAAACACCACTAAAATTCCTGTAGACCGTGTATAAATGGCCTGTGAGCCAAGTTATCAGGGTAGGAGCCTTTTGTCCTTCCACCCCAGCATGCTGGTGTTACTTTTTCCTGAAATAAAGTCCTGGTTTTCCATCCTTCTGTGTGTCTGTTGTGGATTCTTGGAGCTTAACAATCCCCACTGAGGAGGCAGAGATAAGTGGGAGTTTTGCTTGTGAGTTCAAAGCCAGCTCTGGTCTAATTATAGCAAGTCCAGGCCAGCTGGGAACTAAAAGGGAGACCCGTGTCTCTAAATAAATAATATTAAAAATCCAAGCTTCACATAAGTGGAAGTCTCTGGAAAGAACTCTTCAGGCTGCCACAGGCAGCAGCGTGGGGCTCATGCTCCACTGCACTGACATTCCACCAGATGTAAGACCCGAATTGAGTCTTACCCTTGAGAGACCCCCCCGAGTGAGAGATGCAGAGACAAGACTCGCTGGCAAAAGCAAGAGGTTTATTACTCTGGTGCACTGGAGTTCGCCTGTACAACGGGGAGAGGCGAACCCCAAGCAGTCTCTGCATACAGATTTTATACACTTAGAGCAGGGCATGAATCAAACCCTGGTCCCCCCCTTCGTGTGACAGGCAGTGATACACAGCATGCTTGGGTCTCCAGGTGGCTTGGGGCCAGGGCCTCAGGGTGGTTCTTCCTGGAATTATAACTGTGGTTTCCTGTTATCTGCTAACCTAGGGAGCAGTTGCTTTTTGCTAACCTAGGGAGGGGTTGCTATCTGCTAAACTATTTCTCAAAGTGGAGAATTCCACTGGCCTCTTTCTGTCGCTTCACAATGTATTTGAGAATGTTCTTGATTTATATTATTTTTTTGTTCTGTAATCATTCATGAAGCCAGGTTAACCCAGTTGACATATTGGAACATGTCAGTTGGGTTAACCTGAATCCATGTTCCCTCAGAAGCCATGGTCATTCATGTTTGGCATGAATGGAGTAAACTATCTCTTATTCCCTTATGCAAGTGAGAGCTGAGTTTTGTCTCTGAGAGAAGGCTCAGTACCTGATCTAAATCCATTTTGTTTCTTCTGACTCTAGAGCGTACCTTCCTTTTGATTTGGTTTTGGTTTTTGCCTTTTGAGTTCTCCCAAGTCCTTCACCCCCACTGTTAGTGTGGATCCAGAGAATAGCTGAAACTACCCCCTAAGCACTCTTAGTGAATAGTGACCCTGAGATAACAGCACCCCATAATGATCAACCAAATTAAGCCAACTCAGACTACTACCGTGAAGACCCCACTCCTTGCCCTTGGTTCTCGTGATTATGTGCAATATTGAAGAGTACAGTACAAATTCTGAAGACAGATCTTAGGACATTAGGCCTCTGTTCTTCCCAGTATGGTCACACTGTGAATAAAGGTCCTTTCCTCCCTTTACCACTGCTCAGATGAGTGGTGAATCAGTTGGGACTCTCTGGAGTTAGGGCTTTTGTCCAAGGCCGTAGTATGGCTTTTTCTTCTTGATCCTAACATGACCACCCCAATGCCATCTTGGAGGAGAGACAACCTTGCCCGAGTAATCATGGCAATGAAATAAGCAGAATGGTGTGATAGTTGGGTCTATGATAACAGAAATGGAGCTACTGACACTCTCCAGTAGAAGAAGTGGGAAGTCATCCTCACCTAGGATTCCATTCACCACTCCCACTTGCTTCCCACCTTTTCAGTATGCCTGAAGAGGAGTATATATGGGGCGTCAGGTGTCGTATAGATAGAAGTGGAAAGAGGTGTAAGCTGAGACAGGATGGGACGCCCAGGAAGCGCAGCCCTGCCATGAACGTTGTGAATTCATCAATTGAATAGAATGTTATAGGGAGGCGCGAGGAGTGGAGATATATAATAATATATAATTAGACGATTATATTATGATAGTATATTACATATAGGATTGCTGGGCATGGCTGGTGAGCGCTGCTGTTTAATCAGCACTGTCCACTGGAAGGCTATGAGGTAGGGTTATGGAGCTTCATCTCTGGGAGTTTTAAGACCAGCCTGGTCTATGCAGAGTTGAGCTCCAGGACAAGCTGGTAACGAAGGGGAGCCTGCCCTTCAAAAATACCAGAAAAAAAAAAAAAAACAAAAATACAAGGAAAAAACTAAACACAAACAAAAATCGAGATGTTTTTTTCTCTGTGATTGAGGCAAGGGTCTCCTGCAAGTCCCCAAGCTTGCCTGGTAAACATCATCAATATGTAGTACCAGCGTTGGGCTGCTGAATACTCACAGACAGATCTCACTAGCTTCTGACCTTCCAAGGGGCATCTTTTGTGGGTATTAGTACGGTGGCACCAAACCAGACTGATCTTGATTGTATATAGTTTTCACTATCTACACTCAATTTTTTAACATTTTATTAATTTAATGTGCATGATGCATTGGGCGTGCAGATGCATTATCTGCATGCTACTGTGGGCAAATCACCAGGAGGAGGTCAGAACGAAGGCATCAAACTGGAGTTATGGATGGGATTGTTAGCCCACATGTGGGGGGGTACTGGGAAATCAACTCTGGATCCTCTGTAATGATGAAAGCAGGCTTTTAATCACTGAGCCCTCCTTCTCCATCACAACAAACATCTACTCAATTAATGAAAATTTTTAAATGCTTTTTAAATTCTGCTACTACGACGTATGTGTGTGGTCTGGTAGTGGGTATGCGCAAATGAGACAGGGGCCATGGCTACCAGAAGGGTTTTTATACTAAGGTATGAAGAAGCCCTGTGGAGGGGCTGGATGTTAGCAGAAGGTTGGTGAGTGCCACTTATAGTGGGAACTGAGAGTAAACCAGAAAGTCAGATTTTTATGGAAGGAGAAACCAGACATTCGTTTTTCATTTTTTTTGTCTTTAAGCGTTAGGTCTATAGGTTCTCTGACACACCAGCTGTCGTGATCACTCGTGTTAGCACCAAGCTGTTCCTGGGAACCCTGTAGAACAGGCTGGTGTCACAAACACACTAATCCTCGGCGCCGTCTGCTTCTGCCTTCCCCAGTGCTAGGTACATAAAGCGTCATGCCCCAACCGAGGGCCTCGTGCAAAACCTAATATTCTTAAACAGTGCTGTAAGCGCCACTACTCCTCCCACCCCACAGCCTTGGCACTTTTTTTTGCTAGGATATTGAAGCAAAGATTCACTTTAAACATTTTAATATTTTCTAATTTATGTTATATTTGTAGTGTGCCTGGTGGGCGTGGTGCGTGTGAGGGAACACGCTTGGAGTTGTCATCCATCCCCCTGGAGGCTGGAGTTTACAGGCAACGTTGTTGACTCACCTGAACTGAGTGCTTGAGATTATTAAACTCTGATCTTTCTAGAGGCAGTTAAGATGCTTCTATAACCACTAAGCCCATCTCTCCACTCCCTGAACAAGGCTCTTATATATGTGCTCAGGCAATACTTTTTCACTATTCAACTACACCTCCAGCCACTCATCCAGAAGATGTAAGATAGATAGAATAGAAATGAAAGAATAAGAGATAGATAGATCGATAGATGATCCAGTAAGATAAGCTAGGATAGATGATAGACTGTAATCCAAAACTATCTCTGGGAGTGTGGAGCTCATGTGATAAAAATGCTTGACTTACCCATGCATGGTTCTTGGCATAAACATTAAAGAAACCAAAAATCAAATATAAACTGGTCTAGGGGCTATGAGATATGTTCAGTTGCAGTGTGCTTGGCCTTCCATGCACCAAAACACCCCTACTTAATCCCCTGCAATGAATAAAATGCAGGGATGGCGCCGGATCATGGTGGGCACGCCTTAATCTAGGCCTCCAGGAGCAGGGCAGTGTGATCCTTTGTGAGTTCGAATGGGTGGGCGGTTCTAGCGAGCGAGTTCCCCGTACAGCTGGTGCACCTACAGGGTTAGACTTGCCCCTCGTTCTCCAAAAAAGAACAAGATCCACAAAAAAAAAAAAACACATAAACAAGAAAAAAAAAACAAAACCAAACAACAACCATCAGGGATGGTTGCAGGGGCATAGCTGTCGATCCTAGCACTTAGCAGATGAAAGGCGAGGACTACATTCTCAATATCGGAGCAAACTGAGAGCGAGATCGAGCCTAAGCGTTAAGAGCACCTACGGCTTACCTTGCAGAGGACCCGCGGTTCGATCCCAGCACCCACATGGGGCTAACACCGTTCTGTACTCCTCCAATCCAGAGAGAACTTCCCAGTTCCAGTGGGACTCCGAGACCCTTTCTGACCTTCCGCGGATTCGCATCGGACTACGGTGCATCAGATGACAGTGCCAGACCGTCATTCTACACGATACACAGCGTATAATAAAAAAATAAAAATAAATAAGAAAAAGCCAGTGCTAGTTGTTCACAAAAAAAAAAAAAAAAAGTTCAGTAATCTGGAAATATAGGTTTTAAAATATCAAGTACCTGTATGTGCCAACTACTTTTGAATCATAAAATTAAAAATACAGTTTGTCTAAAAATCTTTTCAAATATTCAATTAGTTTCACATTATATTGTTGACGATGATATGTCTTATATACATTCAAAAGTTAATGTCTTCATGGGCTGGAGAGAGGAGGCCTAGTGGTTTAAGACCGCAGCACCGAACTGCTTTACAGAGGGACCCGGGTTCGATCTACCCAGGCAACCCACACATGGGGAGGACATCTGAACACTGCTAATTCCAGGAGACTCCAGTTCTCAGGGGAAGGAATCCGGCACCCCCTCTTCTGACGACGCTTGCAGCATGTCAGGTACATGGGTGCAAAACCTGCATGCAAGACAGTACATTGATACAACATACTAGAACTAATAAAATTTTTACAAAAAGTTATGTTTTCCTATCCACTGTATTTCAGTACCTGTTTTTTTTGTTTTTTTGGTGTTTTGTAGTGGACAGGTGTTTTCTGGAGCCCAGTCGTTCTGGACTTACTCTGTTAGAACGCAGGGCTGGCCTTGAAATAGCAAAGAGATCCACCTGCCTCTGCCTCCCAAGTGCTCATAGGAATAAATGGCATCGCGCTCACCATGAACGCATGCTCCTTAGTAACCTGTTAAACCACTCCTCCTCGCATCTTCAGTTTTCTTCCATCTTTCACGCCTTATGGTAACAACTTTTTTTTGAGTCAGGAGTTTCCCATGAGTAGCCTCACAGCTAACTACACTATAGTGCAGCCAGGCTGGCCTCTAACTCACAGATCCACCTGTCTCTGCCTCCCAAGTGCTGGGATTAAACATATGTACCACTACACCTGGTGCACTACTATTTTATTGTTCCTCATTGTTTTGTTTTGTTTTGTTTTGTTTTGTTTTGGTCTTTTTTCAAGACAGGGTCTCCCTGTAGCCCCAGCTGTCCTGGAACTCACTCCGTAGACCAGGCTGGCCTTGAACTCACAAAGATCTGCCTGCTTCTGCCTCCAGAGTGGTAGGATTAAAGGCGTGCACCACCATGCCCAGTTATTAGTTAGTTTTTACTGTCAACCTCACAAAACTCGAGTCAACTGGGAAGAAGGAACCTCAACAGAAGAACACCTCCATTAGATTGACCTGTGGCTGTGCCTGTTAGAAACTATCTTGATTGACGATTGAAATGAGAGGGCCCAGTCTACTGTGGGCAGGACAATTCTAGGTAGGTAGGCCTGGGCACTGCAAGGAAAAAATATATCAAGGAAGGGAGGGAGGGAGGGAGGGAGGGAGGAAGGAAGGAAGGAAGGAAGGAAGGAAGGAAGGAAGGAAGGAAGGAAGGAAGGAAGGAAGCCAGTAAACAGAGTTCTTCCATGATTTTTGCCTCCAGGTTCCTGCCTCGAGTTCCTGCTCTGTCTTAACCTCAGTTATGGAGTGTGACCTGGAGGAGTCAAATAAACCTTTTCCTCCCCAAATTCCTTTTGGTCATGAAGTTTATCACAGCAACAGAAAGCAAACTAGAACCACAGCCATCACCACTGTTGATGCAAAATTAATCAAAGTAAGATGGTGTGATGGCTCATCTTGATTATCAATTTGATTTGATCTGGAATCAATTAAGAGACACGTCTCTGGATGAGTCTGTGAGGGCATTTCCAGTAAGGGCTGAGTGAGGGGACAAGACCATCCTCCAGAGTAGGCATCACCTACCCAAATAGATAGGTCTAAGAGAAAAACAGTGCTGCTTTCCCTTACTTGGTGAATGCGTCTATCCAGTTGTCACTGCTGCTGCCACCATCCTTCACTGACACTGGAACCCAGTTTCCAACATGAGCTGAATATCAGTAGCTTACCAGGCATCCTCCAGGCTTTCAGCACCAGATTGGAACATCTGGGGCATCCAGTTTTGAGGATTGAACAGCTGTGGAGTTCACAGCCTCTACAAGCAGCCACTGTTGAACAACCCAGCACTTATCAGGTAAGCCAGTCTAATAGATCCCATTTTATATATCTTCATTTTGGGACCGGAGAGGTGGCTTTGTGGTTAAGTATATTGGATGCCCTTCAGAAGACCTAAAGTTCAGTTCCCAGCATCCACATGGCAGCTAACAACAGTCCATAACTCCAGTACCAAAGGATCAAACACTCTTCTGGCCTCCTTGAGCACTAAATGCATGTGATACACTTACATATACACAGACAAAACATTCATACACATAATACACACACACACACACACACACACATTTTTTTCAGTTCTGTTCCTCTAGAGAACCTTACACAGATTGAGAATAAAGAGTTAATTCTGTGGGAAATGAGCGGCCAAAGCCCAGGAACATACTCAAATAACTCCCAAGAAAGAGAAGTAATAACAAGCTTTATATGCAGAGAACAAAGGTAACCACAAGTCAATACACTTGGTGACTATATTGATGAAGGTATCATAGACAATTAGGATAGAAGGAAAAACTCTGACCAGTAGACAGAGAAGGTGTCTTATTGCATTCTTGGGGAGGCAATCAGTCAAGTAGAGGATCTATTCTTGTTAAGCTATGGATGGTTAACCAAGTCTAATAAATCTAATACTGAGCAGAGCACAATGCACAGAGGAACAGCACATAGTGATGGTCAAATTAAAAGCACTTTAATAATAGCTGGGGACTGACAGTAGGCTAATGCCCAAAAGAACTCTTGACCCTGAGAGGGGCAGAGCAGGGATTACAAATTTTTGTTTTTGTTTTTGTTTTCCCTTGATATTTTTAAGACAGGGTCTCCCTATAGCCCCAGCTGTCCTGAAACTCTATGTAGACCAGGCTGGCTTTGAACTGTCCTACTTCTACCCCAGTGCTGGGATTAAGGGCGTGGGCCACCACTCCCTGCTTATGAATCTTAAAACCACAATTGCATCATGCCAGGGGCAAAGCCAGTAACCATAGTTATACCAGACCAGGAGTGGGTCAGTTAACAAAGAAGTTTTCAGTTAACAAAATGTTTTTAAGTTTCAGTTAAGAAAAGAACAAGTTTCTCCGGATTGCAGAAACAATGGGCTCCCTGGAGTTTCAGGTGTAGCTGCAGGAGAATGTTCTGCTTTCACAGAGGCAGTTCTGGCTGGCTGGCTACAGTTTGCATGGAGTGGAAAGTACTGGGCAGAAACACAGGGTAAAGCAAGCACTTGGGAGGCAGAGGCAGGTGGATCTTTGTGAGTTCAAGGCCAGCCTGGTCTACAGAGCAAATTCCAGGACTGCTGGGGCTACAGGAAGACCCTGTCTCGAAAAGACCAAAAAAAAAAAAAAAGCAAAAGTCAGCTTAGAACCAAATGGAGTCAGTTTGGCCATTTCATGTGGAAAAAGAAAAATGTGTCTTCTGTCAAAGTTATACTCAAAACCAGATATCAATCCCACAAAGAGAAACAGGTGAGTTTCCAATTCCAACTTCCCCTTTATCTTTCCCACTGTTTCTCTGTGATAACTAACAGGAATTAGATTGTATGCCTTTGGGCTCAACCAATGAGAACAATGTCTCAGGGTCCACCTTTTATTCCCTGCTTTAGGATTAAAGGACCAGTGGACTACCAGCTTGGCATGCTCTAGCCACCCCTCTTCAGAAGTAAAATTACAGTGTCAAGATGTCTTGAATTATTTGTGTTCCTCTTTGTTGATTCCAATGTTCCCACCATTCCATACTTTCTACAGACAGATACAAAAGTTTAAAAGTAGTAACATATTCTGTAACAGCTCCAAGTAGCTGCTGTCTTGCTGTCCTCCCAGAACTTGCTACCTTATGTCTAAGTTATCCATAAGGCACTTGCTGGAAGAATTCTAGTTTAGCAGTTTCTTCCAGAATACTTAAGGAATGCTTAGTTTCACACCTGTACTCTGACTTATCCTATATAGGGGAAATCAACCCAGTGGTAGGTTAACCTTCCACATAGAACTTTATCTAATTCAAATAAAAGCATAGTATTTTTTCTGGCAGGCTTTTGTCTTTGCTGCAAATGGATAGTATGTCCTAGCAGGAAAAGTCATGCTAAATCAAAATAAATCCATCTTTTCTTTTAAAAATTGTTTGCTGGGGGCTGGAGAGATGGCTCATGGTTAAGTGTAAGGAGCTGTAAGCCTGCCCATAAAGGGTTAACTCTGAGAACTGCTCCCAGGGAAGTGCAGACATGCAGAGGGGCTTCCTGCCTTGCTTGCCTGCAATAAAACCGGCCTTCAATAAAGTTGGCTATTGAGCTGACACCCTGAGCTTTTCCCACGGATGTGCAAAAAGATCACAGGATGCTCCAGCCAGACGTCCCTGCTCAACTATCTTGCAAGGCAGCCTCCCTGGCACCGATGGCCAGGACTGACTGATTGCCCTGCCTTTACCTCCCCCTATATTCCCAATTCCTGCTCCCTTGTTGCTATAGTAAACTGCGCTTCTAATAAAGAAATAGACCTTTGACAAAGCTTGCTTGCTAGCTCGATCCTTTCCTCTCGCTAATCTCCAAGGTTTTGGGGTTCCCTCGGGTACCTATTGTTACATGACCTCGTAGCAGGGTCATATTGGCGCCGACGTAGGGGATCGAGGTAAGAAGAACCCCTCTACCAGACAAGGAACACGGAGGTCTGGCTGGACGACTTAAGACCGAAGGGCGCTCCCATAAGAGGAGCGCGGAAACCTCGTAATAGAGGGCGCTCGCCATCAGCGGAGCTGGAAAACCTCGGGAAAGAGAGGACACTTCCCACCCACGGAGTGCAGATCCTCAGGGGAAAAGAGTGAGTGTTCTTTGTCTCATATTAAAGATAGGCCAACTGGCTCATATTAAGATGGGCCAGTTGCTGTCTAAAGAAGAGAAATTTATTCAACACTTTAAGACAGCTTTCAGGGAGAGAGGAATTGGTTTAAAAAAAAGATTTAACTAGATTTTTTATATTCAAGGGGATACATGTCCCTGGGTGGTCCTTTATGGGCCCTCAATTCACCCCAAAGACTGTTATTAATGAGATAATTCAGAACTCCCTCCCCCCCCCCGCGCCTCCGCTGCGGGGGCTCCATCCCCCATTGCCCTAGCTCAGAACCCCAGGCACCGCCTGTCAGACCCCCAAAGAGATCCATGTCCTCTGCCCTATAAAGCAGCTCCCCCCCTTTTTGCAGCCAAACTTTGCGCTGCCCGGTGGCCGCGACGCGGAAACTTCTCCCGCAGCGACGGGCTTCCTCCCCTAAGCGCTCCATGCCCTCCCAGGCCAGCCCCCTGCAGCGTATCTGCAGCGCCCCTCTGCCAGAGTACCAACTCGAGTTCCCCAGGGGCGCAGGCTATGCCAACGAGCTCACTGGGCAGCCCAGGAGGCCCAGGCGGCGCCACGCGTGCAGCACTCGCCCAGCGGTCATGGCTGAGCGCACCCGATCATAGCCAGGTGGGCCCGGAGGCAGGGACCCGCGCCCCAGGGTCAAAACCACCGAGAAAGAGGGGACGAGGGAGGCGCCAACGCGAGTAAGGAAGCACAGAACCAGCGGAAAGACTCATAGGACGGCGAGAGCCCCCCGGAAAACAAAGTAGAAAAAGTACAAAAGCCAGTCGAGGCTGAAGAGGCAGACCATGTCAGGCCCGGCGTGAAACCGAACGGGTAGGTGAAGGTGGGAACAGACAGGATTGGAATAGTTCCCCAACCCCCCCAAGCACAAGACACATCATCCAAAACACCACCAAACAACCAAAAAAAACAAACAAACAAAAAAAACACCAAAACAAAAAAAAAACCCCAAGACAAAAAAAAAAAAAAATAAAAACTATAGACCTATCAAACACCCTACAATCAAAACAAAAACGACCAACCAACAACTAACTAATAGATCACGAACACGGTGGGGAGTTGAGGTACAAAAAAGGGGGTGAAGGGAGTAAACTAAAAAATTGGACAGAGGGAGATGCCGAGCGGGAGGGGGGGTGAACGGGGCTAGCAGGGGTAGGATGTTGGCAGGTGGGTGACGCTCGGCGTTGGGTTCTGTTAAAAGTGGCCACTCAAAGTTCTTTCATTCTGTATTGTGCACATAAATTAAGCCTACTTTCGGCATGCCTCTTAAACTTTTCAAAGGCTTATTTTGAACCCGGGTCCCTAAGTTCCTACAAAAACTCTCAACTAGTTTTCTAAGGTTTTATTTGTTATCTGTTTAAGACTGGAATAGAGCCGGGCGTGGTGGCTCAAGGCCTAATCCTAGCACTTGGGAGGCAGAGGCAGGCGGACTTTGTGAGTTCACGGTCCAGCTGGTTCTACCCAGTGGTTCCAGGACCGCTGGAACCTATCCAGGGCGACCCTGTCTCGAAACGACCCAAAAAAAAAAAAAAAAAAGTGTAGCTATTATTAATCCAACTTGTAAGGTTTACAGTTTTAAAATGGTAATGCATTTAAACTACTTAAAATAACTTATAAATGTTTCTAAGGCCTAGGGAACCAGCCTGCGGAGAGGGGGGTTGTAGAATGTACGCGGCTGCGATGGGGTGAATGGATGAAACTTACTCAATGTAGTCTGGACACTCATTTGATCAACTTGATTGCAAAAACAACCTGTCACACGCCTCACTGGATGGTGGGGCTGTATGGGTTTGGGCCCAACAGCCTTGGCAGGATAGTTTGCATGAAGGAGCTTGTACTCATGGATTTATCACTTATAGCTAAAAATGAAAAAAAAAATGAGAGAAAGATGCAGGCCAGTTTTGGCAGAAGCTCATTGATCTGGGATGGGGTGGGGAGTGGGGGGAGGGAAAGGGAAATCAGCCTGAACTGAATTGTAAAAAAATGTATGAAATACACAGCATCAATAAAAAAACTAATTTAAAAAAAAAAAAGGAAAAAAATATAAAATGTTAATGCTTTATTGTTAACTTGTGTGAATTCAACCGTGGCTTTGGATTGGGTGTGCACAAGGTCTTTGTTTTTTTGTGTTATGCAGTATCAACTTGTAACATTTTTCCTTTAACTGTAGGACAATTTAAAGAAAATAAGTTTAAGTTTACTTCCCAAATAAACATACACTCAAGGATAGACAGTTTGGATGAATTTGATGAAAACTTAAACCTTGGTTCCTGTTTTTGCGGTATTTGTAATACAATTTGGTCATCTACTGATCAAAAAAAGAGGAGGTGGTCTAATATTCCCTCTATGTCAGACTTTTTGATAAAATTTTTAATTAAAAACTCTTAAAGCTAACAATGGGAGGATATTTGTATGTTACCACAGTCGAACACACCGATCTAAACGTCTAAAAATAAACAATCTTTGACTGCAAGATAGATTAAAAAATGCCAGCAGAGAGGCTGACCCATCTGGACATGAAAGAAAAAGGAACCTCATTGCCTGAGTCACAGACATTGAACATTCCTCTAAATTCTGTTTGGGATACCTGTTTATGATGTGGTCTGATGAATTTTACCTTTCAGATGCTGAGAAACCTTTCTACCTCTCACCTTTACATGGAAACGGAAAAAATGTGATGGTAGTAAGCTTCCCCAACTGTACATTGGAACCAACTGCTATAATGGTAAATTCTTATAGAACAGGTGTGACTGCCTTCTTTGGTTAATTGATAGACATACAAACTGTACAGAGATTGTTCTCTATCTAAAGCTAAATATAAATATAATTTATAAGTGGTACAATTAAGCACAATGTTAATACAGGAGTCTGATGTCAGCAATGGATTGTTCTTCCAAGGAGATGTTGGCTGGGGTGAGTCCAAGCCCCCAAATTATAAAGGCTTGTGCCTGTAAAAAATGGGATAGCAGCAAGGAAAAGGTGATAAGTCCCTGTTAAAAACCTGGTTTGTAAGTCATGAAAAATGTTATGAGACTCACTTGCTAATGTACAGTTGGCTTTAAAATGCCAGAGAGCATTCCCAAAGGCCACTGCGACAACGCAGGAATGGTCTCCTGAGTCAAGCGCTCCTTGTAGTATCAGCTACACCTCATAAATGCCTGGATGATGCTCGTGCAAACAGTGGCAGCCACTGTTTCTTTACATATCCCGATCTCATGCGCTATTAGCTCTCTCTTGGAGGAATAATCCATGGCTGATGCCATAAGCTTATGTCCTCTAGTGGTTAGAGATTTATATGAGCCACACTAAAAACTTGTCATCTTTTCGCGAGACCACCGCTTGTGGATTAACATACCATCCAAAACATCTGTGTCTATGCTCACCACTTAACTTGCCATAATATTGTTAAATGCCTGTACATCTAATTGCTCGTGCTTGTTAGTAGGATTAAAAACGTTACCCTGGATAAACTGTCAACCCATAAAAGAAAACAACCTGACTAGAGTCAAAAAATTACATCCCCAGAGAAAACACTGCTTTGCTCCTCACCCACCTTCTCACTCACCTGTACCCCTCTCCCAAAGCCTAGGGAACAAAATGCGGAAGAGGAGGCGTGGTAAAGAAATGTAAGGCTGCGGAAGGGACTGGGGTAAATCTGGAGATTCCAGCATCTGTGAAACTGGACTCTTATTTGATCACACTGCTTGTGCAGACAAGCTTTTTTCCGATTGGGATTGTGGGAACCTTGGGTTGTTCAAATTGGACATAGATACTGCGCAAAACCACCTTTTACATGTGGGGCTCCCCCTCTTTTTGCATAAAAGAAGGAAGGATTGTGGCAGTCTTGTCAGAGTCCTGGTTAGACTTTCGTCTGGGAGTGGAAGCATCAGAGTTGATGGGCATCGCGGGAAGTAAGACATGTTCTTCCTGGAGCCACAATGGGAAAATGGAGATGGGTCCCAGTAAATGCACCAAAGGGGTCTTCTTAACGAAGCTTTTTTCATCTATCTGTTGTGGGGGACATTAGTAAAAGCTCAACTACATAGCTTAGATCTCTCTTGGTTATTTCTATGATTCCTGGAAAAATGACACTAGAGCAGACAACAGGTTAGCGCACTAATCTTAAAAAGCTTTTGGTGCATTTTGGGATTCAATTTTGTAGGGATTAAATACCCTCCAGGGACTGTGGTCAGGTTTGCAGTGTTAGACAACAATAAGTGTGGTTGAGACATGATTAAATCATTGTTAGGATAGAAGCTGCTATGAATGGCTTCCCTGTGATTTGCCTAGATCCTCTTTAATGACTGATCACTAGTAAGACTTGTGTGAATTATCCATCTTCTGAAATCAAAATGCTTTTTGTCTTTGGTATTTCCCTCTATCTCTCTTTTGGTTCTCCATTTTAGTATCACCAAATTCCTGCGCTTAGTGTGTACTTGTTTATTGTTTTTCCTCTCTTTTAGAACTTTTTCCTCTGCACTTCCTTGACTAAGTGATACAGAGCACTTGCTAGTGGGAACCTACAGACCTTGAAGATCTGCCATAGTTTACACTTGGTCCTTTCTTCAGCCAAGAGCATATGAGGAGACCCAAAGCTTCTTCTGTGTATGGCTGGGAGGCAAAGCTGTCAGATATACATTGCTCGCAAGGAAAAATTACTTAACTCTGCTATCTCGCTGAGTTTACCACGAGCGAACCTACTTATCTCAGGAATTTAGGAGCACAGCTTACTTACCTCAGGAATTTATGAGAGCAGCGTGCTTATCTCAGGAAACTTATGAGAAACCAGCTAGATTCCAGTGCTGAGATCCAGGCCCAGTGCCGGTTTAAATTTGAAAAAATGATAAATCACAATGGAGTGCTTTAGTGATGAGTATTAGTAAAAAGATAGCTAACAAAGAAGCAAAAAGAGATGCGTGAACAACAAAAATTCCTGGTATGAAAATTGGTTGTCCTCCTCTTTGTGGTCCACCTTATTACCTGGTCTCTGGGACCTCGTCCTTGGATTGATCCTGTAATTTCCATTTGGGCCATGGGCGCTTAATCGATTTATACCTATTTCTTTTTTTTTTTTTGTCTTGTTGGACAGGGTCTCATATAGCCAGCCGATGTTCCTGGAACTCCTACTCTGTAGACCAGGGCTGGCTTGAACTCACGAGTCCGCCTGTCTCGCCTCACCGAGTGCTGATTAAAGGCGTGCGCCACCACGCCCGCGAATTAACCAATTTTTTAAGTCCCAGATAGATTCCTCACTTACAGCACGAGTCCACTACCATCGCTTGGCCATCGAGGAGGAAGCTGATGACAACCCTGCGCCCACTCGCCAGCCTCTCTGCCACTGTTCCTGCACCTGCCATTCGGCTTGATTTTCACTCCTTGAAATTATCGTCCCCAGGCTATAGAGTAGGCGAGCCTGTTCCAGTCCAGGTGGCCGCCCCAAGACGGGCAACTTCCTCTCCCCTCTTACCAAACTAAGACAGGAGCCCTTGAGGATGACAGGGTGTCCAAAGACGGGTAAAGAAGGGGGTCTTGTAGAGGTCGATCCTAAGACAGGGACGGTCACATAATCGGCTGATGGTGCCCCTCTACCTGGATATCTCCCCGAGCCTTCTTAATGTAAAGAAGGGGGATATGTAAGGAGCTGTAAGCCTGCCCATAAAGGGTTAAATCTGAGAAACTGCTCCCAGGGAATGCAGACATGAGCGGCGGCTTCCTGCCTTGCTTGACTGCAATAAAACTGGCCTTCAATAAAGTTTGCTATGTGAGCTGACACCCTAAGCTTTTCCCATGGACGTGCAAAAAGATCACAGGATGCTCCCGCCAGATGTCCCTGCTCATCTATCTTGCAAGGCAGCCTCCCTGGCGCTGGATGGCCAGACTGACTGATTGCCCTGCCTTACCCTCCCCCTATACCTTTCCCAATTTCCCGCTCCCTTGTCTATATAAACCCTGCGCCTAATAAAGACAATGAGACCTTGACAAAAGCTTGCTTGCTTGGTCTCGATCCTTTCTCTCGCTTAATCTTACAGGTTTTGGGGTATCCCTCGGGTACCTATTGTTACATGACCCGTAGACAGGGTCAGTTAAGAGCACTGGCTGCTCTTGCAGAGGACCTGGGTTCAACTCCCAGCACCCACATGGTGGCTAACAACCATCCATAACTCCAGGTCCAGAGGAATCTGATGCTCTCCTCTGACTTCCACTGGCATTGTACCACACAGGTATACTTACATACATGTAGGCAATACACCCATACACACAAAATAAAAATAAAATTTTTAAAAATTGCTGGACCCATTGATTATTTAGCAAGATATGGAAAAGATACCTTTTTTTTTTTCAGAGCGACATATAAATGATCTGTCTTCTTCTTATTGCCCAGCACATTCAAATCATATATACAAGCTGCATCAAGGCTGAAAACTGACTTCAATCCTGGGAATTATTAGTTTCCTATTTAGGAATCTATCTAGAAAGATCATTGTATCCAGTGTTAAGATATAAAAAAGGCTGTGTATCCCCAGCACCAGCCCCCAGATAAAAAGGCACAAGAGGCTTAAGTCATGCCAGGAACAAGATTTACTTCCATGTGGAATTACCAGCAAGGGCCACCAGCAAGGGCAGCCTACAGACACGAAGTGGAACCAGGCAGCAAGGCAGGGAGAGAGAGAGAGAGATTGAGAGAGAGAGAGAGAGAGAGAGAGAGAGAGAGAGAAATGGGGCCTGGGGCCCACCCACTTATAGTCAGGCGGTGGGGCCTCAGGTACAGAGGAAGTGGTCAGAAGATTGACAGCCTCTGGAGGAAGTGGGAGTCTGTGTCCCTTGGTATTCTGGGAAGCCCAGACCTAACATCCAGAATCATGAAGATACAGTGAATACTTGGTTAGCTATCTGAGCCCATGCTCCTCCTCCTGCTGGCAATTAAGTAATAAATTAGTAATGCTGAAAAATTCATTCAGTTTTGGGGGGGATTTTTTGAAACAGGGTCTCCCTCTAGCCCCAGCTGGCCTGGAACTAGCCCTGTATACCAGGCTGGCCTTGAACTTACAAAGATCTGCCTGCCTCTGCCTCCTGAGTACTGGGATTAAAGGTGTATGCCACCACATCTGGCTTAAAGACAGTTCTTAGCCTCCCTGTGAGTGCTGGAAATCGAACCCAGGTCCTCTGCAAGAATAGTTGTTGCTCTCAACTGCTGAGCCATCTCTCCAGCTCTCATTCAGTTATTAACCTAAGTAAACACTTTGTCTCCCACTGACCTGTCCTTTTTCTATGTGGCTTTTTCCTTCAGTTTATCTTTTTCTTTTTTTTTTTTCCTTCAGTTTATCTTAAGACCACAAGTTTGGAAGATAAATGTCCCACTAAGCAAAAGAAGATTCCTCTTAAGCAAATTCCTTGACTAAAATAAAAAGGTGGATGACCAGTCTCAACTACCAACCAGCTGCTATCTCCTTCCCTCAACTCTTGACTTTGTCTTCCTCCTATATAACCTCAACTGATGCCAGAGACTACAGACAGCATTCCAGCACTGCCACACAAAATCAGAGTTCCTTTTGAAAGGTCTCAGGCTGGGATTTAAGGGGGACACTAGTTGGATTGTTCTTTTGGGTAAGAGATTAGAAGAGTTATTAACACATGACACTGACTCTGAGGACAGTTCAGAGGCAGAGTAGGCATCCCTTCTTATAGGTTTTAGACAAGGAGGAGGTTTTGTGCCACATCGTTGATGAGTAATTTTCAGTGCTGCTAACAGTCAGGCTGTCTTCAGTTTCTGAGAAGGTGAGTCTTGCCTTGTGATAATGGAATATTGTTAGTATGTGACTTAGAGGATGTGGGGGAGGTAAGGAGGGAGGTACTTTCAGTTAAGGTATCTCCTTTATATGGGTAGGGAATGTGCCACCAGAGCCCTCTGAAATCACCCCAGGAAGGTCATATAGGGAGAAGAAAAAAACTGAAGCCTGATGCTGAAGGGATAGAAGTTGGTCAGTGGAATTTTCCACTCAGCAAATAGCAACCCCTCCCTAGGTTAGCAAATAGCAACCCCTCCCTAGGTTAGCAAATAGCAACCCCTCCCTAGGTTAGCAAATAGCAACCCTTCCCTAGGTTAGCAAATAACAGGAAACCACAGACAGTTATAATTCAGGGAAGAACCACCCTGAGGGCCCGGGCCCAAGCCACCTACAAACCAAAGTATGCTGAATATCACCTCATCTTCAACGAGCCAATCTCTGTAAAAGTTACCTCAAGTAGCCAATAGAAAGATGCCCTGTTGCTGCTACTGTAACCTGCCCTGTTCTAAATGTATAAAAACTGCATACAAAGATTGCTGGGGGTTTGCCTCTCCCCATTGTACAGGCAAACCGCCAAGCGGGAAGAATAAAACCTCTTGCTTTTACATCGAGGCTGGCCTCCCCATCTCTCACTTGGGGGTCTCTCAGGAATAGGGCTCGATTCAGGTCCTACAGTGCCAGCCAGAGGAGGAGCTCATCTCCCAGAAAGAGATTTCACACAGTGCTTACAACTTGTCAGACCACCTTGCTGGAGAGACTAGAGCTATGATGGGTCAGTGGTGGGCAAAGCCACACCTTAACCAGGACTGCTTCACATATGTTTGACCTTCTGTTTAGTCTCACTTCAGGACTCAAAGATGGACTTCAAGGGAACACTAGATATCTTTGTCTTTCCAATGTGGCTACATTGAATAAGTTTGTTTTTTGGGCTTTTTTGTTTTTGTTTTGTTTTTGTTTTTTGTTTTTTGTTTTGTTTTTGTCTTTTTGACTGTCCTGTAACTCGCTATGTAGACCTGGCTGGCCTTGAACTCACAAAGATCCACCTGCTTCTGCCTCCCAAGTGCTAGTATTAAAGGCGTGCACCCCCATACCAGCTGATAAATTTGCTTTTTAACGGTCTTTTTGAGTCAGGGTCTCCCTATATCTCCAGCTAGCCTGGAACTCTATGTAGAGTAGGCTGGCCTCGAACTCACAAAAATCCACCTGCCTCTCCCTCCCAAGTGCTGATATTAAAGGTGTGTGCCACACCTGCTTTTTTTTTCACTATTAATTTCGCTATTTAAATGGCATCTTGAGGACGAGTGGCTGAATCTGGCTTCTTGGTGTATAGATTGTGACTGCAAATTCTGTAAGAAAACCATAACTTTGTATAATTAGCTCATAATTGGAAAACTCTAAGGACACTCCAGCTCTAGATCTCCTTTCCCATATGTCAAGCCACTATGCATGCCTTTTTTTTCTAGGCCACTCAATTCCCCACCACTAACTACCCTTACTGGGGATCAAACCTTGGCCTCATGTTGTACTCTAGTAGGCTACTTAATTGTAACTCTTCTTATGGTATGTGTGTGGGGGGGGAGTTGAGCCAACATCTCACTATGTATGCCATGCTGACCTTAAATTTGCTGTATCCTGTACTCCTGAGTGCATAGACTAAAGCATAAGACCCCTCACATGGCTTTATTTGTTCCTTGTCTACTATGATACTATGTGAAGTATGTTCAGCCTTCTTCCCTGTTTCCTTGCATGCACTTCCTAAAATCCTTGACTCCTCAGAATTTTAAGTATCTTTTTATGTTCAAAATGATTAGACTGATGGCTAGCAGTCCCTAGGCAGTTATAGGCTGAAGGTGAAGTACTGTGAATCTGAGACATCTTGCTGTGACACAGGGCCCACCCCCACCCCAGGTTAAAAACGAACTGCAGGGGGTCTGTGGGAGGGCCAGAAAAACATGTTTTTGAAACAAAAACAACAAATTCCAGGAAGCTGGGCCCTGAACTCCCCCCCTTCCCCCAGCCTTTGGTGTTTTTACAAGCCCACAGCCTATCCCTTATCCCTGTGAGGCTTTTGCTGGGTTGTATAAACCCACCTGACCCTGCCTTCAGGTCATGTAACGATAGGTACCTGAGGGAGACCCCAAAACCTGTAAGATAAGTGAGAGAAAGGAACGAGACCAGGCAAGCTCTTTGTCGAGGTCTCAATTTATTGGACAAAGACAGCAGTATATATTTAGCAAAAGGCGGGAAGAATCAGGAAGAGGGGAGGGGGTAGAAAGTAGCTCTTGTAAAAGTTAAAAGTTTATCGGGCGGGCTGCTTGCACCGGCAGAAACTGTTTGCTTGAGATAAGCTTCCTCCGCAGGTTGCTTGCACCAGCAGAAACTGTTTGCTTGTGATAAGCTTCCTCCGGAACATCAGGTATGCAGGCAGAAAGCTTCTCTGCACGCCTGCACTTTTAGAGAACAGCTCTGAAGCTATTTCAGAGTTAACCCTTTATGAGCAGGCTTACAGCTCCTCACACCCACCAATCATGTAATGGCATGGAACACCCCCATACACACTTGCGGTTGGTTTCTCCCTATAAAAGAACACTCATAGTGAGTCTCAGTGCTCTTCTCAGTCCTGCTCTGCCAGGTATGGGGATGGCCCAAGCTCGAGCTTGCCGAATAAAAGATTCTCTGCTTTTTCCATCCATGTCATGTCTCCTGGTGGTCTCTGAGGGTCTTGGATTCTGGACATTACAAAGGCTGGTCACAAGAAAGACTAAAAGCAGGCTAGGGGCTGGAACCTTTCAGCTTTACTCCTCAGCCTCCCCAGAGGTTAGTCACCAGTGGTCAGGGTAAGTCTCTGGGGCTGGAGAGATGGCTCAGTGGTTAAGAGCATTGACTGCTCTTGCAGAGGACCAGGGTTCAAATCCCAGCACCCACATGGTGGCTAAGAACTGTCTTAGGCCAGGTGTGATGGCACATGCCTTTAATCCCAGCACTTGAGAGGCAGAGGCAGGTGGATCTCTGTGAGTTCAAGGCCAGCCTGCTCTACATAGTAAACTCCAGGCCAGGTGGGACTAAAGGGAGACCCTATCTCAAAAAGACCAAAAAACAAAAAAATTCTCTGTAATGAGGCTTCCCTAAAAACCCATAAAGACTGGAGAGATGGCTCAGTGGCTAAGAGCCAGTACTGTTCTTCCAGAGGACCTGAATTCAATTCCCAAACCCAGACCTAGGTCAGGCAGCTCTGCACTTGCATGCACAAGTCCACACACATTTATACATAACTTTAGTGGTTTGTGTCAGGTTGTGAGATCCAGAAGCCCATTGAAATGCAGAGACACCTAAGACCAGTGGTGCCCAGTATCCTGCTCTACCAGGCCAGACTTTGGTTATGCTAAAACGGGCCATCACCGATTATTCAGGAATCTTCCGCCTTTTTGGAAGCCAGACTCCAGACTCCTGCAGAGTGCGCTACCCACCCCCACTCCCACTGAATCCCACTCCCACCTCTCCCTTAAATTCCCAAGCGAGATGCCATTCTGGGCTTGGCTCTTTCTTTCCCCTGAGCCTAGCCCCGGCTACCCTGAATTAAACTTTGCTCCGAAGAGCTTAGACCTCGTGGCCTTTCATTCTGGGAGGAGCGCACCGTAACCTTACAATTTGAATGAGACTGTCCCCCATGGGCTCCAAATATCTGGGCACCTGGTATGTGATGCTGTTTGGGGAGGGTCATGGAACCTTTAGGAGGTGTGGCTATGCTGGAGGAAGCAAGTGACAGAAGCCTTGTTTGACAGTTCTTTTTTGTTGTTGTTTTGTTTTTGGTCTTTTGGAGACAGGGTCTCCCTGTAGCTCCAGCTGGACAGGAACTCACTCTATAGACCAGGCTGGCCTTGAGCTCACAAAGATCCACCTGCCTCTGCCTCCCAAGTGCTAGGATTAAAGGTGTGCGCCACCATGCCCAGCTTGACAGTTCTTTTATGTCTTGACAGTTCTTTTATGTCTTGCAGGATTTCCTGTCTCTGCTTCTTATGCCTGCTTGAGGATGTGATTGCTGGGTTTTCTGCACCTGTCACCTTTGCTGTCATGCCTCCTGTGCCATTATGGACTCTTGCTCCTAGAACCAACCATAAGCTCAAATAAATTCTTCCTTCTTTAAGTTGCCTTGGTCTCAGTCTTATCACAGTAACAAAAATTTAAAAATTTTTTAAATTTAATTTAAATTTTTTTTTAATTTAATTTAAAATTTTTTTAAATTTAATTTAAAAAATTAAATACTAAAAATAAGGCCAGAAATGGTGGTGTATGACTTTAATCCCAGCACTTGGGAGACAGAGGCAGGGAGAATCTCTGTGAGATCAAAGCCAGCCTGGTCTACATAGCAAGTTCCAGGCCAGCTGAGGCTACAGGTAAACCCAGTCTCAAAAAGACCAATAATAAATAAATAACTCTCACACCGGTGTTCCAGGAGCTTCCAGATGGCAGAACAAAGGGGAAAAAAAGACCAATAATAAATAACCCGCACACCTGGGGTTCCAGGAGCTTCCAGATGGCAGAACAAAGGAAGTTCCTGAAAAGTGAGTGTCCAGGTGGGGTATAGTGAAAGGAACTTCCCATGTGCCTTGCCCTCTATATCTCATTATATGTGTTAGGTTATTGTGCGCTCCTCCAGTCAAATAAAAGGACCACAAGGTTTAGGCACTCCAGGATAGTTTACTTCAGGCTAACCAGGGCTAAGCTCATAGGAAAAATAGAGCCAGCACCGAATGGCATTTGTTCCAGAAATTTAAGGGAGGAGGTAAGGTAGGGATTCAGGTAGGGGGTGGAGGAAGGGTGTCTAGCAGAAGTCTCTGGCTTTTCAAAGGGGCGGAAGATTCCTGACTATTCTGTAATGGCCCCCTTTTCCATAACCAAAGGCAGGCTGGTAGAACAGGATTCTTGGTGCCACCAGCCTTGGAAGCCTCTACATTTCTTTTTTATGTTTTTTTTTTTTTGTAATTTAATTTATTTATTTTTAAACAAATCTAGACCCGTGTTCCCGTCCATTACCCCACCCAGGTCAGAGCTCGTGCATTCTGCCAGACATGCTTCCCATCTCTTAGTCTTTCTCAATATGTTCCATGGGGACGTTGACTGTTTTGAAGCAGAAGTATCACTGTTTCAGTCAGTTTTTCTTTGATGCAGTATTTTCTGTTTGTTGTTGTTGTTTTGTTTCAAATGCATTATGTCCACCTGCTTTGTACAGAAGCTCAGGGGGGCCCTACACAAGAAATACTTACAACTGGGTAAATATGGCACTAGCATCCAACAGATGAGGGATACCATTCGTCGTTGTTTTTTCTGGGACTTGTGTTTACTTCACTCAGCAATGAATGTCCTCTAGCTCCAGCCATTTTTCCTGCAAAGCCATGATGTTCGTCTTTCTTTCTCTGCATAGAACTCCATTGTGTAGATGTTACCACATTTTTCTCTATCCACCTGTCGGGGCAGTTGAGGGGCATTTAGGTTTGGTCAGCTCTTTGCTATTGGTGAAGAGAGGCTGAAATAAACATGGCCTGTGCATGTATCTCTGGTGGTGGCGTAAGTCTTGAGGGTACATGCCGCGGAGTGGGTATGGTTGGGTCGGTGGCAAGTTCATTACAAGCTCTTCCAAGGGTTCTCCCCTGCTTTCCATAGTGGCTGGTACGAGTTTACATTCCCACCCCCAGCCAAGTGGATGAGTGTTCCCCTTTCCCCACAAACCTCTCCAGCACTTGGTATCATTTGTTTTCTGATCCTAGCCAGTCTTACTGGACCGTAAGATGATATCTTAAAAGTGGTTTTGAATTGCATTTCCCTTATTATTAAGGATGTTGAGCAGTTTTGAGGTGTTTCTCAGACTTCTCTAATTCCTCGCTTGTGAAGTCCTCTGTTTCAGTTCTTTGGCTCCATCTATTGAGGGCGGGTTCGTGATTGTTTTTCTTTTTTCTTTGTTTTTTGAAGTAGTTTATATATTCTGGAAATCAATGCTTTGTCAGATGTATCTGCCAGTGAACGGTTCCTCCCACTCTTGTGGGATTTCTCTTACACTTCCTTGATTGTTTCCTTTTGATGTACAAGAAGCTTTTGGAAGTTTGATGAGGTCCCATTGTCAATTGTGACCTTAATTCTTGTGCAGCTGCTGTCTGATTTAGGAAAGTCTTTTTCTATGCCTATGTCTTGTAGTCTGCTGCAAACTTTTCTTCTATCACCTTTCAGAGTTTGGGGTTTCACGTTGAGGTCTTTAATCCATCTGGAGGTTGACTTTTGTACAGGGCGAGAGGTTAGGGGTTTAATTTCATTTTACTACAAGTGGTGATCCAGTTTTGCCTAAAACACAACTTGCTGAAGATGCTGTCCTTTTCTCCATTGTTGTTTCTTGGCCCCTTGTCAAATATGAAAATGGCGAAATTGTATGTGTTCAGGTTTGGATCTTCGTTTTGTTCCATGGTCAACAGGTCTGTTTTTGTGTCGCAGTACCAGGCTGTTTTTGGACTATACCCTGTAGTATAGTTTAAAAATCTGGTATAAGTAGATCCTCCTGTTAGCTCGTTTTCACTCAGGATGATTGGCTATTCGGGGTCTTTGTTTCTCCAAATGAAATAAGAACTTTTGGTTTTCAAGCCTGTTGTACAGAAGAACTCTTGGGGATTTTGATTCGGGTGATTGCATAATCGTATACAAGAGTTTGGTAAAATGGACATTTTTACATGTTAATTTCCAATTCCATGAGAATGGGAAGTTTTTCCACTTCTGAGGTCTCTTCAATTTTCTCTTCTTAAGGGTTAAAAAGTGTTTAGGTGAAAGGGTCTCTTGGTGCTTTGGTTAGGGTTTGTTCTAGGTATCATTATTGTTTTTGAAGGCCTATCTGTGAGGGCGGAAGGGTCTCTTGAATGTCTTCTCCAGTTGCTTGTTCTTAGTGACAAGAAAGGCATTGATTTTTAAGGTTATTTTGGTATCCTGCCCTCTTTACTGAAGCTGTTAATTGTTCTAGGAGTGTTTCTGGTGGAGTTTTTCTGCATCCCTTAAGTAAACATCATATCATATGCAAAATAGGGATAGTTTGACTTCCCTCTTTTCCAATAGTACTCCTTTAACTACCTTTCTTGCCTTATTGCTAGCAATAGGCAAGTGTTTCAAGCACTATAATGAAGAGGAGTGCTGTGATAGGGGCAGCTGGCCAGTCTGCTAACCTATTTAAAGGGAATTTTCTTCTGTCATTCTCCCCATTTTAGGATGATATTGGCTGTGGGTTTTCCTGTATTGGCTTTGAATTACATTGAGGAATGATCCCCTCCAATCCAATTACCTTCTAGACTTTAAAGCATGAAGGGATGCTGGATTTTGTCAGAAGGCTTTTTCAGCATCATTTGCGATGATGGTGTGTTTTTGTCCTTTGATTTCGTTTATGTGTTTGATGATGTTTATTGATTTTCGTATGTCGAAGCCATCCCTGCTCTCTGGTATGAATCCAACTGGTCATGATGGATGAATCTTTGATGTGGTCTGTATGCGATTTGCAGTATTCGTTTAGAAATTTTGGCATCTGTGTGCAATGAGCGGAGATGGTCATAATTCTCCTTTAGTTCGTCTTTGCCTGGTTTTGTTGTAATAAAGTGATGTGGCTTCATACAAGGAATCTGGGAGAGTCCCCTGATTGTATACTTCAAAACCAGTTTCAAAATAATGGTTGTTGGTCTCTTTGAAAATGTTTTATAGTTTAATTCTGCTTGTGAAACCATCTGGCCTGGCCTTTTTTAGTTGGGAGGCTTCTTACTACATCCTCTTATTCTTCAATATGTTATGGGCTGCTTTAAAGCTGTGCGTCCTCTTCCCAAGCTTTGTGATTCCCAAGATTTCAGATGCATTCATCAAGTCTCAGATTTTCAAACTTGGTAGACATCTAGGCTCTTGTAATATTTCCAGTAATAATTTTCTTGACTTTTCCTTCGTCCGTTGTAAATTTCTCCCTATTTCATCAAGATTTCATTGATTTGGAGTTGTTCCTTCTTTTTTTGTTTAACTGGGCTAAGGTCTTTCCACTTGTTTAATTCCTTTCAAGAACCAACTTTGCTTTTGTTTTTTGTATTTTTTTTTGTTCTGTTTTGGTTTCTATTTCATTATTTTCTGCCTGATTTTGTATTTTTCCTGGTCTGTTGCGTAGGGTTCATCTGTTGTTGCCTCTCAAGTGCTTTTAGCTGTAGGGGTTGTATCATCACCGTGCTCTTTCTGTTTTTCTTTTTAAATGTAGGCACCCAGGGTGCTATAATTTCCCTCTTAGGACTGCTTAAGGTATCCCAAAGGTTTTGTTGTGTTGTATTGTCATTGTCATCATATCAGGAATGTCTTTTATTTCTTGCTTAAATCTTCTTCCCTTGACTACCATTCATATTCAAGATGTGTTGTTGTAGTCTCCTGTGTTCTTTGAGGCAGGAGGCTTGTCTGTTTTGATGTTGAGCTTCATGCCCGTGGTCTGAGAGAATGGCATGAAATTATTTCAATCTTTTCTGTATTTGTAGAGTTCTTCTGTGTCCCAGGATGTGGTCCAGTTGGGAGATGTTCCATGGGGGTGCTGAGTAGAAAGTGTATTCGTATAGGAATGAAGTTCGGTAGACGTCTATGAGGCCATTGTGGGTAATCAATACGTCAGTTCAAGATGTTTTCCTCTGTTAATCATTTTGTCCTTTGACCTTCTGACAAAGGACTCATGGGGTATTGAAATCTTCCACTACTGAGTGTGGGCTGGGGTTAGTTTTGACTTGTGGTCCTGAGAAATTGTCTTTATAAAGTTTGGGTCACCAGAATTTGGGGCATATACATATTACATGATTGTGATACTGTCTTGGGGATTGTTCCTTTGATGAAAATGTAATGGCCTCTTCTGTCTCTCTGATTTATTTTTACTTTGAAGTCTATTTTACCGATATGAAAACTAGCAACAACCTCTGTCTTTGGTAACCATTGCTGGAAATTCTTTTTCCAATCCCTTCACTTAAAGGTGGTGCCTGTCCTTGAAGGTCAAATGTGTTTCATTGCAGACAGCATCACGAGGATTCTGTTTCCCTAACCAGTCTCCCAGTCAGCTCTTTGATTGGGGAATTAGTCCATTAATACTATTTAAGGTAACTGATAGGTTTGTTGGTTTTGCTCCTTTTTGCCTTAATTATCCACGCGGTTTTTGATTAACGGTTCTACTTGCAGTATGCTTTATTGATTCTCCTCTTCTAGTGCCTTGGCTGGGGTGGTGCTCCTTTTCTTATGTCTTGCATTGCTTCAACGTATCTCTAAGGTGATTTTCCCCGACATGTATTCTCTTCAAGTTTGTTCTTGCCATGGAAGATTTTCCTCTCTCCTCCACTATTGATTGACCAATTTTGCTGGGTATGAGTACACCTGGGCTGGCATCCATTGTCCCTCAACCACTGGGAAACTCTTGCTCCGCTTCTTCTCTCTTCATCGTTTGCTGTGCAGTAAGTCTGTAATTCTGAATAGGTTCCCCTTATAAGGTCACTTGTTCGTTTTTCTCTTTGACTTTAAGAATTTTCTCTTGTTTTGTGGTGTCTCAGCACATTTAACTATGATGTGGCAGTGAGAATTCTTTTCTAGATCTGTCTGTTGGAGTTCTATGTCTCTTGCTATTGGATTGGTTTGTCTACTTTTTAGTTTGGGGAGTTTCATCTATTATTCTTTGAGAGACTTGATCAATACCTTCTCCTTGGGATCTTCTCCTTCCTCTAATTTCCTAATATGCGAGGCTTGACTTTTCATAGGTACCCACAGCTCCTGTTGGTCCATTTTTGTGTATTTTAATTTTTCAAAATCTTCACTGTAGTTTTTAGTTTTCTGTGTTGTGCTCCAGGTCTGATATTCTTTGTTCTGCTTCCTACCAATTCTGCCTCTGAGCTTTTCATTCCTTTCCTCTGAATGATGAATGTTTTGATTTCCTTTTTCATTTTCCCTTCTGATTTCTTTAGTGTTTCTAGTTTCTTTTTGGAGCTTCTCGATCTCTTTTTTGTAACTCTTTTGTTTTGCTGGTTGTTTGCTTTTTCTTTTCAAGCATGGGATCTTTGTCAGTGTTTTACTTCCTTCCGGTTTTTTAACGGCTTGTCATCATCTTACTAGTATTTCTCTTTCTTAGTTACTTGTATTTTGTTCTTTATGATTTTTTAGTTCTTTAAGTATGTTCCCATTGTGTTGATGTCTGTGTCCTGGGGCATCCCGGGGGGATCCCAACTGCAGGAGTCATCCATAGGCGTTGGTAAAGCTTGGCGTGGATTATCCTGCCCCTTTCTCTAAGTGTAGTCCTTCTTCGGATTTCCTGGCATATGGCTTAGCTCCTCTGCTGTAATATCCATATGTGAAGTCCAAAACCTCTCTTCACTGTGTTCAAGCGTGCTTGTTCCTCCTTCAGATGCTTTTTGTAATCTCAGTTGGCGGTGAGGGGTGGGGGGCTCTTCAGCCCGCCCCCAGGCCCTGCTGCGGTCTCAGGAGATCTCAAATCTCCAGAGTCACACAAGCGTGCGCTTTAAACCGGCTGGGAGGATAACTCCGCCCCCACAGCCACAGAATCGTCCTTCCCCCTTCCCGCCGCTGGCTCCAGAGCAGAGATCTCAGCCCTCTAGACATTTCTCAAATGGACTCCACCTGTCTCCCGGATTCACACCCTGACAAAATGACCCTTCATAATGAAACCAATAAATGAACCAGGTGCTCCCTTAGTGTCATGATCTCCTCTAGCAAATAAACAGAACCAAGCCCAACAATTAGACAGAAACTGCTACTTTTTTTTTGTTTGTTTTTTTTTTTTTTGTTTTTTTTTTTTGTTTGTTTTTTTTTTGTTTTTTTTCACCTTTGTTTTTTTTTTTTTGTTTTTTTTTTTTTTTTTTTCTTCTGTCCCATTCTCCATTTTCACAACTTTAACTGATCGCCTCTGCACATGAAATCCAAAAATTGCTTTTTTTTTTTTATTCATTATTTAAGACAGTGTCTCCCCGGCATGGTGGCGACACGCCTTTATCCAGCACAGGAGCACGAGTGGTACTATCTCTGTGGGTTCAAGGCCAAGCCGGCTATCAAGCGATGCTCCAGGCACACCTGGTACTAAAGGGAGACCCTGTCCAAAAAAACCAAAAAAGGCTAAAAACTATAAAAAAAAAAAAAAAAAAAAAGGTGCTCAGTGGCAGGTGGTGCACACTTTTTAATCCCAGCAGCTCTAAGGACAGAGGAAGGCGGAGTCTTGTGAGTTCAGAGTTAAAGGCCAGCCTGTCCTACCATAGCGAGTTCCAGGCCAAGCTGGGCTACAGGGAAACCCTGTTCCAAAAGAACCAAAAAAAAGAAAAAAAAAAAAGGTGTCTCATCTGGGCGTGATGGCTCCGGGCTTTAATTCCAGCATCAGGAGGCAGGGTCAGGGGGATCTCTGTGAGTTTCAAAATCCAGCTGGTTTACAGAGTGAATTCCAGGCCAGCTGGAGCTACAGGGAGATCCTGTCTCAAAAAGACTAAAAAAAAAAAAAGTAATGTTGGCCAGGCTTGGTGGCACACACCTTTAATTCCAACACTCTGAAGCAGAGGCAGTCATATCTCTGTGAGTTCAAAACCAGCCTGGTCTACATAGTGGGGTCTCAGAAAAGCAAAAACAAGTGGGACATTGTGGCATACACCCTTTAATCCTAGCACTAGGGAGGCAGAGGCAAGCGGATCTTTGTGAGTTCAAGGCCAGCCTGGTCTACAGAGGGAGTTCCAGGACAGCTGGGGCTATAGGGAGACCCTGTCTCAAAAAGACCAAGAAAAAAAAAAAAGGTATGTTTTTTAAAGAAAAGAATACTCATGAAACTTACAAGGCTCAGTAAGTAAATGAAACAAAGTTCAGGAAGATCTTTAAAGTTACAAATCACAAGGCCCCTCCTCCATGTTATATTGAAGAAGAAAATTACAATGTTAAACTTTGTTACTAATGGCTGGTTTTTCTATGTAGCTGCTTTGTTTTCCTTGCTGAGTGCTTAGCTAGTGCTGATAAGGAAGTGAAACTAAAATGTAGAATTTGCCACAATTATCTGCTTTTCCCAACTGTACTGGTATCAACAATATCCCACATAGCTAAGCCCGTCTTAGCTCTTGTCTGCACTTGCCCAAAACATCCGATTTTGTAAAACCACTGACCATTCCATCCCAAAGTATTTCCTATAATAGCCTAAAGTGCACATCTGTGTGTTGAAAGTCTTAAGTTCAAAAACAAAAAGAAAGTCTTAAATTCTCCAATATGGCTACTGTCAAAAGATGACATGGGAGGCTGGAGAGATGATTAAGAGCACTGGCTGCTCTTGTAGAGAACTTGAGTTCAGTTCCTAGCACCCATATGGTAGTTCATAGCTGTTCATAACTCCAATTCCAGGGGATCTGATGCCCTCTTCTAACCTCTGTGATCATTGTATGCATATGACACACTTAGATACATGCACAGAAAACACTTGTATACATAAAATAAAAATTAATAAATTTTTTTTTGAAACAGGGTTTTCCTATAGCCCCAGCTGGCCTGGAGCTCACTCTGTAGACCAGACTGGCCTTGAACTCACAGAGATCTGCCCACCTGTGCCTCCCAAGTGCTGGGATTAAAGGCATGTGCCACCATGCTGGGTTTAAAGACAGTTCTTAGCTGCCATGTGGGTGCTAGGAATTGAACCCGGGTCCTCTGCCAGAGCACTCTGTGCTCTTAATCGCTAGGCCATCTCTCCAGCCCTAAATTAATAATTTTTTTAAAAAGGTGACATAGAAAATCCTGTAAAAACCTCTATGTTGCTGGGTGTGGTGGTACACGCCTTTAATTCCAGCACTGGGGAGGCAGAGGGAGGAGGATCTCTGTGAGTTCAAGGCCAGCCTGGTCTACATAGCAAGTTCCAGACCAGCTGGAACTACAGGGAGACCCTGTCTCCAAAAGAGAAAAAAAAAAGAGACAGTATCTCATTACTCTGTAGCTACTTCCTGCAAATTGAAACATTCCCATGTGGAGGAATGAAGGAGACTTGTAAGACTCAGAAAAATCAAGAAACTAGGGCTAACAAGATGGTTCAGTGTCAAGACACTTGCCACCAAGCCTGATGACCTCAGCTCCATTCCTGGGACACACATGCTGGGAAAAAAATACCTCTATGTCAGGGCTAGTGAGATTGCTCAGCAGTTAAGAGCACTGACTGCTCTTACAGAGGACCTGGATTTGGTTCCCAGCATCCAAAGAGCAGCTAATAACCTTCTGTAACTCCAGTTCCAGGGAATCTGACACCTTCTTCTGACCTCTGAGGGCATTATGTGACATGGGTGCACTTATGTACATGCAGACAACACACTCACACACATAAAATAAAATTAAAAAAAATTTTTTTTGGTCTTTTTGAGACAGGGTCCCCCTGTAGGCCCAGCTGTTCTTGAACTCACTCTGTAGACCAGGCTGGGCTTGAACTCACAAAGATCTGCCTGCCTCTGCCTCCCAAGTGCTAGGATTAAAGGCATGCACCACCACGCCCTGCAAAAATATTTTTTAAAAAAGAGATGAAGCCCACAAATTCTGGTTGGGGCCAAGAACTTCAGATCATGAGCACCTCTAGGATTTCTAGTTGATAAAAAGTGAGCAATCCAACACTCCAGGTGAGTGCATGATTTCTCAACTCCCTGATCTTCTATAGCAATATAAGTAATTACTGGAGAAGAGAACCCTCTCATCAGCTTATGTCTGGTGTTTGGGAAGGGATATGCCCTTATACACCTGCTGCCAGAAGTGTTCTACATTGTGAAAATAAAGGACAATCTGGGGGGTTTTGGCTCACTGTTATTCCTTCCTTCCCTATTTCTATTATCAAAGGGGATTTTTTTTTTCTTTTGGTCTTTTCGAGACAGGGTCTCCCTGTAGTCCCAGCTGTCCTGGAACTCACTCTGTAGACCAGGCTGGCCTTGAACTCACAAAGATCCGCCTGCCTCTGCCTCCCAAGTGCTAGGATTAAAGGTGTGTGCCACCACGCCTGGCCAAAGGGGATATTTATTATCCCACATAATGAAATGGAGGTTATGCTACCTTTTAACCTAATACAACATGCATAGAATTTTTAAAAAACACCTTTTGGGGAAAGGAAAAGAACTTTTGATTTTTTTTATAACCCTTAGGGTGTCCTAGGTATGGCTTAGGGACTTATATACCTGTAAGGACTTTCCTGGAATAAGCATGCTAACTATGGCTAAATTTACAAGTAGCTGTGGGGCTCTCAGACATGTTTAGCCATCTGGTAGCTTTCCACTAGCAGCTTCCCAGCACTGAAATAATCATGAGGAGGTTGCAATCCATTGTGTAACTTATCACAGGAGGTGTTGCAAATGTTCACCTTAAGTAAAGTTCTGTATCTGCACATTCTTTCCAATATGTAAGCACTGAGGTGCCTGTGGTTTAGCAATGCTTCTGCATTCCCTACCCTTTATATTCTACTTGTGTTCCTACAATAAATGAGACTTGATCAGAACCTGTCTTGTCTCCATTCCTTGTATCTCTTGCCCCTTCCCCTCACTCCTTCTCTTCCAGGACCCCGTGACTGACCTGAGGAAAGGGTCAGGAGTAGCCATTTAAATAAAGCTGTCACCTGATTCCTCAGGTTTCTCATTCTCCCTTGAGATTTACCAACTTTGTGGGAATGACTTTTCTGGGACACTATCTCAGTTTGCTTATGATGTAAAACAAGTTTATTAGGCCTTGGGCTCCTTTTATGAACTAAAAATATACCTTTAATCCTTCATGCCCTTCCTTGCCCTTAACCCAGAATAATGTATGTGTATGTATGTTGTAAATAGCAAATTCAGCAATGTAGTATATTTCTGATGCTGGTACAATTGCAAACATTTGTTTTTCCAGATAATTGTGGTAAATTCTCCATTTTAGTTTTACTAAATGCATAGCTAAGCATTTAGCAAGGAAAACTATCAAGCACTTAAAGCAGCAAATATTAAATGTTGCTTGGAAGCAATGAATTATTCCATATGAGTTGCAAACCACAGGTGGTATTAGATGATAACATCTGTTTGTGGTTGTGTGTGCTGTCCCGGATCAGCAGAAGTCAGAAAGGGAAAATCACTGGTAAGACCACTTCTGCTTTTCTTTGCCCAAGTCACCCTGGATTTACTGTTTCAAGAAAAGATAGAGCAAGTCCTTTGTTCGAAAGGACAGTTACATGAGAAATCAGAAGGACCAACTCAGAATATATTGGGGCTTCCTCTTGATTCTAACTGATGTCAATGGGATCTGGCTGTCTTTGTTTAAGCACCACTGTAATGTGGCATCTGTCTGTTGCAAAGTTCACTTGTTAGAGGTTCTTTTTATATGACAAGTCTGGGAATTCAACCATTTCACCTTAGTAAAATCTCACAAGAAGACTTCACTATTCACAATTCACTGAATTCATACTAAAGTAAAGAATTAGGCAAATACTATATGATAGAAATTTATGTTGCCTAAGAGAATTAGTTTTGTCTAAAATTTCAAGTCTAAACCAAGCATAGTGGTACTACCTATAATAACCCCAATATTCAGGAAGCTGAGGCTGGAGGATTATAAGTTCAAGGCTAGCTTGGGCTACATGAGAACCTATCTCAAAAATACCAGGAAAAGAAAAGATGGAAGGAAGGAAGGAAGGAAGGAAGGAAGGAAGGAAGGACCTCCAAAGCAAACTTGACAGATTTCCAAGTATCTAAAAACCAACAGTCATCAATCTTTCCAGAAATAATTCACATTTTTTTTTGTCTTTTTGAGACAGGGTCTCCTGTAGCCCAACTGTCCTGGAACTCACTCTGTAGACCAGGCTGGCCTTGAACTCACAAAGATCCACCTGCCTCTGACTCCCAAGTGCTAGGATTAAAGGCATGCACCACCAGGCCCGGCTATAAGCCACATTTTAAGGCTAATGTGAATCCACTCCTGCCTCCACGTATAATCAGTACGACCACTAAACATATTCTTAGGAGATAGATGGAGGTAGATAAGCAGTCAGGGAAAATATCAGAGGAAGGAAGAGAGGTTAACGTTCCCACATAATGACTGGAATGTGTCTAACAAGACCAAATAAGACTCTGCTCAACAAGGCCATCCGTCAAACAAGGCCACTTGTCTTAGTCATCTCTATCACAGTCAGAGCCAAGCAGGCATGGCCAGAAGTGTGGAGAGATGGTAATTGAAGGAAAGAAAGACCTAGAGCCCTATAAAAGGGCTAGCCCAGAGACCATTCGTGGTCTACCAGCTATGGAGACCTCACCCTTCCCAACAGGGGGCTTCCCCCTCTCTGTAGTCTACTTTCTGCTTCAATAAATGCTTGTTTTCACCTTTTCTGAGTCATTACTTCTTTCAGCCTTAAGCATTCCACTCTAACTCTGGAAAGAACCAGGACTCCAAGTACCAGCTCTCAATACTGAACCTCCACCCCACATCCTGCAACACAAATTCATCCCTAAAACTCAGAAGTTAATTGATTTGTTTTCCTATATAATATTGTCTGATGAGTGTAGTTCTGCTTTAGTAAATCCTAAATTCATCTTTTTAGTTTCAAACATTGAGAGTTAGTCCCCTCCTTGACCAGACACACATAAGCAAAGATGTCATCCAGATGAATTACACAAATGTGAGAAAGTAATTCGCACAGAAGGCAACTCAAATGTCCAAATCAATGGAGAAGTACCTAGTATTTTGAGTAGTCACAGAAATACAAATTAAAACAGTGTTTTCTCAAAACCCAGTACTTGGAAGGTAGAAGCAAGAGGATTGGGCATTTAAGGCTGGCCTGACTACATAACAAATTCAAGGCCATCCTGGGGGTCAGGAGACTCAAGTCTCAAAATAAACAAATGAATGAATAATAAAGAAACAAATACTGCCAGGTATGGTGCTATCCAATCCCAGTTCCTTGGAGGCTGACTTGGGAGGAGCATGAAAGGCCACCAAGGAGAACAAAAACCTACAAACATATAACCTTGTACACTATACCCTAGATTTAGTATAAAGCCCACCAAGAAAAAAAACCTGAAGAGAACAGCTTGCTACAGAAACCCAAATCCCTCCTGAGTGTCTACTTTCACTAAGGAGCCCTGCCTTACTTGCTTCTTGTGTTGACAGGATAGAAAGAGGCCAGAGATAGCCTAGAGGTTAAGAGCACTGACTGCTCTTGCAGAGGACCTGGGTTCGATCCCCAGCACCCACATGGTGGCTAAGAACCATCTGTAACTCCAATTCAAGGAGAACTCCAGTTCCAGGGGAATCTAAGACCCTCTTCTGACCTCCCCGGCATTGCACGACACGGGTGCACAAACCTGCATGTAGACAGTACATTCATACACATACAAAAATAAATTAAAAATTTTTTTAAAAAAAGAAAGAGGCCAGTGGAATTTTCCACTGAGCAAATAGCAACCCCTCCCTAGGTTAGCAAATAGCAACCCCTCCCTAGGTTAGCAAATGACAGGAAACCACAGTCAGGTACAGTTCAAGGAAGAGCCACCCGCCCGAGGACCCTGGCCCTGAGCAGCCTGTAGACCAAAGTATGCTGAGTATCACCTCATCTGCAACCAGCCAATCTCTGTAAAGGTCACCCCAGTAGCCAATAGACAGATGCCTTGTTGCTATTTCTGTAACCTGCCCTTTTCTAAGTGTATAAAAACTACATACAGAGATTGCTCAGGGTTCACCTCTCCCCCGTTGTACAGGTGAACCCCTACATGCCAGAAGAATAAACCTCTTGCTTTTGCATTGAGTCTTGTCTCTGAGTCTCTCACTTGGGGGTCTCTCAAGAGTAAGGCTCGATTCGGGTCTTACAGTGTCAGACATGGCCCTTGACCTTGTTATACAGAAGTGCTTGCCTTAAACTCCTGAGTGTCTCGTCTCCACTTTCCAAGTGCTGGATTACAGGAATGGGCCACTAGGCCCAGCTACTGAATTCTTCTCTGATGGTGAAAAGAAACTGGAAGCAGACAGTAGAGTCTTCCGTCCCTGACTCTTTCCTGAAATGACCTTCACCTACTTTCACACTAGAATGAGATTAACCCACTCACAGAAAGATCCACAGGAAGTGGTAGGTCAACCAGATAAACATTATGAAAGACAAAGTTTACAAGTTTTCTTTAAGGTCCTTTCTGTAAGGAGGAGCTTTGCAACAGGCAAGAAATGTATACTTTATTAAGCATATGGTGGGGTACTGACAGATGTTCCTCTCCCAAACAGGAGTTCTCTGCCTCTGGTGAGGGGAAGATTTTATCCCTTTCTGGGTCCAGCTAGAATGTGTCTGATACCAAGGCCTGGTGTCCTTGGAGATATGAAAGCCATTTTGATTTCTCGGGCAGACCCCACCAGTATCTCATGGGCACTGGGGAGACAGGACAGTTTCCATGAATAGTCTCTCCTCACCTGGGAAGTGACTGATTGATAAGGCTTGAGCAAGGCCAGGTGGCCAATTTAGGGCGAGCCAGTCACCTTTAGGGATTTATGGCTCTATGGCTTTCCTAATGGGACTTATGGCTCTTCAGATATATCACCTTTCTAGCATCAAGCAGGCAGAACAGATTAGGGCAGGGCAACACTATAGCCAAATCAAGTTAACACAAAGATGCAGAAGTGTATACATGGGAGGTGGGATGAGTTCAGAAGGGGCAACTCAGCCACATCAACAAAAACTTGCAAAAGGAGTAAATGATGGGCTAAGGTTAGAGAACAGAATGACATTCCCAGAGTAGAAATGAAAGCATCAAGAAGACAGACACCCAAGAAACACTAAAGCCTGTGAGGGAAACTGCCATTTGGCAAAGTTCAGTGGGTATACACCAGCCAAGTAAGAAAGGCCTTAGAGCCAGGCATGGTGGTACATACTTGAATCCCAGCCCTCAGGACACTGAGACTGAAGGACCATCAAAAGTTTGAGGCCTTAGCTGGTGTGGTGGGGCACGCCTTTAATCCTAGCACTTGGGAGGCAGAGGTAGGCAGATCTCTGTGAGTTCAAGGCCAGCCTGGTCTACACAGTGAGTTCCAGGACATCCAGAGCTATAGGAAGACCCTGTCTCAAAGAAAAAGACCAAAAGCAAAAGCTTGAGGCCAGCCTGGGCTAAGTGAGACCCTGTCTCATAAAAGAAAAGTGGGACATGGCAGTGCATGCCTTTAATCCCAGCACTCAGGAGGCAGAGGCAGGCAGATGTCTGTGAGTTCAAGGCCATCTCTGTGAGTTCAAGGCCAGCTTGCCCTACAGAGTGAGCTCCAGGCCAGCTGGGACTAAAGGGAGACCCTATCTCAAAATGACAAAAATAAATAAAATAAAATAAAATAAAATATAAAATAAAATAAATGAAAAACAAAGATAACTTGAAAATAAAATAGTACATTTAGAAAAAAATTAATGGAAGAAAAAAATTTTAAGTTTGCAGTTGGGCCAGGAAGATGGCTCAGTAGGTAAAGGCAACTGTGCTGTGCTGGATATCTGTCTCTCCCAGCTGTCCTGAAACTCAGAATGTAGACCAGATTGGCCTTGAACTTAGAGATTACCTGCCTCAGCCTCCTGCATACTGGGATTAAAGGTGTGTGCCACCATGCCTGCTTGGAGGGAAGCACTGTAAGGAGATGAAACATTCCCATCTGTAGGGAAGTGACTAAAGCTCAGGAAGTAGTCAACTCAGTAGCTTCAGGAAATCCCTGAAAACCAGAATCATTAGGCTCCTTCCTCCCAAACTATATATAAAGAGTAGGACCTGCTTAAAGTGTCTCTAGACCACCATGCCTGGCTTTAAGGCCTTTCTTACTTGGCTGGTGCATACCCATTGAACTTTGACACCTGGATGAAAGCTGAGCTGCCTGGACTGGAAAAGACACTCCAACCTGTTGAGCTGCTTACAAGTTAGAAGCCCTCATCTGTGCTGGAATGGTCTTTTGGTGATGCAGCCATCTTTGAGTATTTCTACTCCCATAAGTAACCCTCGCCCACACTCCTGTAAGTAATCCTCGCCTTACTCCTGTAAGTAACTCCAACAAAATTCATTGATTCACTAAATTGGATTTTAGTGGTATTCTTACTTTAGTCTGTTATTGGCTCCCTATCTAGGGTGCGGAGATGTTTGTTCATGTCTCCCCAGGAACAGTCACATAACAAGAAGTCACTACCATGTCTCAGAGATAGAACTCGATCATCAGCTTGGCACATGTTCTAGTATGACTTCCATTGCTGTGACAAAACACTCTGACTGACACCAACTTGGGGTGGAAAGGATGTATTCAGCTCACATCTCCTGGGTCACAGTTCATCACTCAGGGAGCCCAAGGCAAGAACTCAGGCCAGGAACCTGGAAGCACAAGCTGAAGCACAGGCCATGGAGGAATGCTGTTCACTGGCTTGCTCCCCTGGCCCATGTCCAGCCTGCCTTCTTATACAGTACACAACAACCTGCCCAGGTGGCACCACTCATTGTGGGCTGGGCCCTCCCACACTGCTTGACCATCAAGACAATACTTCACAGATGTGGCCACAGGCCAATCCAATGGAGCCAATTCCCCAACTGAGGCTCCCTCAACCCAGGTGTGTCAAGTTGACACTAAAGCTATCCAGCACAATTGACCCCTTGTCAACTTGACACACAAAACACATCACTATTAAACCACCACCTTTCCAGTTCTTATCCCCAAAGTATGATGTTAACATTAATCACAACCTAAGACAGTACAACCTTAAAAGCCCCACAGTCCTTAAAATGTCCAAA